>JAIWYQ010000011.1:1800000-2116583 GCA_022818035.1 Armillaria solidipes | reverse complement strand
ACCGCCGCTCGTGTCTAGAATACGTCCCGAACGTTTAACGAGGACCTCTTAAAGCGGAAATTACCACACCCGCCGTCGCCTTAGCGCTTCAGTGGGGGGGCACCCCTTAAGTGGAACTGACCACGTGACTCGGCCCTCGGGCGACAGAGTCTATGACGTAGACGGCGCCTCTTCGGCACGGGCCGCCGGCCCGATACCGGCTCTGCCGGCATCTCGGCTTGATTACAGATCAGAATGTGGTAATTCTTATCTTATCTAATCGTTATCTTATCTTGTTATGTAATAATCTAATTACGTTTCCGGCACGTTCGGCCCTAAGGGTCCGTGCTAAAGTCGTACGACTTACATAATTATGCTGCGGTTACTGCGCATGACGCCCTACACGCGTCATCCGCAGTAATCGTCCTCGTGTTTCGCTTGGCGAGCGACAACGGAGCCAATGGCAACATTCGCTCATGTCTTGGCGCACTTGGCGCTTACGAATAACGGTCCCTGAAGAGCTATAAAAGCGAAACAGGCCGGGAAGGATTAGTCTCCATCCCCTGTTGGACCCGTTTCGCCCTCCAAGCTAAACAACAAGTACCCGCCTCGGTGAGTATTCTGTTTATGCTTCTACCTTTGTTGGATGCCGCTCTGCGGCTCCAACCCCCCTCCCAACGCCTTCGGCGAAGGTCGGGGGGCACCCTAACCCTAACCCTAAGTCGCCTTAGCGCTTCAGTGGGGAGGCACCCCTTAAGTGGAACTGACCACGTGACTCGACCTTCGGGCTCGAATCTATGACGTAGACGGCGCCTCTTCGGCACGGGCCGCCGGCCCGATTCCGGCCCTGCCGGCATCTCGGCTTGATTACAGATCAGAATGTGGTAATTCTTATCTTATCTAATCGTTATCTTATCTTGTTATGTAATAATCTAATTACGTTTCCGGCACGTTCGGCCCTAAGGGTCTGTGCTAAAGTCGTACGACTTACATAATTATGCTGCGGTTACTGCGCATGACGCCTTACACGCGTCATCCGCAGTTATCGTCCTCGTGTTTCGCTTGGCGAGTGACAATGGGCCAATGGCAACATTCGCTCAAAGTCTTGGCACGCTGCACGCTTACGAATAACGGTCCCTGAAGAGCTATAAAAGCAAAACAGGCCGGGAAGGATTAGTCTCCATCCCCTGTTGGACCCGTTTCGCCCTCCAAGCTAAACAACAAGTACCCGCCCTGGTGAGTATTTCGTTTACGCTTCTACCCTCGTTGGACGCCGCTTTGCGGCTCCAACCCCCCTCCCAACGACTTCGTCGAAGGTCGGGGGGCACCCTAACCCTAAGGCATCTGTCTCTTTCGCACTAGAAAAAACTCTTTCTGAAGGCACTCTTTGATGGTGTAAATTATCTGCCTTGTTGATCATATCTATGCCAAGAATAGCAGCCACACATGCAAGGGCTGATAACCTTTGCGAAGCTCAATGGTACATGTCCTCAGAAATAATGGTTGGGAAGGAAAGGGGAGGCCAAAATATGCAAGTTAAGTCAATGAGGGTGTACAGTAGAGAGGTTGTGCACCGTCACTGCATCACTGCAGAATCCACGCCCATTTTACTTGCTATCATCCTCAAGGCCTTGGAGTTGGTTTAACAGGCAGCTGTGGCAGCAGTCAAGCTGAATGGAAGAGTCACACATGCAGAGAATAGGCTGAAAACATATATATTGCGAGGCTATAGAGTAACGAAAGGGATTTTGGGTTGTACAGATGAAGATGGAGCGAGGAAAGGAGATGACATGCCTGCTCTCCTAATTTGGTATTCAGCCGTAGCGAAGCCGAGCGTAAGCCACGTGCGCCGGCTTAAACTCGGCTTCAAGCTCTGTTCAGCCGTGAGCCAAATTTACGGCTCGGCTAGGCTTATTGTGGCTCGGCTCGGCCCGCGCGCCATATTTAGCCGCGCCACGGCAACACTATTTCGACGTGATCATTTCCAGAGATAAATGTCCCTCCAAAGTCATCGTTACCTCATACAGGTACCGACAGCTAGCCCAAGGTCAATACCAGGCCCGACGTCTCATTTCCTCCGACTGCTTGTTATATCTTCCACCGTCGATTAAACACCTCGTAGGCTCATGATGATTACAGGACCGCATTCTCGTACACGAGGATACGCACAGTTCTTCGGTGTAATCAGGCCATTATCGAAACGCACGACTCGTCAGGGGGGAAGGGCTTAGGTACTTTCGCCGCTCGACGGCCCACCAAACACGAAGAGAGAAGTTTGGGCGATTTCTCTTCCCGTGGCGAGTACTCGATGACGGGTACGTGGTATGCAGTTCGCTCGGCTGGAATAAGTATACCAGGCTGAGGTTGACGCTCATTGAGGGGTGATGAGGTATTTACACATGAAAGAGTTGTCCATATGAAGAGGGACGCGTCGGAATCCGCCCCTCGCTGGTATATCTCCCCGCAATGTGTCGTGGTCTCGGGAAATGTTGGTGAGTCATAGAAGAGAGTGCGACTACACGAAAACGTGTCAGCCCAAGAGAATCCGGGTACCAATGTATTACTGACCTTTGTGAAGAAAAAAAATGAATGCCAAGCCATCCATCCTCCAAAACGACGGTCCTCCTTCCCTTACACGACGACCAGCAGTGATGTTGAAAGACTTGTTATAGAGTACGTCAGCACCTGAAACTGAAAAATCAAGTGAATACAGAACTCACTTGGTACATCTCCTCAGTCTCGGATGCTGCCTCCCTTCATCGCCCCACTAATTCGGCTATTCTTCTTCTTCTTCTTTGAATGGTCTTCGTTCGCCCGGAACGCGTCGGAGTGATAGCTATTATGGAGCGGAAACGAACTGGAGACCATATCAATCCACGAATGGTCAGAAACAAAGAAGAAATCCAAAGCTCACCATGAATTCCTGCATCGTCTGCGTGTGTGAACGTCACAGTCGGGGAACGTCTCTCAGTCCGAGATGGGAGGCATTGTATGGAGGCGGTATGCGGCGGTGACAAGACTTAGAATAGAAGGATAACGACGCTCTAAGCGCAGATCCCCCAAGATCGCTCTATGACTCAGGTTGAGTTGGACGCTTTGTAGTACTCGGTCGAATGGATTATTGATATTTGGAGGGAGAAAAATATAAATGACTGTGCGTAAAATGCATGGTCCAAGCTATGCAACATCTATCTTTGAAGTTCTATGATCGTTCCCCGATTTGTCCATGGCGGCTTGCGAACACAAATGAGGACGAGGACCTGTACCAGTCGCAGCGAAGTAAGTTCTCCCGTTCTACCTGGTAGGCGGAGGTTCGACGATGATGAACATCAGGCGCCCTGTATTTTCGAGCGGAATGGGTTGGCTCTCTTGACAGTGAAGTAGATGCACGCATGACGTCATCTAGGGACGACGTTCAGCGGGAGTTGACAGCGACGGAGGAGGGAGGCTACAGCTCATAGAACGCGCCTCTCCCTTCCGCGGGCTCCACACTCGCACACCCTAGACACACCCGAATTGTCTCAGAACACTCTCCCTCCACGTGCACCACGACATTCGGCCTCAGCAGACGCGCCCATGCCTCCCTCGTAGCCTCGCCATCCACCACAGAGCTCGCGTTCACGATAAGCACCACTTCTTCCAATCGCGTACCCGTGTCCAGCATCCTCCTCGTCCAATCCAGCGCAGATATCGCAGTGTCCACCGTGTCTACCTTGGTATTCTTGTCTACCAGAGCTCGACGGACCTCGTAGCGGTCCGTATATGCTAGGGGTACGAAGACGGTGAAGGAACGGAGGTGGCTGATATCGGGTACGGGAGTGATATCTTGAGAGATTAGACAAGTTTAAGAAGATAAGACGCGACTCACGGTCAAGGTTCTGATGAGACCCTCTCCAGTCCAACAACATCGCCGTCTCCAACCTCGGCGCTCGGCCGAAGAGCTCATGCACGCCTGGCATCCAGCTATCCACCTCCGACGTCACCGGGAAGACGAGCTCTCTCACATTCTCCAGAGAGATGACGCCGTCTCTCCCGAAAAGGAAGCACATCCACCTCGCGCGTAGGTGCCCGATGCCGACCTTGAGCGTCTCCAGCTCTTTGCAAAGCCCGCCCTCGTGACTATCATCGTCGTCACCTCTTCCGACGGTGATGACGTTCATCGCCAATCTCTTCAAACGCGGCACACATCCAAAGAAAGTTGCTAATTCGGCGAGACTGCTGAAGAACACGCCATCCAGCGTGAGGCTCGTCAGCTGAGGCAACACCTCTTGCACGCCAGTCCGCACTCTATGCGTCGCATCCAAGTACATCTGCCCTGAGAACTTGACCCTCCGCAGCGAGACGAGCAGAGGTAGCACCCTCGGCAACGCCTCTGTCCACGCATCCGTGCGCATACCCTTGTCACCCGGCAGCCTTCGCTCGAATATCATCAGCTCCTCGACGAGCGGAGCCTTGTCCGCAAAGAAGCGCGCACATCGATTATCGCTAGGGTAGAAGGTGACGTGTCGGAAGAGATGGTGCTGGCATCGCGGTAGGAACGCCCGCGAGACAAGGGAGCATGCTGTTAACGCTGCGGTGTCGTCTGCGAGGTGGTCTATGATGAGGTCGTATAGCTCGGAGCAGAGGGCGGCCATGAAGGAGGAGGAGGGAGAGCGTCGAGGGCATCGCAGGTATATGAGCGTTTGAATGTAATTATGAGATGGCGGGAACAAAGCGAGCTGTCAGGGTCCCGATCGTTACCAACCAGATCCTGACGCCTCTTTCTCTCTTCTCGAATGACGACCAGCCCTCCTATGGATCGTCGTTCATTAAGGGGCCGTCCTGTCTGTCGTCCTGCTGCCGTCCTGACTTCTGCTCCTGCTCCTCAGCCAAAAAAAAAAAAAAAACTAGACGTCGCAGTGTTGTCCTATGCTGTTCGGTTGCTAGCTCGAAGATTGCTCGTTGGAGAACACTGGCCATCATGGGAAGTGAGGTACCTGTCCAACAAGCGTTAGTGTCATACATAACCGAACAAAGCCAGCGTTGAATGTTGCGTACCTGCCAACGAGAAACTATCATGGTGTAAGGAGAGATACGTCGGCATTTGCCGGGATCATAAACGTCCGGGCAATTCCCGTGAGCCTTGAAACGTAACGTGACTTACCGCCATCGACCTGAGCTTCAACATCCTCACCAGTAGTCGCATCCATACTTAGTCTTGATTATATCATTATCACGTTAGGTGCAGTCCTTTCTTTTGGGACGTAGGTGCTAACGATTCTCTGGATCAGGTACTAGAGTCTGGAGAGATTTTGCACCCAGCTCATCATACTAGCTATTCGGGGATCTGCGCAGGGTCGATATATCACAGTGTACGCAACATTTAATCCCCCAACTTCGGTAGGCTCTGACAGTTCGACAACTGCTGTATGTTCACTCCTCGATTCGTCCATGGCCTCGTACGCTCTTTTTACCGTATTACTACCTCGTCCCAGGACCTAGAGCGCATCTCATTCCCAGAATCGCGGAGGCTCGTCATTGTTCAGAGGGTCATAATCTGAGCCCTTCTCTCTAGCCTGACGCGAGGCAGATAGTACAACCGTATTCCCCTCCAAGTCAAGGTCACCTTGGTAACGATCGCTTCATCCCGACGTTTGGGAGGGAGCACACAGGGGAGATCATCGTCAGGCCCTCTCGACGCAGCGGCAGTATCTCACTTCCTCCTGCCGTTCACAAGTGCATCTTTACAGCTCCTAGTTTTCGAGCCCCCCTCCTCGGCACTCTGGACAGGAGAGTCAGGCCTTCTCCTCAACCAACACGACTGACTCCTAGTTTTCGATCAGAGGTATAAAATCGCACTTTTCGCAGAACTCCTTCTCATCTGTTCAACGGCCACGAGTCATGACGCTAGAGAATGCCCCTCCTACGGCCGACAGAGCCTTTCACGCTATAAATCGAGCGTGCCATTCCCGAGTACAGGATTGGCAGTTGCCTGTCTCGTCGTCGCTGGTATCATCTTTTCACTCTTACTTGCAGCCTCTGTTCTCGTCGCCAGGACTCTCCTCAATACATCAGTACAACACATTCCTTTTCTTCATCTGTCCTTGTACATTTGCTCTCGGGTCCTTGGCGTCCTCTCCGTAATCCCTGGCAGTTCATTAGAGCGCAACTCGGTGTATGGGCGGACGACTCCGTGGCCAGACCTGGTCAATTTGGCAGCGAGGTAGAGCCACTTTTTATTCTCGATGCTTAATTCACTAACACTTCGCTAATCCAGGTCTATCCTTTCAAACCCGACGAAACTGCCAGGGATTACCGTCAAGCCATCTATACCCAAAGCACGCGCATCCATTCTTCTCTCGTCCCATTGACCGATAACCTTAAAGCTCGAAACAAGAAGTCTCTCGCACTCCCCTGTTCACAAACTAACCGCGTCGCCTGTGATCGACGTTCTTTAGTGACACGGAGAAAGGCGAATACCTACTACTCAATCCACACTAGTCAGATGAGATGGCGATATTCATTCAACGCCTCATGTCCGATGTTCCCGAAGCTGTCGGGGAGTGTCTGCTCCTAGTCTTCGGCTTGCTTCTCCTTCATATCCGCCGCACGTTCGATAGCTCTTCCTGGATTGCCATTTACCTAGCTTTTTTTCTGAATTTATGGACGTGACCTTACGTCCTTTTTGCGCTAGACCGAATGTATGTTCAGCGAGACCATATCAACAGACTGTGGCTTTTAGAATGCTCCGAGTTGGTCGTCGTGGAATTTTATGGGGATGCGATGACTGTCCAATCAAGAGGAGCCTTGCCTGGATAACAAAGTCCTAGAACGCACAGTTCTTTTGGAGGGGTATGAATAGACTCCCTACGAAGGCGAGGCCTTTTTTTCTTTCACTTGTATGAATCGATATCGATGGAGAAGCAGAGGGCTTTGCTTTAATCAGAAGGAGACTGATATGAGAGCTTCGTGATTTGCGACCCACAAACAACCGAAATCCTCGTATTCAGCTGCGATAGTGACTTAGCGCAGTAGCCTGATGAATGTCGTCCTGTCGAGTCGAGTTCTATAATTCTGCCGAGGATCCAAAGCGCTTGCATCCAGTCTTCTCTCACCCCATTGACCGATAACCTTTAAACAAGAAACAAGAAGTCTCTCGCCCTCCCTCCATTTACAAATTGACCGCGCCGCCTGTTTTAGTGACGCAGAGAAAAGCGAATACGTAGTACTGAATCCACACTAGTCAGACGAGATGACGATTTTCATTCAACACCTCGCATCTGTCGTTTCCGAAGCTGGACAAGAGAATCGGGGAGTGGCTGCTCCGAGTCTTCATGACCTGGCAGTGCGCTTTTCCTTCATATCTGCCGCACATTTAATGGACTGTTTCCGTTATCGACATTTGCCTAGCTCGTTTTCTGAGTTTATGGGCGTGACCTTACGATGTTTTGAGCTCTAACGAATGTATTTTAAGCAAGGCCATATAAATAGACTGCGGCTTTTAGAACGCTCTGAGTTGGTTGTCGTGGAAGTTTCCGGGGATGCGGTGAATGAGATGCAATCCTACAATCAAGATGTTTGTGTCGTACTAGCCATTCTTGAGCTATTCAATCCCCCGCAGATATAATTTGCAGTTCACATAAACTAGGCAAAACGTTCGATAGATTACTGCTCGGCTCGGAGATGATTTAATATGGTATTACACCTACTACAGGAAAATGTGTTGGGACCCGTCCACGACTAAGAAATTTCTGTGGTACTTATGCCCACCGGATCGTCAATATCCTTTTGCTAATACCCTCCAGCCGTGCATCTATGCGAATTCCAAAGACTGCTTCCATCTTGTACCATTTGCGGTCACCCTGGGATAAAGACGAATGATATTCAGATATTCAGTAAATTCACAGATTTGTCGCTTACCTGACAGTAATTGACATACCCTCCGCCTTGAATCTTTCCAGTAAAGCTTTACCCATCGCACTGATGATGTTTGTGGGTGGGGGATTCTGATATTCTCCGGCATGCACTGACGTTTCGAAGACCCTTAAGCTATCTCTCCTCACCAGAGCCGTCTCGACGAGCCGCTGTCCGATACATAATGCATCATCCGAAAGGTTGCAACCCCTAAATGTGATTTTCAACGTCTGAAGTGCAGGAAGCACATTTTGCTGATTCATAAACGAAAACACCCTGTCGATATTCTCTCTCGGAGGAATAAAGCCAACATTGAGGTACGTCAGGGTAGGGCAGAGAACGATGACGTCCTCAAAAGCGGGCCCGAATTCCACGATTGGCAGGAACGTCGCATGCGTCAAGACACACCCAGAACTCCTCAGCAGCCCGCCCACCGTATCCATAAACGTTAGTGAGACTGTGAATCGCCACGAATCGAGGTCCATCCGGCCCACGTGCAGATTTTTTAGCACCGGAAGGATTATTCGGATTCCGGGAGGTAAAAACGGCGAGTTCATGTCGGAAAGGAGGTCAAGTGTATGAATAGTGGGGAGAATAATGCTCCTGCTGCCGTCCGTGGTATCACTGGGAAGGCCTATGGGACCACCTTTGGGGCAGATCGTCAGATGTTCGACGTTCTTCACTGAACGAAGAACGCGAAGAAAGTATGACATTTCATGCAGTCCATGAAGGATGAGCCTCCGGATTTGCTTCCATGGGAATACTAACTGTCCCAGATAGTCATGGATGGCGACTGTGGATAACCGTGGCGCCAGAGCAAGAATGTCTTGGAGGTGCGGTGATCCTGAGGTATCAAAGCTGGCTTCGATCGAAATCCTTTCCAACATCGGTACGCGCCCTCTCAGGCGGTGGAGCCTATCATTGAATAACGGACCACCCCATTGGGCGTCGAGATAGGCTATTTTCCATCGAGGTGTATGATCCAAAAGCATGTCAAGCATTTCGACGTCTGCATCTGAGAGTCCCTGATCCTTCCAGAAGTTGTCAGGCTGAACGAAGGAAACCGCGAGCGGCACATGTCTAGACAGCTCGAGCGCGCGACGTACGCACTCCTTGTTTGATGCTCCTTTGGAAATAGAGAGCAACTCTTGGATTTCGGGCATTGCGATCAGGCTGCAGGGTCGTGTGTATGCTCGGGTGTCTGTGGCGACGTGTATCTTTGACCAAAGCGTGGGTGTCTGTACGGCGATGGCTCTCCACTCCGAGCACGTATGAGTCGCAGTCCAAGCAAAGTCTTCGATATCGGCTACATTTGAAGATGCTAGAATAAATACCTCCCTCATGATATCGATGGGCAATTTCCGAATGGGAGAGGATAGAGCACGTCGGTGGCGCTCAATGAGATTGTGAACCCAGGCCTGCTCGGAGAGCATTTCCTCAGGGACATCCTCGTATTTACCGAGAATGAGAGACAATTTGGTTATAGCTTCATGATGATCAGCGATGATATCGCGAAGATACGCAGACTTGGTGGATAAGGATGAGAGGGACTCTTTGATCAATGTACAGTCTTCGTCCGATGGGGATGCATTGGAAAAAATGAATGATTCCAGGGAAGATGGGAAGGAGTATCCAGACGTCTGACAGGCGCCTGAATAATAATCCATATTTTTGTTCGCGTTCCATACCGGACAAGCCTAGAAGAATTGTTCAATATGAGGGAGAAAGTGCAGTAAACAGACAACTGGCTCACCATGACTAAAATGAGAAAAAGCGTTTATAAAACGGTAAGACGCTGGCGGTGGACGGAAATGCTTTCTCAAATCTTCAACAGTGGCAACTGTCGAAACGCGTCCTTGTTGCCTTCCGGGGATCACCGTGATCCCGTGATCCCGCTTCTCGTACTTGTTCCGAATCCGGCACAACGAACGCGTGCCCTTTTTAAGATGTCGAGCTGTATATACTATCCGAAATGCTATAGGTCAAGGCAATTCCTCGCGCGCACATTCAGAATTGAAAAAAAAGGCTAGCGGTTAGGCCCGGGCACTCCCACTCGAAAACATACTTGAAACATAGTCGCATTAAGTATACCTCCTAACGAGCTCTCATAACGAGTCCCCGATAAAAATAAGTCCGATTTATTAAAATGCGCTTGGACGCTTCTCATCGATGGCATGTCTATCCCAGGGTGATGTTTGATTTATGATCCATTGGTATTTATTGCCCGGTCTGCATTGGGATAACTACGCCTCCCGAGTCGGTAATCGATCTAGGGAGCTAATGGTCCAATTTTTTCAGAAGTCCGGAGCCACCAAGCAACAGCAATTGTCCTCTCTACCAATTTAAGCATCCGATGACGCCTACGATCTCCTGGGACCATGCTAATCTGAGACCCTAACCAAACCGGTAGCCTCATCATTGGTACTACGTCTGGGGAGCGTGAAATGGGGAGCTATATAAACTCCTTGAATCCCAGAGCGGGACCTCAATCAATGTCCAATCAATGTCTCCTGCTTTTTAAAAAATCAATACTTGAAAATTTCTCTTATGTCGTACAGCAGTGCATTCTCTTTCCCCACCGACCAGGTAAGCCTTGATCTTCTACATGAACTGGTATAACTAATTCCCTAATAATGATTTAACGGACAGAAACCCATAGCAAACAACCAGTCTTTCTCCCCGGAAATGCTGATGGTATATATGCGCCGCTCCCTCATTTCCACCTTCTTTTATTACTGATTAGTCCTTCTTCCCCATCGGAATGACGGTAAAATTACAACAACACCGAAGCCGGAGTCACCGGCAGTTCCTCTACCAAACAGGTAAGCACATCCATCACTAGGGCTTGTACAGTAGTCCTTAATCCTCTCATACATTCAGACTCCTGCAAGCGGAGGAGGCACTGCTCCGACTACTCAACAAGGAAAGGGAAATGTGACTTCTGCAGATTGACGTCTACATTTAAACAGCTCAAAATCTCTGCAATAATGGATACAGTGACATTCGTTTCAAACCCCGGCTATACCTAGCAATGCAAGTCGCTCTACGGCTAAAGCCATACACGTTTTCAGATCACAACTTAATCTTTACCTAACACTTCGCTGTGAATAATGCTTTATCTCTTCTTAATTGTAATGTATACAAGCGTCTTGTTGGACAAGTTATGCAACTATGTATTATAATTTTACGACAAGGTCGCCTTTGACGTCACGATCGAGACCGAATGCGCCGAGGCGTAGTACAGCAGGGCCTACAAGATTCAGCTAGAATCATTTTGGTTAACTAACCGTGATACCAAAGCGCGGCTGCCATCCTATGGATAGCAAGGAAATGACAGCCGCGAAAAGAAATCACTTCATTTCGCCGCCTTCCTTCTTTCAACCCAGTCCCTTCCGACGTCCAGGGAACAAGCACGACTCGAGCAAACCACGTATACCTTCGTAATCGTACTTGGTCATGTATTCTTTGAGACGATAGCGGTGGCTCGTCTATGGCGAAAGTAAGGCAAAAGGAATAGATGACTCAGTTCCGCTGGCCAGCTTGCGAAGGCACGCCATCATCTATCCATACTGGATTTTTGAAATGAGCTTTCGGTAGATACTTCTTTCCGAGGTTATGCTCATGACAAGCCTCCATCCGCATCCGTACAGTACGGTGGACCTTGACTTTATGTGATGAGTTTGGAATCTCTCGAGGTCGGCCGAGGTTTAGCCTATAGAAGTTTAATTATTTAGTCGAACGATGAATTCCCTGCACGTACCCAAACCAGGACACCCATTCGCCGTTCCCCAGCTGCTGTCGGAATTCCAACGGAATGAGCTCCAAAATCCACCACGACTTGGAAAGTTTGAGCTGATCATATATAGGAGACAGTGCGTCACGAAGCTCCTCTTCTTCTTCTGTCCCAATCGGCGGGTCCTCGATTGAAGCCTCTTGAGGAAAGGTTTGACCTTCATCGGATGCTGGAAGAGGATGGCGCCGAAACATGGATATTATCCTCTGTAACAGTGGCGTTTTCGTTTCTCTGGTTGGTATCACAGCAGATACCACCGAAAGTGCCGGGGGCCGTGGCATAACTGAAGGATACAGCGTTGCAGGATCGATACCTATAAGGCTCAAGCGCTCTGAATCGAACATGATTCCTGTTCCCGCTTTGAAGCACTCTCGAATCATCCATCGCAACGGAATTCGTGATAAAGAATAGCGCGTCGAGTTTTTTACGGAACCCCCACCGACATCTGTTGTAATTAAGCCGTTAATGGTCGATATTGCAAAGGGAAGGAAGGATGAGAGGACATACCACAATGGCATCCCTGAAGAGAGACCAATCAGTCAAAATTAGACGCGTAATGAAAACAGAAATCTCACTCCAAACCACACTTCTTCAACGTCAGTAGGTCGCGCAGAAGGTGATGAATGAAGCTCTTCCATCTTCTCGAAGAGCTTCTCATCTTCCGAACACAATTTAATTCCTGACTCCAACCCATGAATATGCCATGGTTTATGCAACCTGGAGTCCACTGTATTCTTCCGCGAGCTCAACGGCGATGACTTCGGTGTGCTCAATTTAAGGTCTTTCGTAGTCGGCACGTTCCACAGATTCGCTTTGAATTTTGCTCGATGTTCATCTAACGAGAGTGCATGTCGGAACGTCCGAATGATCGTATTGGAGGCGGTAAACGGCAATCGTTTCGGGACGAGCCCCACCGAATCAACTGTGTCCCTGTTATTCATAAGCATCTCCGAGCAATCAGGGAAAGGCGTATGAAAGCCGGTACGTACCATACTCCTACGAATTCAATTGGGACATCTATACAGAATGCTTCTTTGAAAGCCGTCGACTGGCACCACCCAATCTCATCCGTCCGAGTGTACATCTTGTACGCAAAGGGGACTTGCTGCCGATTATCCGGTGGGAGTAATCCTACTTTGTGAAGCATTCCGGCGAGGCTGATGGTAACGTTAGATGATTGATCTGCAACGCGAGACAATGATCAATGTTCCTTACCTCCGAGCGGTGTATGCGCCGCGTGAGAAGCCGAAGATGCATATGCGATCACCAGCACAATCTACAAATGCCCTCAGTACCGACTCGAGGCTAAAGATGGACAGGGACTTACAATTTTGCATCAAGAATTGATAACCATCTAGCTTGAACGCATGAAGATAAGGTCAGGATAAATACAACAAAACGGACGTACCCATGACATGGGCATCAAGACTGCAAGCGATCAAAAGATCAACAGTCTACCACGATGTTAGGATCAATCCTCCAAACAAGAACCATGAGCGCAGTTACCTTGTACATTTTCGACGTGAGAAGACCAGGAATCTTAGATGGCTCGTAGGTGCCAACTCCTGACTGAAAATACGTTAATTGACTCTAAGGTCACTGCTAGTCAAGCCGTACCTGGTAATAAACCATCTGCTGCGAACGATCATCCTTCTTCAGCAACGAACAGAGTTGTACGATATTCGAATTATCGGCGTCAAATTGGTCCCCAGTTCCATCGAAGCAGAGCACCAAAGTACGAGATTCGTGCTTTGGAGGAATCGTCTTTGGTATAACTTTGGGGAAAGCCTGTTCAGCATATTCTTCTGGATCAACGGCTGTTTCTGCGCCGGATGATGACGTAGATACGCGTTCGTGACGAGGAGCGTGCGCTTCAGGAATTTCCAGAGTCGTCATGATTAGATAGAGTGAACGGAATTGTGGGAGGTCCTCATCAGAGCGGCGACCTTATTTATGAATTCCATTAAGCGCGCGAACGGTATCATAATTGAAGAAATCAAGGGGCAGTGCTAATTAGCGTGGGGACACTTCCGGAACCAATCAAAGCGGAAGCCTGATGTTTGGATGATCAAGTGCAATGCTGCGATGATACACAGGAAAATGATGGGATTGATAGGATCATACTTCGGAGGCATGCTCGGTGAGAGCAAAGCTGCAGGAGCTCTCCGATTAGAGAGTTGAAACACGCTTAAATATTACCGCGGAAGGAAGGGTGTAATTTGGGAGAAGGGACTCATCGCTTCATCCGCTGGGTGATTGTCGATCAACGTGATATTTTGCTGCCGCGGGTCCACATGGGCAGCCTGGAAAGGGATTCGGTTGTGATAGATATCTACCATCCATCGATGCCTTCTCGAGACGCTTGAAGGATCGAATATAAGAAGGCGGACAGCTGGATGAAGAGTATTGTTCAGCATGATAAATCATAGAGATAGAAAATCAAGTACCGTTCAGCATCTGGAGTTGAGCCCGCCTTCGTACCGCAATTAAACGGCGATGCGAAGCTCTTCATACAGCTCCGTGTAAAACGGTCGTCATAGGATCTCCCGCCCAGTGACGGACTTCGTTACCCCATTAGAACGCGAGGAAGGCTGAATCACCCGCCTGTGAATGAGGTTCATTTTGTAGCCTCTTGCACTCGGACCCACTCACATGTATTCTTCTGAACCTTCGGCAGGTATCTCACTAATAGTAATAGACCGTAGAAGTGGAGAGAACAGCCAAAAGAATCCGGAGCGGCTACGTCAGCGACGGGAATGAGATCATCCTGACGGGACTAAATAGGATTTCCCCTCTCCACATCAACCGGAAATAAGCTGCGACGTTTGAAGGGTAGAACAGATTTGTATCATCATCGATACATCAGACTTTAGCTTAAGAAAAGCGCACTGGATTCTGTATCAGACACGGATTGAATCAATCAAAGAGCGGGACGTACGTAACCGCAATGGTGTGTATACGCCGCGATTCATGAATAGCTTCGGTCGGTCCGAGTCACAGCAAGGGTGCTGTTAAATACGATGCGTTCATTGTTGACGTTAAAGCCGTCACCAATACAACATAGCCACTAGAGATAGAGTATGAACAGGGTGACCACGCAACAGAAATAGGTCCAATACCGTCAGATACACGTTCTCCAATCACGGTAAAGCGATAAATAACGATTTTCTAGCAACAGGGTCATCAGCTAGGTACCAGTGTATTACGTTACCGTCGTTGCGATCTCAGAGGCACCGATTGTTCTCATACGACGTCCTTGCGATGGTCAAGTAATGGGCGGGAAAGAAAGGCGAATGAATCGAAATTGCATACATCGAACAGTTACATGTTCATTACGTCACACGTCGCGTAATTCCGGAATCGCGTCTGCCTTACGTCTTACTGACTTTGGAGCGTGATTCCACGAGCTGAACATCACAGCTCAGGCAGCGGGATGGCACTGAATTTCTCCATGTAATACAGCATCCAGTAACGCGCATTAGAAATATCAACGAAGGTATTATACAGTGACATAGTAAGTAACATCATCTTAGAGTATAATTCTTCCGCGTCAAACCTTTGTCGTGTTTCCCAATCGCTTCAGAGATCTGAGAGAAGCTACCGAAGGTAAAGGTCTTACATGTAGAAGCCCGTACGCAGTACTGTAATACTGCACGTCGGAGTATCGGAACGCGAAACGTGAACGTTTGAACACTGAAGCGTGCGAATGAGGTAAAGGAACCTCTGTGGCACTTGGCGTAGAGCACGATACCTATTTGATACCCTTGTTGTTATCACAACAATCATCAAAAAGTTGTCCCTGCCTTTCGACATGAAATTCACTCTCTCCAAACTCCGGGTCCTTTTAGAAAATTTGAACACATGCAGTTAACAAGCAGTCGATTTCACAATTAACACGTACATCGTGGAATTTCTCCCTCATATTATACCGCTATCTGTCCCTCGCAGTTTTGCAGCATCTAGCCACACGTCCAAGGGAGCGTTTACTGCGCCAATGGCGACTTTGATTGGATCACGCGCCGCGGAAAGTTTAAAGTAGTGGGTGGATGAGACGGATTTGTCTATGCTTAGAATCCATGGTAGTCAAGTGTGACGGTGGTGGTGGACAAGTGGAAAGCTTTCGAAATCCGCGGAAGCAAGTAAGCAGTGAATGTCTCAACGTGTCACCTTTAATTTTAAATTTCAATATACCAGCGCGTGCACATCATGTGATGGGAGTGTATGACGCGTCACCAGCGGCAGCCGGACCGGTACTGAAGTTGCTCTGCGCCTTCGTCTTGGTTTTCCCTGAAGGACCCTGGATAGAAGACTAGGCAAGAACATGAACGGATCAGCTTCACAAAACGCTGTGAAGTATTTTTGTGCTTCTCTCCCGTCAGCCTCATACTAATCTACTATTTTCCTCTTCTTCATTACAGGGAAGCTCCTTTAATCCCTTTTGAACATCAATAAATTCCTCGCCACAATCCGCGGATCCCGACGAAGGTTATCCTTGCCTTGACCTCGTGTTTTTCATGACACTGGGCTCCATGACATCTTTGACCGCTCTTGTTCGTCGAATGTTCTCAAAGAAACACTTTGGTATTTGTGGCGTACCAGCTTGCGAGTCCCAGTGTATCAAGACGTCCCTCCCGAACAAAACGTTAGATTCTCCCACTGTTTAGGTAGGTTCCTTGTCATTCATCTCACATCCGACATCCGCTGAGAGTATTTTCAGGTCCTGAAGTGGGTGAATCTCACAGCACCCACGCCGCCAACACGTGTTCGACATCTTGTAATGAGACGCAACACACATCCATTTCATGGGACATCCTTTTTCTCGTTCTGCATTCCAGACGAATGTAGTGTCGGCGATGATCTCATGCCGCGTGATAGCCACGGAGTAACGGGAACACGAGGCAGGCATTGCTTGCCGCAAGCCCCCATCATATCGTTGTCCCCACTTTACCCCAGAATTCTCTTTGCTTCCTCCCCTTTCGGTGGAAGCTATCGACACATCGACTAGGTATTATGGCTGATCAGGATACCAGGTAGTTCCCCTCCTTTTATGTTCTTAATTCACGAGCTGAACAGATACGGCTAGGTTCCAATATCCGGTAGAGGTCCCGGAAGAAGCAGATTCGTCATCTCCCGCCCCATCGTCCGACGGTCCAAGGCCCGACCGCTCAGTAGCACCGCAAAGTAACAACAAGCGACGCCACAGAAGCCTTCCACGACAGCGCCACCATCGCGCAGTTCCACCTTCTCATTCCGAAATCGATCTCATCCACGGCTTTGGGGCGTCCCGTAATACTGACAGCCTTCGCCGCGATGTTCAGATACTCGATGCCTTTGAGCGGCGTTTCGCTGCTCTGAGAACCCAGCTCGTCGAGGCGACGGCTTCCTTGTCGGCTCATAAGGTTCAGCTTCAAACTGCGAAGATGGAGCTCCAGCGCGCGGAGGATATCATCGCAGATGTGGACCGGCAGCGGATCGAAGCGGAAGTCCAAGCAGCAAAGGATAGGGCGACTGCAAGAAGGCTCCTTATGGAACGCGCGATGGACGAAGCAAAGGAGCAAGGTTATAAGGAGGGATACGAGGAAGGGTTTGGAATGGCTAGATCGTTCCGGGAGATCAGAACCAGGAGACACTCGGCGAGGGATAGAGATGTTCCTGTACCGGTAGTCCCTCCAACCCGTGGCAGGTATGTCTTTCAGTTATATGTGGCGCAACATATGTGACTTCCTGTTCAGGACCGCGAAGTCAAATCTGTCCACCATAATGGCTAATTATGAAGACCTGGAGGAGAAGCTGAAGGGCCCTGTTTATCCCAATCCAATGATCGCTGTCATGCGGTGCGTGCCTTTTGATATCGAGTCACTTCTCTTCGATATTCATCGACCATTAGAAGCGTCGCCTCCTCCTTTGCCAATCCTCCTGATTGGCAGTCTAAACGTCGTGCAACTCCTGATCGACGTCCGGATGAACTACATGCACCTATTTCACCGGAACCTGTTTTATCGCCTTCTCACGACTCGGAGGAACGCTCTGCAAGCCCGTCGTCCTTGCATTCGGAAGGCTCTTTGCCTCTTCGTCGGTTTCCCGTCTCGCCCGAAGTCATATGCCCGATACCCACGCAGATATATGCCCCGTCCCCAGTCTCCCCGTCTCATTCCCACTCACCGTCTAACCACGGAGGACAGCAATCTCTCGAACAGATTGAACAATCGACCACCCCAGCGGATGGTCCTTTTCGGGCGCTGACTCGTTATTCGAAATTTAGCCCCCATATCGACGATCGTGGAGGAGATTCGAGAGTCTCTACGCCTCTTTCACAGTACGCTATGTTGCGTCCTCCTGCATCAGAACCAGACAAGTTCCCAGGCCGAAAGCAGACCGAGCGTATTGCGGATGAGTGGAGAAGCCACAACCATGATATTTCTTCTTCGCCGGCTAATCGAGGGCAAGATGTACGGTTTAAATTTATACCCATTTTCTGTCTTTAACAATTCCTTTCTAGACGCCATCTCGTCCAACTGATTGGGAGTTTGTATCGCCTATTTCTGAGGCTTCATATCATGCATCTAGTTTATATAACCAGACTGATCCGGGAAGCCAGCACATGCTAGGGGAAGGCGAACAATCTCCCAGGCAGTCTCCGCCAAAGCGATTGAGGTCACCCCTTGCATGGTTGAGGAAACGTTTCCAAAGATCTTACTCGAGTCCTGCTGGCGTCAATATCCGAGTGGAACCTCCGGTGCGATTCCCTCGAAATGCATTGACGAGTATCTGACCTTTCTTTAGTCTCAGTCTCCTTCAAATCCGAGCGAGCACACGACCTTTAATCCAAGACTACTTACAGATCGACCTTTGCCAGATCTTCCTCCGAGTCGGAGGATGCCAAGAAGCCCTGATCCTATCGAATTACCCGATGATCGTCTTCCTCCGGGCTTTGTACCAATACCACAGATGGACGAACGTTTTTCTCCGATCCCTCAGGTTCCGATGGAGCTGGCTCCGATGCAAAGACCACCCACTGCTGGCGGAAGGATGTCTGATAACGCGAGCCTACGGTCGAGGGCGCCAAGTTTTGGTGGGCATACCGCTTCGTTACATCGACCCATTTCTCTTTTTTCGGACTCTTAATGCACTTTCTCTCGGGACCTCTTCTTCTTTGTTTGCTTCGGTGGAACTGTATTACTAGCTATAGTCTCTTTCTGTATGGAATGGAATTCTGTTTTATGTGAATCTGCGTGTTCGATGCTCCTCGTATTGATAAAAATCGAGTACAAGCATCGAATAGTTGTAAATCTGAGCGGTGGCACGAAGGTTTACGGCGTATTCAGATCTCCAATCCAAATGCCCAAGATGCAGATGTCTTGTCTCCTGTTAGGACCCCCAGACCCTGCGTAAGAACTTACTCACCCCATGTTACATTAAAATGTTCGTGTTTTTAGCGTAGCTATGATCATGATGGGTACATGCGATGGTATAGGAGAACCTAGTGTGTGTGATGATAATTTACAGTGCTTGTGAAATCGCTCTCTAAACCAATCAATTCTTTCCCTTTTCTTCAGCTTGAGCGGCGGCCGCACGAGCAGCAGCATTGGCCATCATGCGTCTCGCATTCCATTGGAACAGCGGGAGGGTAAAGAGGGAGATGACGGTCCAAGCGATGAGAACACCGAAATGAAGTCCGACTAGACGATAATCAATAGGCATCCCACGGTTGTAGATAAAGAATAACTTACGTTGATTCTTCGTTCCGAAGAGAATAGTCCTGACAGCGCCCGAGACGTTGTAGAATGGGAACGCATAGCCATAGCGGTAGAAGTGCGGGAGAACTTCGATAGGCATGAAGCAGACGGAGACGTTGGCTGTAGAGGACGGTTAAACATCAATAGAAACAAGTGGGAGAGGAAAACGTACTGATGATCCATGAGATCATGAAGAATGGCATGAACTTGGGCGTCAAGAGCGTGATCATAGCCTCGAGCGCGAGTCCAACGGAGAGCATTCCAACGAAGTTTAGCATCCAGAAGATGAAGAAGCCTGCACGACCGAACCTGCGCAGAAATTCCGGTCAGATGTTGACTGAGAACACGTTGGTTATTACTCACTTGGTGTCAAAGTCTGCTTGGAAAGCCCTGCTCAATGTGGAGTAGAAGATCGAGATCATGAAGTACAAGGCGATCGTCGAGTAGAGGCGGACTTTGATGAGCGATTTCGTCGTTAACCTCATTTCAATGCCGGAAGCCATACGAGCGCCGGAACCGATCAACTGAAGTGAGGAGTTACAGATTGACGTTGCGCAATACTAAACATGGGGGCTTACCACGATGAAAAAGCAAAGGACTAATAGATAGATAAGGCCAACGAAGGTGATAGCACTCGCCCTTGAAAATAAACGTTAGGTATGGTGCAAGACTGTTGAAATATAAGGCGCTTACACAGGTACATTGAAAGGACGGAGGTTGTCAATCGTGTAGCTGATGGGCTCAGTGACAATTTGTGGCGCAGTTTGGAGGATCGAAGCTAGGGCGTCCGATGAAGAAGATGCAGCGATCTGAGTCCCAAACCATTGGGCGAAACTCTGGGATATGGTAGCCATGGTGGTCATGATGTAAGGACGAATTAACGAGCGACTGTCGATGACTGAGAAGGGTGTTCAAAGACTATAGGAAGCTGTCACTCACTATGCATTCTCGTTTCGTGCTTCCACGACGTACACAGTCACAGCTGCAGAGCCATTATACGAAGAGGTGGGCGAAGAAACGGCAGTGTTGAGCGATGAAGTAGCGTTGGCGTGGACTAGGAGAGAGTGTTCAGAAAAAGTATTGTCAGAAACGCAAAGCAACGTACTGACGACTGCCACCCAGGCTCTTTGGTCTACCACATGATCTCCCACATCGTCCGGGCCCGAGAAGTCTGACGCTGCTCGTTGTGTCCAAGATACCCTCGACGAAGAGGAGATGTCTGCTAAGAGAGCGCTAGTGACGTTACCGCCGATTGTGGATCCATCGAAATCCTATCAAAATGATGAGATACACGCTCTAGACGCGTCGCTAAAAAGGCACGCACCACAACCCATCCAGGCAGCTTGTGATCAGGTACCTTCCACAACGCTCCCCAGTATATTGAGAAGACGCCGAACATCAATATAACCATGGAAAAACACCCGACCACCAAACTCTTGATGTACTCCTTCCGCTGTGCCGTGAGCTCCCTATCGGTGAAGTCATTGGAGAAGAGCTTGGGAGAAGCCGCAGGCTGCTTTTCCTTCTCTGGGCTGGTGTGCACCCGGGCATTAACGTTGACGGTGGAGGAACTAGCAGAGGGACGAATAGACATGGCTGCACGTGAGAACGAGCGAATGAACTGCAAGGGAAAAGGCTGTTGGGGGATGTGGTCGCATGTTCACGGATTTATGTATTCATTCAGCAGCCGAGTCGGACACTGCACACAAAGGCGGACCGTCGGCAAGGAAAAGAACAGGCAACATCCTCCGACTCGGACATGTATTACTGTATTCGCTACGCGACCATCAGATTGTCAGGGACGATTCGGACAAATGACTCATACCTTTCTACATGTTTTCTAGCCGACCGAAAGGAGGAATGGCCTTCTATGATGAGTTCAGTTGACGCTAACAGGCGATGGTCGTTGGTCGACACTAACAGTCAAACCATTGCCGATTCGGGAAGCCTTTGGGAATTTGACATGGTACTCGGGTCCGGGCCATTTTTCAACCGGTCATACTCGGTGTATGGCGTGGCTAGAATGAGCTATTCCGATGCTGAATAGTTCAATAATCTTTGTCGGAACGGGTTCATTTAGAAAACCGTAACGGAACATACTAATATTTAAAAGTTTACATTTGTACAGTAAATCACTCGCTAGAGACCGCCACCGAACCGAGAAAGAAGTTCAACGCAAAACCCCGAACGTCAAGTTGTGCCGTTTTGCCAGAGGGCGAGAAACCAGATCGTCGCCGCAATGTATTGCTTCGAATACCTATTCCTCCCCTGCTTTAGAGCGCCTAAGAGCTCTTGGTGGTGACTCGACGCATCGAAATCTGGGCGGCATGATGCATAACAGTGGTTGAAAAGCCTAAAAACCAGTGGACTTTTTTCACAGGCAAAATTGCTGACGAACCCAGAGTAGCTCCCGCCGTAGTCGATTAGGCAGAGTCAGCTGCATTCCGATTCTAGGCGAAAACTTCGAAATCGAATCACATCTCTTTGCCAAGACAGCGACCCTCGTGCGAACAACTCTAAGAAATGTTGGTATACGCACATCACGGAATCTTGGAATCTATTCAGCAAGGAAAGTAGAAAGGATGAAGGTTAATCCGGCCAAATTCAGGTGCGCGGTTACTTACTCTGGTCCAATGGAAGGGTCTTGGCTCCTGCAGCCCAACGTTCGAAGGCTGCACGCATGTGTTCTTCCTCTGCGCATGCGGCTGCATGTTGGGCGCATGTACCGATCGTAAGTTTAACGATTGGGCCGAGGATTCAGTAGCAGTGATGGCGGAACGGGACGGATTGCCGTGATTTTCGACATAGCCCATCATCCATCATCCCATAGTCCTTGCCCGCTGGTAAATATAGCTAGATAACTATTAGTGCCGTCGACGTCGAACCGGAGGTAAATCGTGTGCTCTTGGTGTGCTGCCAATGGCTTGAACGGAGGAGGGAAACGTATGAGGTGCACGCCGTTGTATCAGGTTGCCAACAGCGCAATGTCCTATGGACGATGCAACAAATATCGGCCTCGCCGACTCGGGGTAGGGGGCAATTAGCAGCTCAAACATAACGTAAGGCTATTGCGCGAGTGATCTTGGCTCGCCCGCAAGAGCGCCTGCCACAATCAGGATATGATAAGCATCGGCAGTGCAAACGGGCTACCGCCGAAAACTGTAGGAGGTAATAGTTGGTATATAAATCCAGAGAAAGCATGTCTTAGAGAAATATCTAGGAGGCGGGTCTGTTCAGGTACATATCACATTTTAGACGATAATCACCTATCTTGCTTCCTCCGAAAAACGCTGATGCTACCATCATCGGAGATGCGTAGAAACGGGAAGCCTGCCTGCGTGCCTCGGCACGGGATGGCAGCGAGTGCATCACGGGATTCGCAAGGCCCACACCCATGTAAACAATGTATTTTTTCCCCGAAGCCGTAGGTACTAGGTAGGACCCCTGGCTTAGGCCCTACCAGCGGTAAGTTTATTATAAGTGTTATAAAGGAGCAGCCTCTGACCTGTAAGTGTACGCCCGCAATGAAAGTAAAGGGCCCTCAAGGGAGGGAAACTGAACGCTGTACCAAAGGTACGATAGCCAAACTCGGCGAGCTCTGACATTTCCTTTTAGATCGTGTCCAACCAATTTGGCCATTAAACAAAACCTTGTTCAATGAGGGTTCTTTGCGCACACCTTCCTGGCAGGAGAAGAAGCTTTCGATTCGGAAGGACAGAAAATGGGAAGCTGAGAATGATGCGATGCCAGGTTATCCGCGTAGACAAGGCGATATTCTCTTCTTTTTTAAGTCGAGTGCATCGGGATGAGCAAGATTCTGATGAATAGCAAGCCAATAATTCACAGTCAGAATTTCGAATAAGAAAATCAGGGGCCTTACTAGCACAGCGTCTGGAGTAGAAGAAACCAATCAAGCTCCGTAGATCTCCCAAACATACGTGTAGATGAAAAGAAGCAAGCGATGATATGACGACAGGTGCAGAATTTTGAGGACAGACCAGCAGCATTATACGGGATGTCACTACCACGGACCATAGAATCGACACAAAATGAGGGAGTTTTTTCGTGTTCAGAGCTGGCGTGCTCTAGCAATTGCCTTGACGTGTAATCTTGGGATAATTCCGAGCGCATCCTCCTCGAGGCCCCAGGGAAGGGAAGGACTTCTCACGTGATCACGCAGGAACTCAAATGATATCCAATTTCCCACGAGGCCGTCGGAGATCAGACGTACGACGTTTGCATCTATGCGCTACACACTGCACAGTCAAACGTCTTATATTTTTATAAAGACCTGTCTCATTCTTAGCCATGGTTAGTTCACTGGGCTTTCTCCCTCATATTCAACGATTATTCCAGGCTTGTCCAGTCTGCAACGCAAATAAAAATCTGGATTATAATTTATTACTCGGGCCCTCGCAAGACGTTTGGCTCCTCCCTCGAATCTTCCCTGGAATCATGCATTATATCCAGTGCTTCCCCATCGCACGAAGACTGTGCATCGATCAAAGATTCCCTTTCATCCTTATCCACCAAGTCTGCACATCTTCGCGATATCATCGCTGAGCAGGATGAAGCTATAGCCAGATTCTGTCTTCTTCTCGATAAATACGAGGATTTCCGTAAGCAAATGCTCTCCGAGCAGGCCCTTGTTCACGACCTCCTTGAGCGCCACCGACGTACTCTATCCTCTCCCATTCAGAAATTGTCCATTGATATCATGCGGGAGATCTTCCTTCTGGCGTCTTCAAATGTAGCCGATATTACAGACTTTTCTTGGACTGCCACTCATACCTGCACGGAGTGGAGAGCCATCGCCGTGCAGACACCCATGCTCTGATCCAACATACACGTCGTGACAGACACCCGAAACAACACACGACCCTGCAGCCTGATAGAAATGCCCGAACTTCAATTGTTGCTCTCTACTTCCGAAGGAGCATCGAATGAGGAGTGTGTAGGTCGCGCGCTCGAACTATCTGGAGATGTGCCACTTGTGCTTTCCTTCGTTCATCCTGTTAATTCTGACGGAATGAGACTCTCAGAGGAAGGCATCGAGATGCTTGATATGCTTCTGGATCATGCACCTCGATGGAAAGTTGCCTATCTCGATGTCCAACATGGTGGGGCATTATTTAATAATAGGATCCGGCGCATGAGAGGGGGTGTGCCGATGTTGGAAAGCATTTCGATCGAAGCCAGCTTTTCTCCCTCAGGATCAACGTATTTCCACGATGTTCTTGCTGTGGCCCCACGGTTATCCACAGTCGCCATCCGTGACCATCTGGGACAGTTAGTATTCTCGTGGTGGCAGATCCAGAGGCTCATCCTTCATGGACTGCACGACGTGCCATACTTCCTTCATGTTCTTCGTTCTGTGAAAGGCATCAAACATCTAACAGTCTTCCCCAAAGCTGTCATCGGTATTCGCGGTGATACCACCGACTTCGGCGGTAGTATTACTCTGCCTGCCGTTCACACCCGTTCACACCCTTGACCTCATTTCGGACATGGACCCGCTATTTTTGCCTTCCGGGACGATCCTTCCAGCGCTAGAGAAACTTCACGTGGGCCAGGATGACATGATTTCGTGGCGGAACACAATCACACTGAGGTACATGAATGAGGTGGGCGGGCTACTGAGTTATTCGGGCCGTGCCTTGACACATGCGACCTTTCTGTCGATCGATCGCTCGGTGCCCCACCCTGACTTACCTAAATCGGCTGGGTCATTCCCATTTAGTGATGTGCTCGCCGCGAGTGACCCTCGACTTTTGTGATTCAATCAGGTACCTTGAACTCAACTGAACCGAAAGAGATCTCTAACCGAACGGCGCATTCAGTCAACGCATCTTCGGGTAATAGGTATCGAGCAAGCGACGTATTCAATTTTCTTCCCATCGCCTTGTTCCCGACGCTCCCGAACCTCTAGAGATGGTGATATACTTCCAGAACCTCCGCCAGAGGATCTTTACTCGCCTTAGAAGATCAAGATCGCATCTATTCTCAACCCTCCAAAAGGACCCCGCGTTCTTCAATACTTTGCTTTGTATCCATGTTATGGTAGTTCTCCACTATCCCTAGTACGGTCTTCCTTCCCATCTTACGACGCTCACGACGCTCATAATCTTACGCTACTTACGACCATATGACTACCTAGTTACTATTACGAACCTCTCGGCCGCAGTCGTGCGACTCTGCATGAGTCACACGTCTATTTACTAGAATACTTGGGAACCTTCTTCCGCAGTAGTTAGGAAGGTACTTAAGGACTGCGCCAACGAATGTATAAACACCTTACAGTCTATTAGCTTTACGCATCACATACACTGAGTGATCTTAAGCTTTCGCTGAACCTGCGCGGTTAATCAGCTTATCAATTCTATTTAACTTTCCCTTCCGAGGTAAAGTTGAACCCTTATCATTGCCAGACTACCTACGTACAAGGTATTCGTTTTACGATACTTCTCACTACGTATTCTAGTCATATCTACAACAATCCAGACTGAATGCATTCTCTTCTTGATTAAGGGGTAGCATCGTGGATCTCCGTACATGGATATTCTGAGAGGGATTATCACCTTCGTTGAGTGTCCTTAACCGATCCTTGTGGAACGTCTGTCGATGCAGGTTTATGCCCACACAGCATACCCCCGGAAGTGATCGAAACTTCCACGACGACCGACTCGCCAGGGAAGAAGATCGAATCTCGCGTCAATAGGTTCGACAAGCCAGGTGTCCACTACGAACGCCACAACTGATTTGTAGTAACTTTGCAGCCGTAAAAGTTTTTCCAGGCAAGTCAGCAGCGGCTAGGCATTGTTGATTGAAAGACCAAAGTACGAGCTGGGTGAAAATTCTACACCAGTCGAGTGTTAATTGATGAACCACTAAGACGAAAAGCGATTATACCTAACACAACATGATACCAATCCATAGTTTATCCGCATGGCACGGACAGAGGCCATCGCGATGTCGAGCGGGGCTGTTCGACGAGGTGTAGGTAGGACTATGGACAAACGGTTTAATATCATGCGTCAACGATAATGCCAATGTACCTCTGACATACCTTCCGGCGACAATCTCGTATCTTCGCTGTTCTCCCATTCGGGACCATGAAGATTTTTTCGGATCAGAGTGACCAAAATGCCGCCATCGATAATAGCCTACAGTGTTTGGTGAGCCACAGAGCAAGGACGGCGATGAGAGAAACTTACATGCGAGACATGAATATTCTGCTTTCCGAACTCCTTTACCAGACTCTGTGACAGTGATCTAAGCGCACGCTTCCCAGCCGAGAAGGCGTTCGTCGTCCCACTCCCTCTGATGCTAGGTGTAGCACCCGTGAAAATCAATGCGCCGCGTTTACCCGTCTCATCCAAGCCGTTTATCTGGAATGCGAGGACAACATTCTTCGAAAAAGTGAGTGCCTCCTCGATATTGGTCTGCATCACAGCTTGGATATCGTCGAACGTCACGTCGAGGAAGGGCTTCTAGACACCGTATGCAGCATTGTAGACCGCGAATCTAACGGGATGGTCTTGATAACAGGCATGAATTTTAGTAAAGACAGCATTGATGCCTGCCGCGCTGTAGGAAGAGATGGGGAAGGGGGCGGCGGTCCCGCCAACCGCGGTGATGTCGTCAGAGAGAGCCTTGAGAGAGTCGGCGCCACAGGCGATGAGGGTAATGACGTAACCTTCTTTGGCGAATAGACAACTGGTAATTCTCAGATAATCGCAGGAGAGGCTGAATCCAAGGAAACGTACGCGGCTGTAGCACGAGTACCAGTACCATAGCCGAGACCTATATGCCAATCGATTCAACAAGAATTATCTTCTAAGCATGAATGAAGTCTAAGACTTCATTCATGCCACGACATGACGCGGACGACTGGTACTGGCTCCAAAGGATAATACACTGAAAGAGTCGCGGGGCTGGCGTTCCAGCGAGCGCGGGGGAGAAGGAAGGAAAAGTCCGGGGTCGGTTGAAGTACGGTTTAACCGGTTGAAGGAAAATTGGAACGGTTGTCTGTTTGGCGGCGGCGTTTCGCCGGTTACGAACGTCCGGCATTGTGGCATTAATGCGGCTAAATTAACTACGTCCATCTGCCTTCTGCTGCTACATCAATCTGTACTTGAAAGAGAAGGTCTTGCTCTGGAGGACTCAATATGCGATTACGCTGATGATCTGATTGCACATCCTATAGCAGAAACATTACCAGCGGCTAGTAAGATCATCAGCTCCGAGTCACTGGTATCAAACTGGTATCGCAAATGAAGGAGTGCCGGACTTCTGTTCCAATCACCCCGGAAATTTGTTCGCCGGATCATAAACTGACAAAGTCAATTTAAGTACTACTGGAACAGAGACCGATGCAAGTCACCAGATTGTGGATATCAATATTTCTTCAACTAGGACTGAGATGAGACAGCTGGTCTGTACGTCTTTTTATGTACGTACGGAACTCTAAGCTCTAAGACTCACAGCGAGCTGTTAGCGCAACTTGCGCAAGTAACATCTGTGCTAACTTCTAAGCATCAGGGTTTCATCACCACGACCCCCAACTTTTTACTGATTTGTTCCTACTAGCGCTTACTATCTCAGAACCTCGGCTGATCCTTGCGTAAAATTAGAGTATGGTACTGTTCGTAGATAAGTTGAGTTCTTCCCTCACTGCTGTTCATTGGCACCTGAATGATCTGTTGCTATACATGCCAGGCACCCATCGACGGGAAAGCGTTGAGCAATGGACCATCTTTTCTACTGAAGGCTACATCACGAAGGTAGGATATGATACTGATTTTCTCGATGCGATCTGAGTGGAGGATTATATGCAGGAAGGACCATTAAGCTCCACATACCGATCGCATGGCCTCATGGTTGACTACATTGAACTAAGAATATCACTTACGGTATGAACGCCGCCTTTACAATTCGGCATCATCTCAAACCCTTCTATTACGCATGAAATTTCACCATCGTTGGCGGCAGAGCCTTAGATGATGCTCCAACTCTTGGTTCCTTATAATAATCGGGCTTCCTTTTCCTATTAGTACAGCAGTCCGCCCCAAGAAGCGCAAATTCCATTGAAATTCCACCGCTATGTCGACAACAACTATCCCCAGCCTCTCCCCGGAAGACGTACAGATCATGTTTGAGACCACGAATATCTACCTCAATATGACGATTATGGAAGCATTGATTTTCGGTACGTCTCCCTAGATCTGCGTAGACAAATTCCTTCGAGCCTGAATATGTATTACAGGAGTCTATACGGGCGTCTTCTGTACCACTATGTGGAATATCAGTTCGTGTACTTGCACCGGGCCAGTTACGCCTGCTAACACAAATGTGTAGTGTCCTCAGAACGGTCTGAACACAGTCGAGGAAAACACATTATGGTCACCATCATCTCGTGTCTCTTCCTCCTGGAAGCAACAACCTTTGCGATGGACTGGTCTTTCATACACAATGGCTTTGTACGGAATGGGTGGGGCCTTTTCACCGTATTCGGAGCACTCCAAGGGCACAATTCTACATCCTTCCATATGGCACTGGTGACAAGCATTGATGGCGGGATTAGCACCGTTCTCGCGGATGTAGCGATGGTTTGTCAAGTACCTTCTGCACATAATATGGAGGCTCATGGATTCTATTCCATAGATTTGGAGGTGCTGGACGGTCTGGGGACGACGATGGCCAGTAATTATTTTTCCCATCCTCTCTTCCCTTGCTGGAACAGGTATGTTAACTCATCACAGCTACTCTTCTGTCAAAGCTTCACAAATGATAAAGGTGCCAAGGTCGTTCAAACCTATCATTACATCCATGATAGCACTAATGAAATCTCGGATACAATGTCATATAAAGTCGTAGCGATGTGGACTATCTCGCATCTTTCTCTCACTGTGGCAACCACCATGATCTGCACTATCCTCATTATTTGCAGGATATTCATTTCAGGCAGTGCAAGCCATGGTGGGATGCAAGTATACAGAGGTGTAATTGAGATCCTTGTGGAATCAGCCTTGCTTTATTCCACCACGCTCTTCATTTATACTGGTTTTGTGGTGAGGAACAACACTGGAGGGTCTTATGTTGAAATTGTCGCTGCTGTAGCACGAGTAAGTGTCAAATACGAGTCAAAGATCAACCTGATTCCATTGTCCACATATTCGTACAGGGAATCGCACCGACACTTCTCGTAGGACGAGTCGCTGCGGGGCATGCACGGCCCAACGATTCATGGGCTGCTAGTTCAGCTTCTTCACTTCGTTTTGGAGCAAGCTCTCGGGGCCACACCCAAGATAGCATGGACGAGGAAGCCGTTGGAAACGAAAGGCAATGCATTATTGGCGAGGATATGGTCATAGACGCCTCTAGCTATGAGCGTCAGTATGTCTCTGATGAAGAAGGCGCTAGAGGTCATTTTAGTGACGAAGGTGATCCGGAAGAAGAGGTTATAGTCGGGCTTTCTCATGAGCAAAGTTGAAGGAGCTGAGATAGAAATACCTATCGTATCCTAGGTAATAAATTTAGATCGATAGAGGCACATAAGATTTACGACGCCTGACGACGGTGCCCAAGTACTATAACGATTGAAATCTTGGCCCATACAGAATTCGGGAACCTGTTGGCGCTGATCGGATTTCTTTATCAGCTCGGCGAGTTTCAAGTATAGCATGTACTAAGTAGTTAGTAAATGCGATCCTAATGCCTTGATGTGCCAACGAATCGCGACTTGTATTTCCTCCGCCTTCTACGCATCGGCCCATTTTGAAAAGCAGTCATTTATAGCCTGCCCGTTCCCTTCTTAAACGAAACCATGTGAATCAGGAGGAAATAGAACGAAAAACACTTGCACGCCCACCCAACCGCGGTCAGAGCTGTAGGGTGCACCGGCCCAAGATCATAAGCAGTCTGCTACACCCGAGATTCGTAGATCTATTTCGAAACCAGTTCTGGAGACGGTAGTTCACAACATTAGAAAATCACACGCCTGACGGTCCACATACAGGTATGAAGAACCGAGTTAAAGGTAAACATGATGACTTTGATGTTGTAAGGTAAATTACATGGCGCTGCTTGAGAATCTGATGTACTATACGAGCTCTCAATATCATACAGCCGGACGATGCTATCAAAACCCTGGTAGCTCACATGTCTGCTGCACCAATATCTTCCCGAGTCTCTCGCGTACCCATTGCACATCCTTCCTGGCTTCCCTTCTGAGCCTGTCCTAATGGAAAAGAAGAGGCTATACAATCCCAAATACTCCAGCAGTATCGGCTCAGCTTTTGAAACAGCGAGCAACATCCGATCCGTATATAATCACTCCCAGAACTCAGTCGGTACAGCGAAATCCATGCTGAGCTCGAGGAATCAGAAGCGATAGAGGTGCGGAATCAGGCAGGGTATCTCAGGTCAAATTTCCGCAAAGAGATAGCGCATGGGGCTATACGTTCCATTCGGATCCCAACAAAAGAGACTGAGCGCGGATGGGAGAAAGAGGTTTGCCGCATGAAGACGATGGTAGACGCCGAGTATGGCTCAGACCTGGGAGTGGGAACGGGGAGCTCTGATCATATCGATAACCAGCGTCTCAAGGACGATGGGTGCAGTCACCAGTGCGGAAGCGGTGGCCGACTCGACTATATAACCAATCTCCAGTCGAAACAAGATATAGAATGCACGAGTACTAGTGACCACAAGGATAAAAACCCCTGGAACTCTTTTTGGATGCACTGGACGAAGGTTATTTCCACGTCTGAATGTAGCATTGTATTGATCAAGACTAAAAAGATCGGTCTCCAAGGGACTGTGTGATGACGAAGCGGATAATGATGATGTTGGAGCACAAAACGCGGAATCGTGATGATTCTGACCGGAAAGAGAGACGGTAGACGACTGGATACATCGCATTTTGAGCTGACTGATAAGCGAGGTTACCGGTTAGCCGGATACACAGGGTGGCGAAGGGCGGAGGGAGATGGATCCGAAGGTAACGCCGATAGAGAGCTATGGATAACTTGCGTTTCAGCCGACGCCGCACCGGCCCACTACCAAAAAGGCCCCGCCCTCCCAGTCCCCGCTGGAAGCATCAACAGCACGAAGAGCTGCACTCTTTGTCGGAATACTAGGCATGAAGGACCAACAACCAAGCAACGATCATGCTCTAGTTGAGTAGTATTCGTTCATCGATCGCTGAGAGAAAAACGGACTATGCCTGATTCTGACATGATGCAACCAACTCCACGCAAATCTTCGACGCCTTACGACGTGCATATCTAGCGCAGTCGCGCTAGCTCGTCTGGTGGGTCTATGGTAATTGACACTGGACGGATGTAACAGTGTCTATCAGTGCGACTCTTGTCGGTTGAGGAGCAGCTGGTGAAGATCGCAAGCAATACTTCTGGATGTCGTACCTACAAATATATTAGCGGAAGTTGGAAACAGGATAGTGGGGAAAAAGCGCTACCTCATCACAGTTTGTCGCCCCTAGTGCATGAACACATTTGAATTGTCTATCACTGCAACTCAGGACAGACAATACTAATTGCCAGTGGAGCTGAAGGATGAGATACAGAATGAGTAGGTGTTCGCAATCGCAAAACGCCAAGGCTGACACAAAATTTTCACGTGGCTGCTGATTGGATGGCCATAGTGAGGAGACGCGCTCCACTGTGGTGTGGTCGTCGCATGAATCACCACGGGCAACACCGCATCTATCGCCACCCACATCAGAGATCCTTTTGAGTCTCGAAGGACACGATCGAGGACGTGGCGGATACTGATGTATTATGCTCATAGTCGCCACTAGTCGGTGAATGGGACATCTCAGCCGAGGGGATAGGAAGGAGAGCCGTCTGGATATGCATTGGATTAAGTTGAATGATAAGCGAGACTACCGATCGTCCAGATGTGTAAGGTGGCGAGAGAATGAGAAGGATGGATGCAGGGGGTAATTATGGATGAGTTATTCACGAATAGGCGTAGTCGCCCTGGTCAGTTACAAACGTGGCACCGGATGCTGTGGTCAAAACGATCCCATTCCCAAGTGACTGCTCGAGTTCTCGACAGTGCCAGGGTGGTGTTGCAGGCCGGAGCTTTAAAAGACTATAAGTCGAACAATGACCCTAGTTTCGTCGGTTGTTAGTTAAAGAAACGCGGAGAAGAAGCGTGACTGCACCTCATCTTGAAGCGAAGCCGTGCCGCCACACTGATCTTCGAAGGTTCGTCTGCCTGGCTTCCGAAGCCAGCATGCTGATGTAATCGCAAAGATCCGAATTGTCCTAGTGAATCTCCCCGACCGTTGAACATTGAACATCTGGCGGATGTAATGAGTCGCAACGAATGCGCGCCGGATCCTATCAGGTCGACGCCGGCAGGAGTACGAGGATCGTGATGGGATCGCGAAATATTACGGATAAAGGACGCGACTCCATCTCAACGAATGTAAGACCTGACATATTAGGGAAGGTTCGAACTTGGGCACACGGTACCAGTACCAGTCGCTGCCAGACCCAGGCGTGACTGACTCTGACGAGGACCCTTGAGATAGCTGGAAGATGACGCAGAAAAGGGAAGCATTGTATTCGGGAAGCTCGTTGTGGTGAGGAGCGACGGAAGTGTGATCGTCAGCGCTCAGCGCTCAGTAAACGCTGAAAAAAGGATAATGTCGAGACATGCACCAGAACCCGACTCAGCAATCGGCGGTATTTGTCCGACATCTTTAGTCTCCACATGCACTCCGCGGCTTGAAAACACAGTGCGCCTGCTTTATCTGGCTATATGCGCGCTTGATCGAAGAAATGATACGACTGTGACTCCATCGTCATACCGAATCGGCGATTCCAGCAAACGTGGAATGGCAGTGTCGTCCAGGGGAGCAGTATCAGTCTCTTGGCAGATAAGTGAGAGATCCTAGAATTTTTGTTAGTTGTGTCCAGAAGCCCATAAGAAGTGAGCGTACGTGATCCTGAGAAGCTACGTGCGATATCAGGCATCTCGTCTCGAAGCGATATGATCCCAGTATGTCCCATCTCTTGAGTGACAAAAGAATTAGTGCCTGTATGGAGGAAGCTCTCTAAGCTTAGCTTACCGGAGTTATGTGCCAAAGCGGAGAGAGCGACAAAGAGCAGAAAGGGATCGGTGGATGACTCGTTAACCAAACTAGCGCTGATGGGGATAGCAAGAGAAAGACGCGTAGTTGATGATGGAAGGATGAAAAGAAGTGAAGCATTGATCACCATTGTTTGCCACCGTGCGGATCATCTTTGTTCCAAAACCTGATCTCCATCAAAATTGCCCTTAACTAGTCGCGGTGGAGCCAGCTCTGGGACGGAACGGCTGCCCGGCTTAACGCGCCACTGCTACTAACGAGCATTGTTGATGCATATTAAACCAAGATCAGTCCTACGCCGAGCATGAACTACCTCTTTTACTTTGCTTTTACTTGGTAATTCGGAATCCTACCAACTTTGAACTCATGTCGTGCTACGCTATGAATGAACGATAAACTTATTCATACATGCGACCTCAATTATCCTTTCATCTAACCGAGAATCTCCCCCTGAGTCCCACATGCCTCCTCCGCCTTTACAGTCTACGGAGCTTTCTCTGGCATCTGCCATCGCCGCAGCAGTGCAAGTGAGTCCTTCGGTTTATCATAAGGAGCCTACAGGAAATCAGTACCTTCCTGCACACAATTCAGAGACCTACTCACAAAATGCCCGGCTCCATCAACGGTAGCAAAGGACAATCCCTTGTCTTCCCAGCGAATTTCCCGTCTACCCTCCATTCCCTCGATCTCCCCCTTACAAACTCCTTCTGACCGCTCCATTACAACCGGAGTGTCCATTTTACGTTCCCGACCCAATTTCATATCTGGGTCGATTTGGCATAAAAATGAAGAACATTGTGGGTCTTGTTACAGACACTTTCTACCATCCCACCACCCACTCTTCTCGTCACCAATTACGCGTTGATGGTAAACACGCTTGCAGCTCTACGCTCATAAAAGGTTGGGCACGAAAAACATAAAATGGGTTTCTCACGGCAAGGTTACGGTCGCCCCACTATCGCGCTTGATGAGAACCAATTGCATACCCTTAAATATGTCCATGTCAGTTTGCGCAATTCTATTCCAAAGTCTTCGAAACAAAGAATTACTAACATCCGACAAGCGACTCGTGGACTGTACGACTCCGGTTAACAGTTGCCCGTTCGAGTCGAAGAACGAGACGCGTGAACCAGCCTAAAGAAGTGAGTAGTATCGACGCCTTGTGAATGACTCGTGTGCGTACTGGAAAGACGTTCATAATGGAAACAGCTGGTGGGTTAAGTGCTAACTAAACCGACGCGACACGCTGGCTAAAATACTTTGATTAAAATCTCGAAGAAAGGGCCATACAACTGAGTTCGAACTCGAATGATATTGAAGGCATGGGGACAGCGTCGGATGAGATTCCCTTCAAGCCATCAACCAGGGGTATCGAAAAGTTACCGTGCTCTCATCACCAATCCTTCCCACAACAAAAACGTGTCTACAACACCGCTTGTTTTTGCGTTAATATAAGGCACTTGTATATCTCCGGAGACAAAAAATAGCGTGATAGATAGCCGGTTACGAAGGAGAGCCTGAGAGCCCGTGTTTAAGAACATTGCGCTCAGCACAGGGCCGCTAGTTTCGACTCGGAAATGCTCCCTGCTGCAGCGCTCTTGTACTGAGGGTTTCATGATACCTCCTCTAAAGAAAAGACATAGTAATGAAGTAAGCGTGAGGGCTATAGGTCTGAAGGACGCCATCAATCCTATTGGGAGACGTGAGAAACTCACAGTCGTTCCTTCCTCCGACTCGGCGTTTCCTGTTTGAGATCAACTACACACACCTTCGGTGGTCGTGAATAGGTCTGATTCGAAGTTTTAAACATTTTGTGGGCATTGGGGGCAAATGTGAAGACCGCCCGTAGCCGCTCATAATTGATGAATCTTTGACTAGTATGTGGTATCCACGCTTTATCCAGACGTTCCGGAGTAAATTCTGAGGTATGGCATGGTAAAACAACGGAAATGGTGGTAGTATACTGCTGTAAATGAAATTACTAGATATACGCCATACAAGACCACGGGGGTGATAGATAGTATCGATTACTCATACCAAGTCATACTCGAGATCCTAGCTGATAACCATCTTATCACGCGCAATGATCAATGATCATTCATACCAAGCGCGTCCGACTCCCAGACTGTCACGGAATACACATGTCCATTGAGTGGGTGACAAACTACATAGAACGAGCGTTGAACACCACCACAGTGAAAGCCGACCATGTTTCATGGTACAGAGCGCCCAATGACGGGGATCAGGAACTGTGTTGTACTCCAGCCCGTGACTGTCGGCGGGAGACCAGGAGCATGTGGAACGCGCCCGATAGGTCGCAGTTGAAACAGGTCCCGCCCAGACGAGCTCGAGGAAGGATTACGAAGATCTAGGCTGTCGTACACAAGGCTGCAAGTTCCAGGTAGAAGAACAAAGTGACAATATAGCAGATAGATGGAGGAGCCGTCGCTGTGACATCCGGATTAAAGTCTTCTGACGTATCTAAAAAAACGCGACCTTGACAACGAAGCTCAACGACGGAAGCTGAGAGATGTGACCGATGTCGATATCGGCCATAGTGGGACTCATCGCGAAGAGGAGATCAATTTCCCTCACTCAGAGCTTTCCAGATTTGAAAATTCCATGAGAATGACCTTGGTTGATAGATATGACATCGAGATGACTAGCCTTCTGGCTGAGGATAGTGGTGCGAGGAGGGCAAGTCAGTAAGATAACTGGAGCCTTCTTTAGACAAAAAGCGGGTGTACGGGCCGTCATCCGCCGCTACTTAGTATGTCGACTGATTCCTTGACCTTTACGATGAGTTATCCGTAGTATCATGAGTGCACCCTCACCATCTTGGCGACCAGCACCCGCGTTGATGGAAAGAAGATTCTGAATGAGGCTGAAGACGAACAATACGACGAGAAACGGTGTTATGCTCCTAGACTAACCTCGATACCAATCCGGTACAGATTCGAATAGTGTCTCACGATGTCATTGGAGACGGCTGTAGAAGAGACGGTGAAACCAGGTAGAGCTCTATTGAGCAAGACACCACGTAGAGCATACAGACTTGGTTCAGGGAACATTATAACGAGTAGGACACGTAATAGCCGAGATGGAGCGTGTGCGCTTTAGCTATAAAACGTCGTCCGTAGCCGAGAGATTGGGCCCTGGCCTCATCGTAGTCCGCAGAACAGGTGTTACATAGTCATGATAGAAGAAGTTGGAACTGATTCACGAGGAGCAACTAGAATTAGGCGCGACAGTGACGGCAATAACTACTCAAACAGGTACAAAAGCAATTGTGATCATATAAGGTCCGACTCAACCACGGCTAGCGGATACCTGTTGCCTGTGGAAAGAAGTGTTGTTCAAGTTAAAGATTTCAAATTGGCAGTCACAATAGGTCACACTCATTCCGTTTTCGCTGATCGTATCATTTGTCATTTCCCCTACTTTCCACCTGTTACCTCTTTCGTCAGAAATCTTGTTGGCAATCTACCTTATCTACTTCATTACCAGGCGAAGGATTGTCGCTGTCCTCTCAGTTCATCAGCTGGTGTTAATTGCCCAGTTACACGACCGACTCGGACGGGCGGCAAAGAATCGACTGTCTGTCTGGTTGAACCCAGATCCGTAATGATTAGCCGGTACCTGGTGAGTAACTAAATACTTCGAGGACCGAGATACGAAATCAGCTCCAGGAAAGTCGGAAAATTTTAGGAACAAAATGAAGGCTCTGGGTGAGTGTATACTTAGCTCCGGTCTGAGTCGTCATTCAACATCTCTAATAGACTCCATGACTGTCGAGACATGGAGAGTCAAGCTGAATTCGTGACTAGAAACCGTGTATAAGGTTTACCCCCCACAATATATCTCCAAAACACAGAGAAATCTCCGAAAATCATTCAATATTCCGAGTTCTGCTCGCCACACAGAATAGCGTCACTATGCAGGAAGTGGAGCCTCGAGATACGGGCGCACGACGGGCAATTCCCTATCTGGTCATCCAACTTCGCTCATTAGCTCTTTTTTCTCAACCACCGTCTCTCACCTACGCTTGAAGAAAAATCACGAGTGTGTCCATGCATGGTCTTACTTTGTTTTGAAACCTCTCCTCACGATTGCCGAAAACTGGAGGAAACGGGAGTTGAGCCCATTTTTATCAACCCGGGCAATGAAACATGAAACATAGTGGTCATCCGAAGCAGCAAAGAGTTCGAATTAGAGCGCCTCATTTCTTCCGGCGCGCCCGTCGACCGTTACATTCAACATCCGTGGCCTGTTCTCTGTCGCTCTCTGAGCTCCGTTACGAAGGTGAGTAAGATATAGACCATCTTGTCCTGAACCTAGGGGTCTAACAGCATGCAGCGTTTCCTGGGACCAGCGGAATATTCAATCAGTCAGCCTTGAGTATGCCAGTCGTTAACGAGGTGCCGACGCCGCTTCCATGTCTTCTCTCGCTTACGTCCTCATGTGAACTTTCATTAGATCATAGATGCAGCTTCGCCGTACTGCCTCTGCCTGCACACAGATCCATCCAATGACCTTCACCTTCGGTTCTCGCCCTTTGGGATTTCAAGGCTGGAACATTGACGAAGTGAAGAATCAATTCATCAGTATGAATATCTTCCACGATGCCTGTTTGAATTTCTTGAAGAAGCGATTTAAATAGGAAAAGCCTGTTCTGTGTCTCAAGAGAGCTATATCATTTTTCTCAAAGGCTCCTTTTGTCGTCTGCTCCCAGTAAAACTACTCAACGACTGGTCTTGTTGCGGGAGATAAGTAGAAGCTCAGCTGGCGCCAGGAAGATAGCAACACCGTTCATGCATCACGTTTTGCACATACTGTTTTTGGATTCTTCCTCGTCGCTTAAAGTACTACATATTTGGTCTCGAAGATAGGCTCAACTATATTTACTGCATCTGCTCGATACGAAATGTAGAAGAACAAACAGCAAGCTGTGGAGTACGACGATAAGTGCGTTTTGTTTTCATATTTCTATGCGACGATGCCAACTTCTCCTTTACTACAGCTAACCTCGAAACACACCTGCAGGCCTACGTATATGCGAGCTTAGCAATGCCAAGACAAAGGATTGTTACCTACGGTAAGGTTACTGTCCTTCCATTTTCACACCTGATATGAACGGTTTGCATGCCCTATAACAGATCAGGCTCAAAGGTTCGTTCTTTGAGAAAGCAGAACTCACGTTTTCCATCGTACTGGTCGAATCAACGATGCCTCCTGTGAGACGTCCGCTCGAGTTGTAGAAGAAGACTCTGGATCCAACCTAGAAAGGGAACATAGTAATGGATTATGAAGGATATGTGGTAACGCACTGGAAATGAGTTCATTGTATATTGGGGACTTTTCACTGTGATTTTGGATGCGCACGATTCATCTATATAAGTCCCTAGTCTATCGGGGCATATCAATGAAGCACGAACGTCTGATGTACACAGGCAACCTTGAGCTGAAGTAGCTGCTGCTTGGGAAAGTATCTTTGGATAGTAAGCGATAAATAAGTACATACATAATCCCGGGAGCATCAATCCGACATGCCCGGTATGAATAGATTATTGTTACCGTTATTATCGTAGCTCCACACTTCCTTTGATATGTTTTCGGGAATGAACGAACGTGAGATTTTGCGATACTACTGTCCGAATCCATGTTCTGAAAGGCGAGTGACCAGCCACGTTACGCTTGGAGATTAAGATGTACTTAGTTCCAGTGATTGCTGTACAAATGTGAAAACCCGCTCTTTGGACGTTAAGAATGAACGTTAACTCTCATATAGCTAACAATGATCTCGAAAAGATGAATATGTGAGCTGTTCCGGCCACAACACGTGAGTAAGTATAATATATTGATGGAGGACACGCGCAGATTTACTTCCCTATCGCTAAATAGTGAACTCCTTTCGTCCATATGATGAAGGCAGCACTGTGACTGCGTGCCATGCGCAAGGCCGAGTTCAGCATCCTTGGATTGTCGATAACGGCAACGGCTGCCTAGCCGCGAGCACGTGCACAGTGGGGATGGACTTGTTGTGGCCCCCCAATGGACGTGCAGGAAATTACGTTCTAGGCGCAGAATTTCATGTCCGGATTGTGAAGAAGCACCTCCATTTGAGGCATATGATTCATCGAATCGTTCCCTGTTTGTTCCCAGGCGGGATTACACTGCGCTAAGACTGTACTTCGGAGATGAAATGATGATGAAATTAAGTACCTTTGTGACTGATTAAACGTAAGGGACATTGATTTTTTGGGGGGAGGAGTCTCATGATAAGGTATACGTGTCAGTCCTCTGAGTGCTTAAGACTGAAGAATAAGTAGAGCGGAAGAACTAGACAAGGACTGGCTAATTGCATCGGCATCGATCACGTGGAACGCTTTCTTCTCCATGTTCCTCCTTTCCAATCGTTTCCCTACTTCTCATCCTGATATCACCGGCAATAACACTGTAAAAGATACTCATCAAAAATGTCAGCCGCAACTTCTGATGTCACCTCTTGACATCCTTTCTTTTTTTGTAGTGTCAAATTTTTGTCTATGCGTGTATGGGTCTGAGAATGCGATAGCCGACTACGTTATGACGGCTAAGTTGAGTCGGACTATGAAGGAGGGGCATTCAATGGGCAGGCCTTCCTTCTCTCCCTCAACTGTCAAGTGAACGCCTAAGGTCGAGGTATGCTGTACCCATTGGACTCGAAACACATATTTCCAATCAACTAACATCAGGCACAGCTCTAGGGAAGCACATTCACTTTAGTCCTCCAATTTCCAGGAACGCAGGGCAGTACGAGCTCCATTTCTCCCGGTTTTGACGTGTCCATTTCCCAGATCCTGTCAGCAGTGAGCATTCTACGGCCCCTTCGGGCTGGATTGGCGAAGCTGGTCTTACTCCATCTGTAATAGATGACAGTTGTCGGAGTTATTCTTGGATTTCTGGTCGACATCGTTAGGAGGCATCTGGACGTGAGTGACCCACATGAAATGAACATTCCGGAACATGGTGCAGAACTTGTGATTATCGTCTAGAAGTACCTCCACCTATCTTGTATAACACTCAGAGAACCCAAGCTGCTTGGACGCCAAAAATGACGCGCTCCGCCGTTTACACGCGACGATGCAGTCACTCCCCTCCTCATCGTTGTATTCTCATACTAACCGTTGGACACCCCAGCGGCTCTAAGATCTGACGGCATCAACGGGTCACTACCACTACGAGGTTAATTTACTTACGGTAAGGTTACGATTCCTCCACTGTCGCGTTTGATGACAATCATGAGAGCACCCTGTTGAAAGTCAGATGGAGGACGTGTCCTTCAACACAAGCAATACTCGCGTCAGACGTGCGGCTCGTCGACTCGACGACACCTCCTGTGAGACGTCCAGCGGAGTCGTAAAAAAAGACGCGCGACCCGATCTAGAAATACGTGGAATTTTGTAAGCTAAGAAAATGCGTTGAAGATGCGACGAGAGCATACTGTAAAGACGTTCATAGACGAAATAGTCTGTGGGCAAGTGCTTATCCGATATCGTTATCTAGGCGACTCCGTGACTTAAATGCCTTCTCAGAACAGGCTCATGCTTTCGCTTTGAAGGCTGACACATGCGAACAGAGATGGAAACCGGCTGCAGTGGAGACTGTGGGATCGGCTTTCCAGGGACAGAATGAGGACTAGAAAGGACTGTGTGTGAACCCGTTTTGTATATTTCTGCGAGCGCTTTTCTTCTGTCGAAAGGCTTATAAGTTATACCAACGTTGGACCTGTATCGTGTTGTTCTCTAGGAAAACGGGCGCGATAGTGAAAAGATTCCTGTTCCTAAGTGAGCTGTGAATGATGAGAAACTACGGCAAAACCTCCAAAACTTGCCTTTGAGCTCGCCCATAAGGTCGCGGAGGACCGGACCGCGCCACAGCTCCCAACGTCGCGACTCGTGAAGTCAGAAACACGATAAAGAAGCGAGTACGAAGATTACAAGGCTTCCTAGGAAAGTGCAGTACTCATTACCTGACAGCCTACTGACTACTATAAACCCTGCTGACCGAGAGTTCCCTTACAACTACAAGTATCCCGGTCTTCTTCGCATGGGGTCAGTAACGATGCCCACGGAATCGGAAACGGGAAGTTATAAAAAACTTGGACGGAATGACTTCATCCGGTGTATTCGACTTGGGAACCGCAACTCTGGGTCAGATACTCCCGAAGGGCCGGTGGACAATTATGGAACATCTAAGAGTTCCAACCTGATCGATGATGCAACCCCTGAAATACCAGAAAACGCGTATCTTGGAGAAAACGATGTGAATTATATTAGGATTGGACGATATAGGACATGATGTTGAGATATGTATTTCTATCTTTAGGAGTTCTAGCTTGCTTGAATATTCTGGCTCGTTCTCCCGAGTTCATATTTCACGGGAAGATGACTCATTTCTTGTGAATCTGCTCCTTTGACACCCTATTAATTCGATGACATTATCCCAGAGGTGTTCGAATACCAAAGTGATATCCCCCCATCCACCGAAAAACACTACAACGACCAGCGATTGATGTGCCACTGATTGAAATGAAATAGGTTTAAATTTTTCACAAGGCTGGGAACTCTTAGTGAAATGAATAGAGAAAGGGTTTTTAATTTTCCCTCGGGTGATAAAATGTTCCAGACGTCAGAGTTAAAGAAAACACGCTTACAATTGACCATATAACGGCCGATCTTGACTACCTAATGCGTTGGACGTGGCTAGAACGTAATATATAAAGAGTGTCATCATGACATCGTAGACGGCTGCACTTAGTTGATAGGGCGATACATATCATAGTTCCTGAGTCCGAGAGTGCGGGTCAAACATTGATGGTATGAAAATTAAGGGCGTCAGGCGATGGTGGGTATACTTGATGTTGAAGTGCAGTGTCCTCTCTGTGGACAGAGAGAGAAGGACATGTACTAGTCTCGTAACTCTGGCACTTACGGACGCCGACAAGACACGGAGTTTCAATTCCGGATGAAGAACCGCTGGGTTTGTGTCCTCTTTTCTCTTCGGCACCAAGAATGGATTCGAGGGTGACTTTGAACGACCTTTTCGCAGCGACCCCGGACCTGTAATGATGTACACACCGCGTTTACAACCGAACCAAAGACGCCGACGTCCTACGGTGGATTTTATACAGTCCACATGACATACAGACATCAAACGTGCTACCTACAGATGCAAATTCTTCGTGTTGTGCATGTACATCTCACCTTCGTTCCTTGAGCTTAGCCCAGATGGCGTATGTATCCTGGTAGCCAAGCCCTCTAACGATAGCTCGTAAGGACACCGTTCGCTTTAGGTCTAATACACATGGAATGTGTCGACTATATATTTCTGTAATGTAGCCGTAGTGATCTAAGAATCAAAACCGCCTCAGGATTATGTAGGTGGCGTATCTGAGAGCACTAGAAGGGTACTGAGTCATTGAACACAGTGACCGTCGACTGTCGGAATTTGGACAAGCATCCCGAGAAGAACTGTCGCGCGATCCCTACCCTGCAAGAAATTCTCCTGGGACTCCGCTTGAAATAGGACCAAAAATCTTCGTCGCGTGACAGGATGGCTGCATGCACCGACGCCCGAATCTGGCATGTTCAGAATAAAGGAGTAGCTAGTCAATTGTGTAGTATCTGAATCCATATCGTCAACAGGGTTAGAGCCTCTCAACAGCGGAGAAATCAGACGAACCAGTACCGTAATGATGCTGGGAACGCCAGGTGACAGCAATAGCTGCTGAAACCCCATCCTTATACCTTCTAAATGAATACAGTTAGCCCCGAGACGGAATGGGTTTATCTATCGAAATTTCCCACCAAAGAAAGGCTTTCTTCGGCGTGCAGCATTCTTGAGATAACCTTTAACCCCGCAAGTCATTTTAGATCCGAGGGACCTTATGTCTCTTTGAGTGTCAGCATATGTAGACCATCAGACCTCATCAGGGCGGTTACACGGGGAACTCTTTCGAGGATGAAAACGGAAAGCTGCCAGAAGGTATTAGAGCGGTACGCCTGCCACGCCCATTGAAAGTTACCGAGATTCTGCCCAATAGTGGAGACATGGTTCCGAGAGTAAGTTCGTTCTCAACAAAAACAGTTCGGACAAATTAATTTCTCAATAGCGCCAGGCCACTGAGGAAAAAGGGGGCTTGAAGGACGCGTGCTATGTGAACCAACCGAAGGGAGGGAGAATATTGACTCAGTTGAGTCCTTCCTTGGGACACCGACGATAAATTGGACGCCGTCTATCGTCAGGGCAAAGAACCAAGTCCAAGGGACTGAAATACCAGGAAAACAGAACGCTGAGTTTCACCCGCCGAAAAGGGATACAAAAATTCTTTGTGCCAACGTACTTGAGCTCCAGAGCAACATGAGTTTGGAACCGCGGGGACGATGCGAAAAAAATGATAATCGGGGACTGCGCGAATTGAATTTACTCGGTGTGCTCGAAATATCGGTCTCGGAATGATGTCGACGAGATAGCATCGCGAGAACTTGGAAGGCGACTTGATGTTGAACATATAGACTTGGACACGCTCTTCCCTGCATGAAACCTCGCCCGCGACTACCCTTGAATAGTGAACCTAAAATTGTTCAAACATGTGAAGAGACGGTAACATTCGCCGACGCCTCATTCCCACATAATTCGAAGGAAGTAGCGAATGAATTAATGCCTCGAATCAGCGGAGAGGGTACATACATTAATGACGAACATAAACAGGTGCCGAGGCACATTTATATGACTTCTGGATAAATACATTCAGCCCCGAAACGGAATAGTACCGCATATATCACCCACCCCAATTTCTCAACGAAAAAGATTCCTTGCTCATCAATATACTACCAACGATGTGTTCCGGGAGAGATATGCTGAAACGTAAGTGTCATATGGCTACTTGACGGATTCTGTGGTGTTTGGACCTTCGGATCGTCGTCGAGGATCCGTAAGAGTATTGAGTGAGGGCGTTACCTGCCCAGGATGGTGTCTATTGACTTCCCATCAGTAGATGTAAGGTGTGTCGAGGTCAAGATAGTGTAGAAGGTCGGGATGTGGATTCAGATCCTACACGCTCACGTATCCACATACTTCATCAATAGTAGTGCTAGCACTGGGGAGAAAGATTCCGTGATCGTGGTTAACCCGGGCGAGAAAGCAAGAGAAACTCCTACGCTTGCCCTCGAAGCCCGGAACGCATTCTCGTTGAATATTCTCCCCGAACGCATCAATGATGTGCTCGGAGCTAGATATGTGGTATACCCTCACACGGTGTAACAGAGCTGGACAACTGGGGTACGAATTGCGTACTGGGTGCATCTGCTTCTGGGAGACAGTTCAAGAAGAAAGGCCATAGGCTTTAGTACTACCTCCGGACTGGGGTGACGTGCATGTTATCGTGCTTCGCCTCGAGATGTTCGGACCGGACTCGCTGGGATGCGATTAGGGACTTTTCCTTCCGAGGCCCGAGTTGCTAGTAAAAATGAAAAAATCGGACGAGATGTATATGGCATCCCCGAGTCAAGCTCACTATGAGCAGCAGCGTTAAACGCGGGAAATCTAAAGAAAGGTTCAGTCAGAATTGAACGGATGCCAAGGATGTCGACGGTCGTGACCTCTTTTGATGAAAAAAAAAGGGAACACGTATACTGAAAAACAATATGATGATGACTCTCCGAATGCTGTATCCCGCGTGATCCAGCGAGCGTGTCTGACGTGGTTTTCAGGGCTACAGTGCAATTACAATGGGGAACGCGAAGCATTGCAAATTGAAATGTGCCTCATGGGGAAACTTGCTTGGTCATATTTGGTAACTCGATCTTTACGTCAAGTTCCCTAGATGACCGATGCGTGATGATCGTCTTCCTATGGTCTGAGAGCTCTGGGGGCAAGACTACACCGATATGATGAATACGACAACTGAATACAGCGCGCGCGGCCGTTCACCCACTGTCCTGTCTGTACGGTGTTGTCTGGCCTTCACAGGTGCAAAACCGAAACTTTCAAATTTCGTGCCTGGAACCTTGCGATGGAGTTGGCCTAGTATATCCAAGGGAAGAGCCGGGGCTGGCCATGACGAGGTTACTGGAGCGGGATACTGGTCGGGAAGGTGCTATGGCTCCGATTTTGTATAAGCTCTGGCATTGTTCTACAGTGTTTTAACTGGTTGACGACGTGCGTTCATGACTGCACTTTTAGGAGAGCGATGACTGACTACATTACCAGTGGATACACGTGGTCGTCACCTCTGAGAGTCTGCGTATTTCTCCAAGGCAGGCTCCAAGCATCCACAACACGTAGAAAGAGCTGGTCCTATGGCTATTGCTTCGTGATGTTTTCTCGCCCTCGCAGGTGGGCGTACGGAGGGCCGGAGCCGTGCTGTAGAAGAAGATCTATCCCCCGAGCTAGGCGGTGGCCACTGTTTGGTATGTATCCATTTGCGCTGTTTTGATTCCTGTGCACCTATTCTTGAGAAATGCCAGACTTCGAACGACTAGGGGGAACATGGAACCGCCGTCGACTGTTTGCCTCGGTGCTCACAGAACTATGGAATGTTCTGACTAATGAGAGGGAAGGACGATACTTAGGTTCGTCATACGACGCCGATCCATGAGCGAACGGTTGGGCTAACCTTTTGATAGACGGCGACTACACCGGATACTCGATTATCAAGGACAACTTTGGAAACTTTTTTCGCTCCTGGCGTCCTTCCTTTCTACCGGGATACATATGCTCCCGAGGGGAGAGTCACGCCTTATATACCAGGAGGAACGAGGATGGGCACGATTCCCCGTAGTGTAGGACGTGTATGGTCAACGGGAGCCCATCAATGTCGGCACTGGAACCGCAACGAAAGTTGGAAGGGTTGGCTTCAAGAGAATGTGTACGCCCATGTAGATGTCGATGAGATGCTAGGGTACATCATCTGTCTCGCACCGTATTCCAGTGTGTTTACTTTTGACCTTAGGCACAAAAATACTGGTGGCTAATACCTCAATGTATTACTGCGAGCCTCAGGACCCAGAACGCGTCTCGTTCCCAGAAGACGATATCCAAGTGACTGTCGCTCCAGAAGAACATGCTTATGCCCGTGATGACCATGCCCGTTTAATTGCGCGTCCTCCCTCGCCTCCTAGTTACTATTGCAACCCTCAAGGCGAATACTCCCCCCTGTTGTGAGGCTAAAGGGCGATTCCCATTTCACCGGCTGTATGTGTGGGATAATTAACGCACATTTCTTGCTCCTAGGGAGTGTCTTAGCGTTACGCTTCTCCTTCTCCTCCTGTACGTTCTACCCCGCTGCGATCTTCCAGCATCTCATCTGTACGTTTTTCAGTTGTATGGGGTAAACGTTCGGCTTGTTCACAATATAGTTATAGAGTTCTTCCAAATTGTTTCCATCCAGTTTGTACGGTGAATGATGTTCTATTCGTATTTCAAGCGGTAGACATTGCACTACTGCTACGGAGCCCGACAAATACCATATAAATGATTTATTACGGCCCTTTTCCCTCCATAGATGTCAATATTTCGTCACAATGAAGCCATGCGTCACCGTGGGCGTGATCTATCTGCTTCCCACCCCAACGGAGCCGTGATTTCATTCGCAAGCCTGGTAACCAGCAATCAGGACATTACACCGAAAAATCAGTACTGACCTGGATCTCTAAGCTCGAATTTAACATCCCGTTGCGTCGTATCGCAGTCGCTGTATTTTGGCTGTACGAGGTAAGTTCCCCATTCAAACTCGCTTTCCTTCCCAGGAGCGTCCACCTCGTCCCCTAACATACTGTCAACTGAACGCCGGTCTGTTTCACTATCCACTGCCCTTGTTGCGTCAAACGAGCTAGGATTCACAGAAACATATAAAACGAAGATCTGAGGATACATAAGTAAAGGATGGATGGTATTTAGGATTTAGTTCATTATCACAACGTTACAAAAAAAGAATCCCCCATCCTTCGCCAACTTCAGATCTCCAAGGCTCTCGGCTTCTTCCTGGACATTCGGCTTCACGATAATAATCAGGTCCTCCAAGACTGGCCCAGCGTACACCCCATCAACAGTTCCCCGCTCCAGTCGGTTGCGTATGAAGGACATGACACCAACACTCGCATCCTCAGTACACGCCTTTACAATCAGACCCTTGAGTCCGGATAGATTGACTTTCCCTCCTCCGGATTCATTCCTATAATTCATAAACTTCAAGAAATCATCGCAGCAATACTCCAACACGAGCTTATAGAGATGCCCGCGTGTCAGTCGGCGGAGGAACTGAAGTATCAGAGGTAACGATTTCTCTTCGGCCCCATTCAGCTCTCGTTCCGGAAAGTCTTCCGGAGGAAGCGAGATCCCAACAAGCGTGAGGTCAAGCAACTCCTCAACGCGGACGTAATTCAACACATCGACTAAGACATCCCTGCTGTCTTCGTCCTCATTATAGCTTTTGATAACCAGCGTACGGAGGGCGGGGAAATCGAAGGCTCGGAGAATCTGCCGTGCTTCGCGAGGATCGATGTATACCAACTTCATTTGCTTGACATAGGGAAGTGTCAAGCGAGACTCGGAAGGAGGTGGGTCCACAAGCTCCTCGTCAAGACCGATCGCATGAGTAAGTTCCAGATACTCCAAGGTGTCCTTGCTATTGGACAGGATTCCTCGCAAAAATTTCATCGACGGTCGTTCTTCCGATGGCTGGTTCTCAAGATAGAGTACCCGCAAATTCGACGCGCAGAACAGTTCCCAATCCATAGGAATACCCGAACAACAGACATCTTTGAGAGCGGGATACAGCAAACTGCCGCAGGTCTGCAGATCCTGAGAAGTTACTGGGAGAGTGTCATCACCCTGCGCATATTCGAGGACCTGAATCGGATTGGCAACTTCTTCATAGACGTCCATGTACACCCTGATTTCGGAACACAGAGCGGTGAGATGGCAGGTTTCCAGACGTGGCATGGCGATCCTCTTTAGCCTAGCACAGAGCTGATGAATTTCGGGCCAATCCAATGTCGTAACGCGGAATGTCCGGATACGATGGGCTATGTCGGCGAGAAGCTGAGAGAGTACGAGGTAGTGCGTTTCCGTAAAGCGTTCCGTTTCCTCATCTCCGGAGCTTTCGTATTCAAGATAGAAATCGATATCCTGATCGCCAGAGCGGTCAACGATCAGGGTCTCTCTTGGGAAGACTGAGGAGATAAAGAAGGACGGATCGGTCGGTATGGGAAGTGGGTCATCGGCGGAAGTGATGATGACGGTGAGAGCAGTCCAGAGACGGGGGTCACTGATGACTAGAGATCGCCAAGATTGGCAGATGGTCGATACAAGAAAGGAGAATGATGTATTGTTGCTGCTGCGGGCACCCCAGGAGAAGATCTCGAGGAGAATGTCATCTGGAAGCACATCTATTGGGGCCTCAGGACGTGTTTCATCAGCGCTATAGAAATTGATGAGCCAGAAAATCGATGTAGAGCCTTTTTGCGGCGTACCTAGCGGTTTTGCTATCAGACGACATCAACAATAGATGTGGGGATGAAGAGCGTCGTAAACCCAATATCAACCTCCTTATATACACGCGCAAATATCGGTGGCACAGGTCAGAATTCAAGACAATGACAATGACAACAGGTGGCGTTCAATATTTTCTTGTCTTTTTCGAGACCCGGAACAAATACCCAAGATATTTCATTAAATTTGTCCAGTATATGCAAAGGAATTGTCATTTCCTGGGTTCCGAGATGACGTTAGAAAAGATATTCCTATAAATGGAGAGATCCCGCACCATTTCTTAAAAGTTCGAGTCGAACAATGCTCCATCCCGTTTAGTCACGACTTATTCTCGAGTAACGGCCATCACTGGCTGCCGGTATCACATCGACTGAGCGAGGATTATGAAGCTACTTCAATACTTCAAAAATACCGAAGCTCCACACAAAAACAATCATTTAATTCGAAATCAGTGGAGCTAGTCATAACTGGCGGCTGCTAGTCTACCTCGCATGATCTCCTCCAATATCGCTTTGCCCATCAAAATCTTCCACCATGGATCTGATAGAGGAACCATCTGGTCGTCATCTTCCCCTCCCACACCAAACTCATCCATCTGGTCTTCAATAGCACGGTGGCCATACTCGTCCTTAACATCCCCGTGAAGGATATTTGCTCTTAGAGAGCTATGGAAATGTGCATCGAGGAAATTCAAGGTTTCGAGACCATGCGGAGGAGATATGTGCGTAGGAAGGAGGCGACGTACTGTTCCCATATCACGGAAGATGATGATACGGTAGTTATCCTATACCCAAATGAGATATCAGTAGATAATGACTGACTTATAAGCTACTTACGTTGATGTGAACGCTGAACGCATTATCGAGAAAGTAGGGAATGAGGTCCTTATGCATCACAGTACAGTTTGACGTCGCTGCCATCTCACCTCGACGCATGTTCTTGGTGGGAAACACCTTGTCCGACATGAATGAAGCGATACGACCTCATTGATTCTACAGAAACTCACTAATTGAGAGAAAAACGGAGGATTCATCCAGCATATGCCAGTCATCTCTCCAGGTAATTCTCCAGTGAACGGGCACCGGTTTCCATCACGCTTTCGGACTTGTTTTTGAATCATCGGAGGAACGTCGAATTGGAAAAGACGTTCATTAGTAGCGAGACAAAGCGATGATGTACGATATTAATCACCAAATTCAGCGTGTATAATACCACTCTCGATATGCTCGCGCTGCATGGCCCTGAAAGACCTCATATCCTGGAGGTGTCTCACCCACGGGACGCCTGAGCCTCCATCTGGAATGGAGATGCAAAAACTGCTATCACTATGAGGATGATATAAGAGCAGTCGGAGAGACGCTTACCAGGAAAGAACCATCCGTTGTCTCCAGGAGGGAGGGGATTCGTTGAGAGCGAGGGAATCCCCAGTCCAGTCGCTTCGATTGTGCATGACGTGACACCATATGGAGCCACATCCACTGGAGCCAGGACAAATGGTCCCCAGTATAGAGGATTAAGCTCTCTAGTCTGGCATCGCTGCAAAGTTGCGCTTGTGAAGGGAATGAGACGTTGATTGATTCCTGTTAAAAGTTAAATTAGTAAATAAGAAATACAAGTAGTGAGAATCTTACCAACGAGAAGCGCAGAAGGAAACGTGTTAACCCAAATAAAGGTATCACGCTTAAGCTCAGAAGATCTCTTAGACAAAATATGTGAGGGTTTGCTATCCATCAATCTCTGGGGATTGCGACAGTGATCAAGCCGTTCGCTGGGTTTGAAATCCGAATTAGTAAGTGTAGCATCATTGGCCCGTCGGGCCGGTTTCTCTACTGCCGCCATCGTCTCGAAGCCAGCTACTGGACTACATGATCCCCATCGTACCGGTTTTGACCTATTTTCCTCGCTTGCATTGATTCTGAGTATTGTGGATCTCTCTCTCTCTCTTGGGCCACTATCCCCAGCGTTCAAGGCCTCGGCAACACCATGATATGGACCCCATTGACATTGATTTTCTCTCTGCTGCTACGATTCTGCGCAGCGGAAACTCCTCTTTGGATCAACGAAAACTATGGAGCTTTCGATCCCCAAGTGGCTCTGATCAATTGTGTGAATAACGAAATAGAATCTCTTAATAGCTTATCTATCGCCTGCTTCACAACCCTGCGACATTCATTATACCCTGAACACTCTGTCAGGATCAAGAAAACGACTTTCTGCGACGAAACAGTACAGTACGCACCACCTTCATTCATCGTGACTTCCACGACCGAAAAACCTTCAGAGCCTATACAGGATACATCGACATCTCGCAAACCCGCCATCTATTTTTCTATTTCTTCGAGAGCAGGACCGACCCAGATAGGGATGATGTAGTCTTTTGGACTAACGGAGGGCCGGGGTGCTCCTCATCGACGGGATTATTCATGGAGCTCGGTGAGTTCATTTTTTTGGGGGTGCCAGTGTAATCGTGACTGATGTGTACAGGTCCCTGCCGCGTGCTCGACGCAGACGGACCAAAGTATCATCCAGAGTCGTGGAATACGAACGCGAATATATTCTTCATCGATCACCCCGTGGGCACGGGATTCTCGTATGGAGAGATGGTTGTAAGTGATCTCATTAGCTTGTTGTTGTGTATTTTTAGCTCAATCCTCATTCAGAGTACCACAGAAGACGCGGGCCGAGATGTTTCTGCTTTCATTTCCATTTTCTTTGAGACTTTCACGCAGTTCGAAGGCCGCGCTTTGCATATGGCAGGCGAGTCGTATGGTGTGAGTCCTTCCGTGTTGTTCAACCAGCCTTCAATAACGACTAGCGGTTTAGGGACGCTTCCTTCCGCCTTTTGCTTCGGCAGTCTATGATAACAATGCCCTGCTTCGGGGGAATGGCCGGCCGCCGATTAATCTGAAGTCGGTTATGATAGGTACGTTGGTTTCTTTTGCATTCCTTCTCCAATTCTGATAACACAGGAAACGGGTTGACCGATAGTATCACAATGGTGTTATCATACTATGATATGGAGTGTACACCAGCATCCGTTCCTCCTATCCTAGACATCTCGACCTGCGTGGCCATTAAGTCGACGGTACGTCTTGCCTTCTCGTTCAAAGTGTACGGATGCTGATTTCCGTTTGCAGCTAAGCAGATGTGAGAAGTGGATGAAAGACGCGTGTATCGACGTCTTCGATTCGATTAACTGTGGTGCTGCGTACTCATTTTGCCGCACTTCTATTGGCACACCATACGCTAGAACGAGTACATCTAATTATTATCTTCCGATTTATATTAACAGTTATTAGGAATGAATCCGTATGATATGAGCCGTGAATGCGATGGGGAATACTCTGAAACCGGTTGTTATCCTATGACAAAGTGAGTCTTCCTCCGCCTCTCCTTCGCTCTTCTCTTTAATAACAGGATCCAGGCACATCTCAGAGTATCTCTCCCTTCCTTCCGTACGCTCCCTGCTCGGAGTCGACCTGGAAGTTCCAGCAAACTTCTCGTCATGCAACGAGGACATAATCAACAGCTTCAGTGCCTCCCAGGATGAGCTGCATCCCACCATCACCAAAGACCGCGTCGCTGCTCTCCTCGAACGTGGCATCAAAGTTCTCATTTACGCCGGTGCGAACGATTGGATCTGCAATTGGATCGGGAACGAAAGATGGACATTCGCGTTGGAATGGAGCGGTAAAAAGGAATTTGTAAGCGAGAGATTGAGGGAATGGCGTGTGGATGGGAAAGTCGCTGGGAAGACGCGCAGTGCGAAGGGATTGACTTTTGCTACCGTTGATGGAGCGGGACATTTTGTGAGTTTACGTTTTGGGAATTGTGTAGGAGAGTTGCTCATTTCTGGAAGGCTCCTTATGATAAGCCAAAGGAAACACTTGCGCTGCTCCAGCGATGGATAGCGGGAGAAGCTCTTTGAAGGGAGGATAAGCGGGACCTAGCCAGAGATTCCTAATTAGATGATAAGATAATCGAGGTCGCTTTTTGAATCTCATTTATATTTTTCATATATAATCGCTACTTGTCCTCTTCTTTAGATGCTCCTCACTCGCCGGAACTCATCGGGGTGATAGCGATAGCTATCATGGGGCCGAAGACCATATCAATCCATGAAGGATTGCCGGGACTTGATAGTTTGTTACTAAGTGGAGAGATATCACGAGATCAATCATCACGGCAAATACCACGAGGCAACAGCTTTCGGACGGGCAAGAAGAATTCTGCGTGGTCGCGTGGAGCGTGGCTGCGTGGTTGTCAGCGTGGTTGTCAAATCGCGGGACTCCTATCAAAAGTTGATCAAGTCCATCAAACGCGACGAGAGTCGACGCATTCCGTTAATTTCTGTTGCTCCTTGCATAGAATCAGCTTTATTATGATCTGTAAGGTTTGAATATGAATGCTTTGCTAGGATATTGAAACACTTTAAAATATGGTCAACATCATGAAAATATCATTTGAAGGGGATTGCCGAGTTTAAGAGTATCAAAAGCATTGTAGCCAAAGTAGATAATTTTACGAGTATCCTAACAGTATAAAAATGCCTTAGAGGTAGTTATCTAAGCTAGAAGTAATGAGGTACACGATGTGGGGTTCCTGTGAAGAGGACACCATGAGAAGAATACAGTGTTCTGTAGTTGGTATGAGCGACACCAAAGAAACAAGCCAATTAAAAGGCAATTACACGAATGATGCACTTTCTGAAGGCAGCCTTGTATGGACCAGCATGATCTCAATGTGATGCCTGCGTGGTGCCTGTGTGGCTCACATGGTCAGCCTGCATGGTGTGGCTGCATGGCTGCATGGTCACGTGGCTGCGTGGTACATCAGCGTGGTCGGCTGCGTGGTCTGGGGAAATTTTGCACATAATAAAGTGACATTTGTTAGTGTGTTTTATCGCCAACTGGGACAGTGCTTGACACATTGAAGCTGTATTGATGTAAAATTCATAAGTAACTCATGTCTACAACACCAGTTTAAGATCCTTAAGTACTTAGAATGAGAGAGTACCTAAGTTTCAACCTAGAACCTTCTCCTAATTGTATATATGTGCAGTTAAGATGCACTAGTAACCAGAAACCATTGTTCCGAAGTTCAAAACACTGTGATTGGTGGAAGTTGAGCTTTGAAATAATTTTCCAAGTCAGGTATGTTTGCTGGAGATAACTCATGAATAAACACAAGACGAACATAAGACTATCTTTGAGAATGCATTCTGAGCATCACGCAGTATATACATATTAAATTAGTTGAGTTCAACTCGAGTTCAGCTAATGATCCGCATGGCTGCGTGGTCACGCACCATGCAAGCGTGGTACCACGCTGAATTTCTAGTGCCCCTTTCAGACATATTGCGACAACTGCCACCAGACCTCACCGATACAAAGACTGCAGACAACACTTCCATCTATCGCCTGTACATCCAAGTCTCGTACATTTCTATAAAGGCTTTCTTCCATTTTCATCATGGTGAGCCATGATCTGTTTTAGCAAGCTTTCTCCCTCGAATTGAAGAATCTCCTAGGCCTGTCCAGTATGCAATGCAAACAAAAATATGGATTATTACTCCAGCGCTTGCAAGACGTTTGGCTCCTATACCCAATCTTCCTTAGAATCATTCATTCTCTCTAACGCTTCCCCATCAGACGAAGACTGTGCATCGATCAAAGACTCCCTTTCATCCTTATCCACCAAGTCTGCACATCTTCGCGATATCATCGATGAGCAAGATGAAGCTATAGACAAATTGTCTCATATTCTCAAACGCTATGAGGATTCCTGTAGGCAAATACTCTCTGAGCAGGCCCATGTTCAAGATCTCATTGAACACCACCGACGTGCTCTATCGTCTCCCTTTCGGAAATTGCTGATTGACATTATGAGGGAGATCTTTCTTCTGTTGTCTTCAAATGCAGCCGATCCTACAGACATTTCTTGGATTGCTTCTCATATGTGTTTGGAGTGGAGAGTCATCGCTACGCAGACACCCATGCTCTGGTTGAAGATACACATTGCCAAAGACTTGACTAACCCTTATGAAACCTACGAATTCGTTGGAGTACCCAAACTCCAATCCTTGTTCTTTAGTTCCAAAACATTATCGAAGGAGGAGATTGTCTGTCGCATGCTTCAGCTATCTGGAGATTTGCCACTGGAGATTTCCTTCATTGTTGAGTTGGGGGGGAGGCAAGTCACATATAAACACATCACAATGTTTCATTTGCTTCGGGAACATGCACCTCAATGGAAAGTTGCATATCTCAAGGTCCAAGAAGGTGCCAGCCTTGGTACATGGGGCATGAACCTCATCGACAGGCTCTGGCACCTGAGAGGGCATGTCCCGATCCTGGAAAGCATTTCGATTGAAATCATCTCTGGACAAAAGAAATACTTCAATTTTATTACTGCAGCCCCATGGTTATCCACAGTTGCCATCAGCGCCTGTTCAGGGGAGTTCAAAGTAATCCCCTGGCAGCAAATCCAAAGGCTCATTCTTATTGGAGTACATCACATATACTTTCTTGATATTCTTCATTCTGCGCAAAGTGTCGGACATCTGACGCTCTGTCCGAGAATCGGTTATGGTTATTACCTTGATAACACTGACATCGTCCCTAGTATCATTCTCCCTGCTGTCCACACCCTTGACCTCCTCTCCAAACTCAACTCGCTGTTTTTGCCTTCTGAACTGGTCCTTCCGAGGCTGGAGAAACTGCACGTCGTGAAGGTGGATGGGGACTCATGGGGGAAAGCAATCACATCAAACTTTGTGGATAGGGTGGGCGAGCTACTGAGCAGTTCGGGGTGTCCCCGGTTGACACATGTGACCTTCCTTCCAATCATGGAATTTGGGCCCACTTTTGAGCATGTCATCGCTCTGTGCTCCACCCTGATATCCCTCGATGTTGGCTTTATTCCTCTGAGAGAGAACATTGGCCAGGTGTTTTCATTCATGAATCAACGAACTGTGCTTCCTGCACTTCGTATATTGAAAATCACTTTCAGGGACTGCAACCTTTCGGAAGATGGTCCATTTATTGGAGAGCGGCTCGTTGAGACAGCTATGATATGAAGAAATAGCTTGACGGTCTTCGAGACCTCACTGTATATAAAAGCAGATGAAAAAGTCCCATACACAACCATCCTCAGCGTTACAGATAAAGCTTCTCTGGAAACTTTGAAGGCGGAGGGTATGTCAATTATGGTCATGTAAGCCACAATATCTGTGGAATTCAATGATATTTGAATTAGTCTTTCTTCCAGGATGATCGCAGATGGAACTAAATGGCAAAAGTCTCTGGAATTTTCCTGAACGGTGTTAGATGGACACATGGCTAGCTGGCATTAGCACAAGACTTTGATGACACTCTGGTACGCATAAATATGACAGAAAATTCTTGGCGGGCGACTGGTTCCAACAAAAAATCCCCGCATTCTTCCTTAAGTACTTGATGATATTATACCCAGGCTCTTCATGATTGGAGGATCGTATTCATACACGAGAAATACCATTGACTGTCGTTCTTCTCATGATTACCATACCCCCAGAAGTAATCGAAATTTCCACGAAGACCAACTCGCCAGGGAAAGAATATTCCAAACACCACAGTTATGGTCTTGCTGAACATACAATCTTTTCCGCGAGACTGAATATAAGGTCCCAGCCAAATTTCACATCCATAGATTCCAGAAAAGGTGCTAGGCAAAGGTCGAGTGAGTAAGAGCGACTATACCTAGCACCATTTGCCCCATGGATCTAGAACGTATCATCCAGCCCGAATAAATGCAGGTTTGTGCTGCTTTTGAGAGCCGAGAGATTAAAACCTGCAATAGTGCGACGCGCAGATGCACAAAATCAAGGCAGAGCGGTGAAATTCGCTTGGAGTCTCACTGAAAGATAAAACGACGGGAAGGATAGACGTCTTGTATTGAGCTCAACAGAAAAATGGATATAGGCATAGCAAATTATAGTTGCCTTATTCCGACATCACCATGAAGACACATCGGTTCTACCCTCTGATCCCCACTTGGCAACGCTTTGTTGGCCGAAAAGACTAGGCCAACCAATGATCTTGGATTAGTCCAGCATTAGTACATTGTGCATCAAGAAGAAAGGGGGCTCTACCTCGACGCCATGCTGATGAAGGTCTTGCCAAATCATCTCAGTGGAGTCTCCGCGACTATTGGGTTGGAGGAATCGAACTAGAAGGAGGATACTTGAATATAGGAAGTGCAGGGCTATTCCAAGAACGTCGACCATGAGACGAGAGAAAAAAAGGAATATGATATTCAGGAAGCTAGTGAAATGTCAGGTCAGTGAAGAGGAGACTCACTCATTCAGTCACTCACTTGATCATGGTTGGCTCTGTGGTCCTTTCTCCAGCATCCGGCCGACTCCAACAGCATAAGGAGGAACATGTGGATCGCCGAGCTCCATCATGGGGAGAAGGCATTTCCATGTGGGGGCTGATGAGTCGGGGTAGCGTTAGGTATGCATATTTACGAGACATTGGCGATGATCTCTTCAGTATGCTCGTTATCCTAGATGCTCTCCCAAAGTAGGTTAGGATATAAACTTGGCAAGGAGGGGGTGGGTAAGACATTGATATTTTGGAAGGAAACAGTCCCAATCAGGCACAGGTTCCTCCTGCATCTTCTTGAATGGCGACCATCCCTTGAACAGAACCGTTCAACACCAGCATTCATCAAGGGGGTGTCACTGCAATCAGTCATTCTGCTCCTCAGTTCGAGCATGAGCTGCGAAACACTATTCGCCTCAAGTTACTTGGATGCCAACCTCCAGCAAGGAGAAGTCATAGGCGGAGGGAGTATTCGTCTTGATGGGATGGAGACACGAATTTGGTGTGGTCCTGCTCCTCCTCGATTTGGCCCACATCATTGGTGCTCAACGAGATGAACTTTGGTGGTGGATACATGAGGGAACGAATATACAGCAGCTGTCGAAGTGAGTGTTGTGTATGCTGTGATATATGGACCCTGCGCAGAAACCCGGACTCAGTACAAAATCCTTGAGTACCTAATGCAGATAGTTAGTGCCTGTCAGAAACATCAAGGAAATCACCGCACTTGGACCTGGTTCTGAAACCTTGCATGAAGGATGAATGTTGCGTACGCGAAAAGCACAGGGCCTCGAATCGATTGCATGACCAGTCTTATGTTGGATGTTTTTATGGTATTCAACTATTGTTATTGTAGCAACAAAAATATCAATGAATAGGTGTAAAATGCATGGTCGAAGCACAGTGAGGGAAATATATGAATGACATCACCTGGGGATGACGGTTAGCAAAAGTAGACAACACCGGTGATACGCTGTCTACGCGTTCACACCTAGATTTTGCGATTTTGTAACAATACAATTGCATATCTGTCCTGTACTAGTGATAATAAAAGGACTATAGCTGAGGCTTCGAGCTGATAGTCACAGCAGTATGCGACTAGTGAAGCCAGGACTTAGATGCGATACCACTAGTGGGTCAAATCTACCAGCCGGCTGTACTAGTGACTTGAATACTAGCCGGACTACTTAATATAAGGCCACTAGTAGACGAGTAACGCGACTAGCGCACCAAACAAGGAGCAGAATACACAGATCTCGTGACGTTCAGTCACTAGCAGGCCGATCAGGGCATAAACGCCTAAGTCAGGTTAACTAGTTGCGCAGCAATCTCGAAGCAGGACTTAGAAATGAATTAGCAACGGATTAACCTCGCATCTAGATCCAACTAGTGCGATCAGATCTGTTACGATCGGACACGAGGCTAGCCAGGCTGCGCGTTCGATCACAGCCAACTGCGTTGCGGATGCGGAAGCGTGGCTAGTCGTTCATCTCCGGCGCTAGTGGCGCGTTGCTGGGTCAAGAACACGAGATTAAACCGCTAGCTGAGCTCTGTGGCTCACTAGTCGTCCAATAGCAATTTCTAGACCGACTATTGCGTGTTTATGCGCGATATTTCGGGCCTAGCCAAGAAATCAGTACCGAAAATACCCCACTAGTGTAGCTGTTTGTGTCGCTTTGTACCGTTCCTTACAGTATATAAGTAGTAGAATAGCCACTCGCAATGGCAGGCGACGCCATCCCTGCGATTGTGACAGACTAGTAGTATCTAGTGCCCCCAATTAAAGGCTTTTGTGCATAACCTCGAACGAAGCGGCTACTAGTCGCTAAGTTACCTATAGTATTGAGTGAATTGAAGTCCCTTTGAGTCTACTATTGTGTCCTGCAAAGGCCAAGAGTGCTCCGAAGTTAGTTCTTGCAGTTTCTCAAAGTTAAAGTATTATTCTTAGGCCAAGAGTGCCACTAGTAAGCTAGAGTGCGAACTAGTCAAGTGTTGATCACTTGTAGGAAGTATTACAGGGCCAAGAGAGCCAATAGTCCGAACAGTCGGAGTCCCAGCGAGTGCAGTAGCTCAAAACCAAGTCACATTCATTCAATTGTGTCTTACCCACCCCACTAGTGCGAGTAGTACGCTTGTAAAACTCACTAGTAACGAATAAAACATCTTTTTGAACAACCTACCTTGATTATTGAGTCTGCAGAGTGCTTCTATTGTACTCGAAACACCCGAATTCAATACATTGGTGAAAGTGTAGAGTGTAGAGAGGTTTAGTGTTGGTTGGAGCTCATTTCCGCCCACTAGTCTTTTGTCATTCGCCGTTACCGAGCACATCACCGGAGCACAAGGCTTACAGCTCATAAAATGCCTCTCTCACCTCCACTTGCTCCACCCTCGCACTCCCTAGCTATGCCTGAATCATCTCTGAACACTCTCCTTCCAGACACACCATGACATTCAGGTTTAGCAGACGCACCCACACCGCCCTCACACCCTCGACATCCAACAGAGAGCTCATGTTCACGATGAGGACCACGTCCTCTAACCGCGCACCCGTATCCAGCATCCTCCTCATCCAATCCAACGCGGATATCACTGTATCCGCTGTATTCACCTTGGTTTTCTTGGGCACTAGGGCATGACGAACCTCATAGCAGCCCATATATGTGAGGGGTATGAACACAGCAAGGAAACAGAGGTGGCTGATATCGGGTACAGAGGTTATATCTTGAGAGAGATTGGGTGAGTTGAAGAAGAGACGTGACTCATGGTCAAGGTTCTGATGAGACCCTCTCCAGTTCAATAGCATCGCTGACTCCAACCTTGGAGCTCGTCCGAAGAGTTCATGCACACCTGGCACCCAGTTGCCCACCTCTGAGGCTCTGACATCACCAGGAAGATGAGCTCTCTCAGATTCTCCAGAGAGGTGATGCTGTCTCTCCCGAAAAGGAAGCACATCCACCTCGTGCATAGTTGTCCGATCCCGACCTTGAGCATCTCCAACTCTTTGCACAGCACACCTTCATAAGCGTCGTCATCGCCTCTGCCGATGGTGACATTGACCGCCAATCTCCTCAAATGTGGCACACACCCAAAGAACGTTGCTAATTCGGCGAGACTGCTGAAGAAGACGCTGTTGAGTGTAAGGCTTGCCAGCGGAGCCAACATTCCTTGCATGCCACTCTGCACTCTATGCCTCTCATCCAAATACATCTGCCCAGAGAACTTGACCTTACGCAGTGAGACTAGGAGAAGTAGCACCCTCGGTTATGCCTCTGTCCATGCATCCGTGCACATACCCTTATCCCCTGGTAGCCTCCATTCAAAGATCGTCAGCTCCTCGGTGAGTGGGGCCTTGTCCACAAAGAACTGCACGCATCGACTATCGCCAGGGTAGAACATCACATGCTGAAAGAGATGGTGATGGCATCGAGGTAGGAATGCATGCATGAGACAAGGGAGCAAGCCGTGAGCGCCGAGGCATCATCTGCAAGGTGGTCGATACAGCTTGGAGTAGAGGGATGCCATGCAGAGGTAGGAGCATCAAGAGCATCGCAGGTATATGAGTGTTTGAGTGCAATTATGGGATGGCGGGAACAAAGTGAGCTGTCAGGGTCCCAATCATTACCAAAGAGACCCTGAAGCACCGTGCTCTCTTCTCAAAGCACTCCTGAGGCCTGAGGATCGTCGTTCATTAATTTTAAGGGGCCTTCCTGTCCGTTGTCCCTGGCATCTACTCCTGCTCCTCAGAGAAAAAAGCGAGATGTCACAGTGCAGTGCTGTCCTACTCAGTCCCTAGCTTGATGAATCGATAATTGCTTGTTGGAGAATATTGACCATCATGAGAGAGTGAAGTACCTGTCCAACAAGCATTAGTGTCAAACTTGGCCAAACAAATACAGCATTGAATGTTGCATACCAATGTGCCTGCTAATGAGAATTTTATCGTGCAGATATCCGCCAATGTTATGGTGTATGTAAGTAGAAATATGTCGGTGTTTGCCGGGATCATAATTGTTCAGGAAATTCCCATCCTTATGTTTTTCAAAACACTTTCATCTTCAGCTTCAGCTTACCAGACAGTGATCATGCACCTATAGCTTTGCTCATAGAGTCCTTCTCACCTCAGGTGCAGCCATTTCCCTTAGCCATACACTCTAGCTACTGGATTCTCTGTCATGGGGTAAGTAGTCCAAAGTCGACGCTATTGCACCCAGGTTATGAAATTTGATTCAGGAATCTGTGCAGGGTCAGTATATCACAGTGTACACAGCATTTATCCTCCAACTTTGCTAGGCTCTGACAGTTCGACAGCTACTGTATATCTGTTCCTCGATTTGTCCATGGCCTCGTACACTCTTCTTACCATATTCCTACCTCACCCTAGGACCTAGAGCATGTCTCCTTCCTAGAATGGCGGAGGTTCGTCATTGTTCGAAGGCTCATGATATCCAACCTGATATGAGGCGGATAATAGAACAATTGAAAGCTATTAACTACAGTGAACCCCCCTCTCTCTCATTGACCAATTCAGGGTTCCCTTGGAAATGATCCCAATGCATTTGGGAGGGAGCATGTAGGGAAGATCGTCACCAGGTCCTCTTGACACAGCAGCAGTATATCACTTCCTCCCGCCATTCGCAAGTGCATCTTTATAGCTCCTAGTTTTTGAGCACCCCTCCTCCGAGGGTGTTTGGATGATGAGTGGACAGGACCTAGGCATCTAGGTGTCCTTCTCTTCCACTGGCATGATCAGCAACCTCTCCTTCCTCCTTATACTACCAAGATTCATTGTACGATGGGGTGTTCCATGCTGAAATAGAATGCCCTCTCATGGAAGACAGAACCTTTCATGTGAGCATGCTGTCCCAGAGTGCAGGATTATCAGGTGCATGTCCCGTTGTCATTGGTATCATCTTTTCACCCTTACTTGCAGCCTTTGTTCTCATCGCCAGTACTCTCCTCAACACATCAAGACAATGCTTCCATTTTCTTCATCTATTCTACATTTGTTCTCGGAACCTTGGCATCCTCTCTGGCACAGTTCATCACTCTCTAAGAGGGCAACTCATTGTATTGGCGGCTATTTAAGATCAGAGGAAATCTTTGTTGGCAACTTCATGACCTGACAGCCCACTTCTTCATACCCACCGCACATTCAATGGACTCCTCTGTTATTGACATTTACCTGGCTTGTTTTCTGAGTTTATGGACATGACCTTAGGACATTTTAAGCTAGACCGATGATGAGCCTAGACTTCCATGGCAACGGCAACACCAACTCAGGAACGAGATTGGGTAATTAACGTGGTAACACGGCAATCAAGGCGATCGTGTGTGTGAGTGGGTTCGGGGCACCTCCGTGCAGTCAATCAATTCCTCTATACGCAAGTATACACTGCGACTTTTCAGTCAGCGAAGTAGTACTGCTTGGTAATTGAGTACTAGAAGCTTTGGCTGTAAGCCGGTAGGGATCTCTCGAAATGAGAGGGAATGGAAACGGGTATGACGTGAATACCACGAATCCGTAAACTAAAACATGAGAAGAGACTAGAAAATGTCGCTAGATGGCAATCCTAGCGAAGTGAGTGAAGGAAACGGAAATAAATGTTTGAAACTGAGTCTGAACGTGGGGAAAACGATACGAAGACGTGGAACTAGAGCTGAGAACGGCTGGTAGAAAGAGGAAACGTGGAATGAGGTACTGAGGGCGGGGCATTGAAATAAACGTGGAAATATGGAAACTGGCAATGATACTGAGAGCGAGGACGGAAATATACTGGCGATGGTGGGGTACTGATCCTAAATGATACGGAAATACTGATGTCGATGTTGAAAACTGGTCTTGTGCTGAAGCGATCCTATCCTATGTCAAAACTAACCTTCAAGTCCACTCAGGGGACTGTCCTATACGAAAACTATGCTGAAACTGGTCCTATACTGGTGTGAAAACGATCCTAAGTCTGCTCGGAGACTACCCAAGTGGGCGACGATACGATGGTGAAAGCGAAAACATGAAAAGATCCTATGCTGGTGAAGTTGAAACGATAACAGCTGATAAAAGATAAACGTGGGCGAGGTATGGCGCGGCAATCACGTATTGGCACAATATGAGCGTGTACCAATAGTGTCAAGAGCGAAGAGCAAGTGTCAAATGACCCTTCACAGTCAAAAACCGTGGAATAACTCTGGTGAGCTTAAGAACTGACGTGCACTCGAGAATATGCTGGGGTAAACGGTATATTGCCGTGAAACGGTAATAAATGTAGCATAGACTCGATGTGTGGTGTAAACTCAATGCGTGGGGGTAAGCTGCGATCTATGCCTGAGGTAAGCTAATGCTAAATGACGTTTTCTAGCTAGTTTTTATACTACAAGTATGAAATTATAAATAGAGTAAGTATGTGCGACTTAGTCAGGCTGCAAGGCCGTGGCTTAGTAGATTTCATAGCAAACATATGGTTTCTTGGCTTCGAAAGTAACAGCAACTTGTCGACGTTGCCACGTATGGATGAAAACCGTATGGTTTCTTGGAGCAATGAACAGATCGTGAGGTGCTGTTTAGCTGCGGACTGGTGAGGTATGTCTTTTGTACTGAGGTGTACGCTTGGGTCTACATCTTCTCAAGGTCTTGGCGAAGTAACAGCCTTAGTAAAATGCGGTCTGTAGTGGCCGCATGCTTGAAATATCATGGATGGATGAGTGGCCATGGCAATCACGTCATTTCATTAAGTGATTGATTGACGCGTCCATGAGGCTATGAGAAGTGATGCGGTAGTTCCATTTTAGGATGATTTGTGATCGAAGGTGCCTTGCCGTGATGGAACACAGCAATTATGATGCGTAATCAGATGAGATGGATAACAAAGCGTGTGAGGAGTCATTGCCGTAGCATGAAAGTAGTATGAACTTGTGTGCAATCTTTGGTTTACTGAAAGTCTGCTGGGTGGACAGGAGCAGCAATTAGTGCTTAAAATCCACAAATTCTGAGCGTACAGAGCCTGGAGGCTCATCACTGAATGCATATTCAGGCAGACCTTATCAATAGGTTTGTGAGTTGGTCATCGTGGAAGTTTTGGGGGATACGATGAATGACATCCAATCATCCAATCAAGAAGAGCCTCTCCTGGATAACAAAGTCATAGAATGTGGAGCTCTTTTGGAGGGGTATGAATAGACTCCCTAGGCCTTTTTTTCTCTTTCACTTGTATGAATCAATGGAGAAGCAGTGGGCTTCGCTTTGTAATCAGAAGGAGACTGATATGAGAGCTTCTTGATTTACGACCCAATGAAAAACCAAAATCCCTGCAATAGTGACTTAGCATAGTAGCCTATTGGATATCATCCTGTCTCCAAAGGAGAGTCAAATCCCATAATTCTGAAGGGCCCTTTTAGAAGCAGCATTTGTCCATTGAGACAGCACAACCTATTGTTGATGATTGCAGAACCTGCCAATGTTTATGCGGAAGGGGATCACAATTGGTCCTTCCTTGTTTTTCCATACATATTATGCCACTGGATTTACCATGAGTGATTGCCATCAGCCTGCAAGCTGGCGAGCCGTGATGACACTGAACTCAGTTGAAGTCCACTCAGACTGGTGCAAACATTCGATAGATTACTGCTGGCTTGAACCTATTGAGGATGATACAGTTATAAACTGCCCTCGTAATGGTTTGATATAGTTTGCATTTATTATAGATAAATGTGTTGGGACTAGACCACAACCAAGAAATCTCTGATGTGCTTATGCATACCAGCATAACAACAGAGTCATCAGCATCTTTTTGTTAATATCAGCCAGCCATGCGACTAAGCAAATTCTAAAGACTGCTCCCATGTAGTTCTCTTTGTGGTCATCCTGGAAGAAAGATGGATTCAAAAATTGGATGATTCTAAAGATATCTGTTGCTTACCTGACTGTAATTGACATGCCCTTGGCTTTCAATTCTTCCAGAGATTCTTTATTGGTAGTGCTGAGGATGGTGGCATATGGCAGTTTTTCATCTGCTTTAATATGCATGGACCCCTTGAAGACCCTCAAGCTACTATGCTTCCATGACATAGCCGTCTTGATGAACTGCTCTCCGATACATCGGCCATCTTCTGCAAGATTACAGTTGCTAAAAGCAATTCTCAACATCCAAAGTGCAGGAAGCATGTTTCACTGATTTAAGAACAAAAACACTGGGTTGATGTTCTCTCTCGGAGGAGTAAAGCCTACGTCAAGGTATGTCAGGGTGGGGCACTGTGATATGACATCTTGAAAGGTGGGCTCAAATTCCACAATTGGCAAGAAGGTTGCATGCATCAAGACACACCCAGAACTCCTCAGTAGCCCACCCATCATATCCATGAACCTTTGTGAGATTATGCAACTCCACAAATTGACTTCCTTCTGGCCCACGTGCAGATTTTCCAGCACCGGAAGGATCATTCCAGAAGGCAAAAACAGTGGGTCCATGTCGGAAAGGATGTCAAGTGTATGAACAGTAGGGAGAATAATACTACTGCAGTCATCCATGGTATCATTGCGAAGGCCAAGTACGGGACGACCTTTGGGGCAGATCATCAGATGTTCAATGTTCTTTGCAGAATGCAGAATGTGAAGGAAGTATGACATATGATGGAAACCATTCAGAATGAGCCTCTGGATCTGCTGCCATGGGAATACTAGCTGTCCTAGAGAGTCACGAATGGCAACTGTGCATAGCTGTGGGGTTACATTAAGCAGATCGAGGGGATCAGCAGGAAAGCATGCATCAATGGAAATGCTTTCTAACATTGGCACATGCCCTCTCAGGCACTGGAGCTTGTCACAAAAGAAGTTGCCACCATGATAGGCATCAAGATATGCTACTTTCCATTGAGGTGTATGGTCCAGAAGCATATCAAACATCTCAACATCTTCCTCTGAGAGGCCCCTTGGATCCCAGCTAGCAGGTTGAATGAAGGAAATAACCAGTGGCACATCCTGAGATAATTCAAGCGCACAACTTATGCACTCCTCGTTAGATGTGTCAGGGGATATAGAGGGCAACCATTTGAGTTCAGGCATTTCTATGGATTCACATGGTTGTACATGTGTTCGGGTGTCTGTGGCGACGTGTATCTTTGACCAGAGCATGGGTGTCTGCATAGCAATGGCTCTCCACTCCCAACTGATAAGTACCATTGTATCGATACAAACCTGCTATCCCAGCACCTTCCTTATCCTTCAGTGCTGTTACTCCCAACAGATCTTGAGCAGATCTGATCAATAATTTGCTGAGCTCCCAGTAGCCTTGACTGTTCACCCCTTTTCACCCTCCCTATTGATTTGTTGAGCATGCCTCCTGGCACTCTCTGCCCTCTAAGATCTTTCTGCCTTCCATGTGATCTGTGCCACATGTTCCGCAAGATTTTGATCCCTTCCAGATTCGGCTAAGGGGTAATATAGTAACCTCCCTCATCATCTTACATTGTCACACCTTCTTTGCTCATAGATATTCTATTGAACTCATAGCAGAGCAATTCTATGAACTCATGTCCATAGATATTTATTACATAGGATAATATACATAGGGTCCATACTTAATATTTTAAAAATTAAAAAAAAAATAGCTGCTCATACACTGGGCACGGTGGGTGTAGGCGTTGACAGCTGGCATCATGTGTATCATCAATGGCATAGCATCCACCTACATCCAAACCAACAGTTTTGGGGTGGTCAGACGAGATAGGGTGCCAGTGGGATGAAGGAGAGGGCCAGGGAAGTGTCAGTGCCCATTTTATGGCAATGGCATGGTCCCAGGTGAGAAAGGACCTCGCCATTGAATCCCCCAGCATCAAAAACAGGGGTGATGAGGATGGGGTGGTGGTGGCTACACTGTAGGGGTAGGTATAGAGCAGAAATGGTGGGGATGGGAATGAGGTGGTGATGCCCAGTGATGGAAGCATTGGGGGCAGTGGTGCACAGCAGGGTCATGTTACCCCACCCAAATAATGGGGGATACATGACTCTGGGGTGTGTGGGGCACATGGGTGGAGTGGAGGAGGGCACTGTTGGCTTTGGGTGGGGTGGGCAGCGGCAGGAAAGCAAATCATCATATGGCCGTAATTCTTGCAGAATTCATAGTGCCTGAGGGTCCTCCTTCAATGTCAAGAAGGGTGTGTTCGTCGTCGGTGTCGTTCAGCATCGGTGTCCCAATCTTTATCCCACCATCCCACTCAATGTCTCCCACCCTCCTAGATCCTCCGTCTCTCCTCTCCTTCCAAGTGAGCCCTCCCCAGGACAATGCCAGGGCCCCGCCTCGCAGTAGAAATCCACCCATCCCCATAGTCATCGTCCTCGTCATGCTCAATGTTGCTGTCCTTATCGTTGGTTGTGCGCTTTGTGGGCCCTCCCATGCTGAGATGGCGGCCGATGTCAGATCCCCGGATGTATAGTACACTCTCATAGTGTGCAGAATTTGTGTGCAGAAGTGATTGGCCCCGATGTCAATGTGGACGCTGCTGGGGCGGTGGGATTGCAAATTTGGGTTGGTTTTGTGGCCCCTGGTGGGTGTCTATAGGCGTAATTGGCATCGTCGAGCATGGGGGTCTCCAGGACTATCATTGGAGATGTCATTGTATGCTTCCACCTTGTTCGAGGGCTTATGCGGGTGGTGGTGGGGAAGATGTAGGCTATCTGGGGCTCTTGGGGCTGCCAGATGCGCAAGAAAGACCTAAAATCAAGTAATAAGCAATGAAAATAAATAAAACATACCTTGCAATGCAAATAGAGCACTATTTGCATGCTACATGGGCATCAAGGCGAGACGTCGTGGTGGTCTCTGAGCAAAAAAGAAGCTGCACAGCCACTCAATCGGGGTGTGGATTTTTGGTCTGGGGTGATGGTGCATGCAAAATGCATCCTCGGAATGCATCCTCTGTGAGCACAACCCACTCCAAGACCCTAGAAATTAATGGGATATATTCATATAGTATTTCTCAGTATTATTACCCAGCTTCCTGTAACTTACAACCATTGGACCATGAATAATATGCATTTTATTCTATAAATCCGCATTTTTGGACAGTCCGCCAGCATATACCCTTTGTATGCAGTTCCCTGTGCCCTCATACAGAACCAGACAAGCTCAACAAGCAATAATTTACATTATACTATCCAACCAATGTGTCCGATCCACGGCGATCCAGTAAAGTAGACATCATTATCCACATTATTGCTTCAGTAATTTAAAGGAATACTGAATACTAGGCCGTGTTCTCATTTGATGCAATTTTCATCTGACCAAAACTCATTATTGCAGAGGTAAGTACATTTTCAGGCCAAGACTACTCTAAACAAGTGTAGAATATACTTTTCTGGAAGCTCATTCTTATTTAAATGTGTACTGTGGTGTATAGCTTTCAAAGGGTGGTGAACATACATTTTTTCATCATAATTCACATGTAATTATTCTCAGTGTTTTAATCATGGCCAGAAAAGCAATAAATGTGACTAAAATGAAGCAATAGAACCCACCATCATAATGTCGAAGGCCAGAAGAGCTTCACAACAGTACAATTATGAGCCATTGCACTGTGCACCCAAATTTCCAGCAGTCCAGCAAACTCCGGAGATATTGAAATATTGCTTTTTCATGGAATATATGGGCATTACAGGGCTACAATGAGGTGGAGTAGGTATATCTAAATCTTAAAGTAATAACCGATGCACATGCTACATTGAAATCAAGGGGAATATACTGTCTGCTATCTCCAAATTTCAGATTTCTGCTGTTTTCAAAAATTGTGGGAATACCAGATTGGGAACCATAGATTCCCATGGTAAGCACATCCAAGTGCGCATATACAAATCCAGCCAAAATAAACCACAGGTAAGTGTGAAAGTGGTGCCAGAATATCAAAAACTTTTTTTAGGACCCAGAATTTTTTTTGGGAGCCAGGCAATGAGCAGGAGGGCGGGATTTCCAGTGCTGGAATGTCTATTCCAGATAAGATAAGATAAGCTGCCCATCAGGCCAGATCAGAGGAAGACTTTGAGAACATTGATGAGGAAGAAGAAGTCTGATGGTATGATCCCCATTTGCACTGTGTGGATGAACAAGGCACATCTGGCACATAGCGGTGGGGGAAGATTCACATGTTTTGTGATCAGATGACTAACCATGCATCACATGGATAGCCATTTCACACCATTGCTGGGAGTAACAGCACTGAAGGATATGCTCAACACCTGTGCTCCCAGCACTTTTATCAATGCATTGGGCCTTATGGACTCTGAGCACATATGAGTCACAGTCCAAGCAAAGTCTGTGATATCGGTGACATTTGAGGACACCAAAAGAAACATGACCCTCATGATATTGATGGGCAATTTCTGAATGGGAGATGATAGAGCATGTTGGTGGTGCTCAAGAAGGTCGTGAACATGGGCCTGCTCGGAGAGCATTTCCTCATGGGAATCCTCATTGAGTCATATTGATCAAGAAAGAGAGACAATTTGGCTATAACTTCGTCTTGCTCAGTGATAATGTCATGAAGATGCACAGACTTGGCAGATAAGGATGAAAGGGAATCTTTGATCAAAGAACAGTCATCATGCGATGGGGCAGCATTCAATAGAATGAATGACTCGAGGGAAGATTCAAGGGAGTAGCCATACATTTGGTGGGCACTGGAGTAATAATCCAAATTTTTGTTTGCATTGCATAGTGCACAAGTCTAGAATTCTCCTTCAATAAGAGGGAGGACATCCAGTAAAAGAACAACGGACTGACCATGACCAAAAATGAGGAAATTTTTTCTAAATAGAGAAGAATGCTTGACTGTACAGCATGTAGAGGCAAACTTCGTCCAGAATCTTTGGATTCAACGATGGGGTCTGGTGGCAACTGTCAAAACAGCTCCCGGGTACCAGTCATCACTGTGATCCTGTGATCCGTATTCTCTTTTCCGGCACAACAGCAACAAAGAACTTGCCTTCTCAACTTGGGTGTTGACACTGTCAAGCTGTTTATGCTATCGCGAAACCCTATACGGTTGCGAGCCCACGTTCAAAACTAAAATGTAAAAAAAGGTTTCTCATGGACATGGGCATGACTCCAGAGGGCGCCGCCTCACATTGTGTTGACTTTGATGATGATTGGCGCATCAAGGCTCGATTTATCGATTTGCCTCCAGTTCATCTTCGACGACACTTGGAAAAAGCTAGCTCTATTACCAGTGGCCAAGGACTATTGAGTCCAAAATCACCAATGGGTCGTCAATGTCTCGTCCTTGGCCAGCACATCACTTAGGGTCTTGTTACTCTTCTATGGATGAAGGATTGGGACAGAATGGATACTTGGCTTCAGTTCTGCTGGTTAGCTTGAGAAGATACATCATCATCTATCCATATTGGATTTTTGAAATCAGCCCTCGGCTTATACTTTCGGCGATTATGCTCGTGATAAGCCTCCATCCACATACACACGGTATGGTGGACCTTGACATTGCTGGATGAATTGGGAATCTCTTGAGGTCAGCCGAGGTTTAGACTATAAATTCATTATTCAGTTACATTCCTGAACAATGATATCCCTGCACTATGGCATACAAGACTGGTACGCTCTATTTCAAATGCATCTGTGCCTTAATACCCTGGATACCGCTATATTGCTAAATATAGATATGAATTCTTTATAAATATAATAAATACAACTATTTTGGGAAAACCTTTTTAGTACTGTAGCTCCATGTATGGAAGCAATTAATGGTAAGAAATAAAAGAGGATTGATTGTGTTGCTTATAATCAATGTCTAAATGGTGGAAGGAGTGATCAGTTGCCTAGGTTAGAGTTGGAGACATTAGACATGTCTAAAATTCTTAGTGATGCTTGGATCAGGCCAAGAGGTTCACAAAAAGTTAATAAATACAAAGGGTCAATTAAAAAATTTCAGGCTTTTGCTGTACCTCCTCCTCTCTGTCATATGACTACTATGATGTCATATGTACTATATCAGGTATGTCAGAGATGCCAGAATTGAACTTAGCCAAGAAATCAGCAATATCAGGCTGTCTCTGCTCTTCAATGCCAGTTTTACATTCATTGGACTCATATATTGATGAGGGATCTCTATATTAATCAGATATTATTCTTGTTGGAGATATTGCAGGAAGTTGTGAAAAGAGTGTAAAAGGTTCAAGTTGGCATGATGCTGGATGACCTTGGAACCGATACTTACTGCTTATGGATGAGTTTAGTAGAACATTCTAGATAATTTTCATAGTATCAATACAGGCTCTGTAGGAGCCAGAGAATACAAGTTCAATAGTCTGGCTTTACCAGCCACTAGTCTACCCACTGCAAACTGTTAGATCCGAACTCCAGTATAATAAACAGATGTAAACCAAGGGCTGTATCATGTTTGTACAGTCACCCTTGGAGTTGTGTGCTTATCGGATAACTGAGAATCGAGAGACTAAGTCTTAGTCTAAGCATGAGGTGAGACAATAAGAGAAGTTTGGTATAGATAAACTTTAGCTCGAAGCTGGGGATAATACAGTGAGAGCTATGCTACTTATATACTGTTCTGCATGTTCTATAAATATAGGTGTCCATGCATGAAACAATGAAAACAAAAGTACTGTTGTATTTTGACCATATCTTCATGGGGTGTTACATGTTATGCACATCTTCACCCAGTTACATCTTCATTATGATGTCATCTACCTTAATAGGCAGTCCAGTGCATGCCAGACCGAAAATTTATTGCTTTATTGAGTAATTTAAGGCACTAAATGGGCCTGTTACATGTTATGAAGTTCACCTATCTTCACATAATGGACCCCCATTACACGTTATGTGAAGATACGGTCGAAATACAACAGTATAACGGAGCGATGGTCGCAAGTCGCAGTACAATGGCTGAGGTTGCTTGGTAACATCATGGTGATTGGTCCACGTTCTGTGATAGGCACCAAGATAAGATAAGTGCCTGGGTAGAAAAAGTAAATAAATTGTAACACAAACCTACTGTTTCCAACAATTCTGTCTTATATAATATGTCAATAAATTACAATATATACTTAAATATCAGCTCCAGGCCAGCTCCAACCCAACTGAGTGTAATATTGGTTGGATATCACTGTTCTGAGAGGTCATATAAATTTTTTCATGACCAGCAGTTGACTCTCTCTCCCTACCTGGTATTCTGGGCTGACATTCTGGCACCCCCTTGGGTCAGGCTTAAAGCCTGTGACCTAATCTGACCCAGCCTGACACTCAAAAGCCCAACCCTAGTAGAGGGCTTTGGCAGGCTCAGGGCTCAGACTCACACTTTGTGGAAGCCTGACCCTCTAAAACTTGGCCTGACCCAACCCAGACATCACTAAAAATTCTCAGTATGCAAACAAGAATCATGAGAGAGAGAGAAAAACATAGATGCAAGACCATACAAACAAGCACTAATGTATCCATCTTTTAATGATTCATCTAAATGTGTGTGAAATAAAAGAATAATAATTTTTAGTTTTATATTCTATAATAATAATAACCCAGCTTGATGACTATATATATGACTAAGCAGTCATCCGCCTCGATGCGTGACAAGTCACATGATGTGACAAAGAGCTTCATCTAGCTGGATAACATGTGACTACAATCACAGTCACAATTTTATTTACTGATTCAATGAGGTCTAGAAGTGTTACAATTCAGTTTATTTGCTTTAATTGCTATGTATCATGGATCTGTCACATTATATCTCTCACTGTCTGACCAGTCTTAAAATATTATTATTAACTTGATCTGTACTTGAATTTAAAACATATTTTATGCAAGTCTAATTGCCATAAGCACATACTGTATGTACTGATATGGATGAGATGTAACATGTAACACTGGGGCCATCTCATCTCTTAAAACAAAGAATGTAACACATAATGAGGGGGTCAGTTTCATCCTCAGAGAGTGTTATTGAGCCAAAAAAGTGAAAAGTGATTTAGTAGGTCACAGCCTGTCACAGATCCTTGCAATGCTGTGGATGAGAAGAGAGAAGATGAAGATCTGCAGTATAAATACCAATATTTAAGCACAGTCACAGATGCATGCATCTTAGTCACAATTAATATTCTTTCTATATATGTATTAATATAGCAAATCAATGTGTCTGAGGTCCTACTACTATGTATAGTAAGAACAAATATATACACACACCGGCTATACATATAACCGGAGCATACCAGTCTTGTATTCCATACTGCACATACCCAAACCAGGACACCCATTCACCGTTCCGCAGCTGCTGTCTGAATTCTAACAGAATCAGCTCCAGAATCCACCACAATTTTGAAATTTTGAGTTGATCGTATATGAGAGAAAGTGCATCATGAAGCTCCTCTTCTTCCTCTGTCCCAATTGGTGCATCTTTGATTGAAGCCTCTTGGCCAAATGTTTGACCTTCATCGGATGCTGGAAGAGGATGGTGCCAAAACATGGACATTATACTCTTTAACAGTGGCATTTTTGTTTGTCCCATAGGGATCGGAGCAGACCCCACTGAAAGCGCCAGGGGGCGTGGAATAACTGAAGGATACAGTGTTGCAGGATCGATATCTATTTGTCTTAGGCGCCCTGAATCAAACATGATTCCTGTTTCCATTTTGAAACACTCTCGAATCATCCATCGTAATGGAATTCATGATAAAGAGTAGCGCATCGAGTTTTTTATGGATCCCCCACCGACATCTGTTGTAATTGAGCACTTAATGGACAGTATTGCATGGTGAGAGGACATACCACAGTGACATCCCTTCAGAGAGACCAATCAGTAACAATTAGATGTGTAACAAACAGAAATCTCACAGCAAACCAGACTTCTTCGACGTCGGTAGGTTGCGCATGAGGCAACGAATGAAGCTCTTCCATCTTCTCCAAGAGCTTCTCATTGTTCGGATACCATTTGATTCCTGACTTCAACCCATGAATATGCTGCAGTTCATGCAAACTGGAGTCCACTGTATTCTTCCGCGAGCTCAATGATGATGACTTCAGTGTACTCAATTTGAGGTCTTTTGTAGTCAGCACATTCCACAGATTCGCTTTGAATTTTGCTCGATGTTCATCTAACGAGAGTGCATGTTGGAATGTCGGAATGACCGTATTGGAGGTGGTAAACGGCAATCGTTTCGGGACGAGCCCTACCGAATCAACTGTGTCCCTGTCATTCATAAGCATCACCGAGAAATCAGGGAAAGGCGTATGGAAGCCGATACGTACCATACTCCTACGAATTCAATTGGGACAAAGGAAACTTGCTGCCGATTATCCAGTGGGAGTAATCCTACTTTGTGAATCATCCCGGCGAGGCTGATGGTAACATTAGATGACTGATCTGCAACACGAGACAATGATCAATGTTCCTTACCTCCGAGCAGTGTACGCACTGCGTGAGAAGCCGAAGATACATATACGATCACCAGCACGATCTACAAATGCCCTCAGTAACAACTTGAGACACAAGATGGACAAGGACCTACAATTTTGCATCAAGAATTGATAACCATCTGCTTGAACACATGAAGATAAGGTCAGGATAAATACAACAGATCGGGCGCACCCATGACATGGGCGTCAAGGCTGCAAGCGATCAAAAGATCAAGAGTCTACTCATGATGTTAGGATCAATACATCAAACAAGAACCATGAGCGTAGTTACCTTGTATATCTTCGACGTGAGCAGACCAGGAATCTGAGGCGGCTCATAGGTGCCAACTCCTGACTGAAAAACACATTAGTTGAGCTTGATGTCGCTGTTAATCAAGGCGTACCTGGTAATAAACCATCTGCTGTGAAGGGTCATCCTTCTTCAGCAGCGAACAGAGTTGTACAACATTTGAATTTTCGGCGTTGAATTGGTCTCCAGTTCCATCCAAGCAGAGCACCAAAGTGCGTGATTTGTGCTTTGGAGGAATCACATTCTGTGTATCTTTGGGGACAGACTGTTCCAGTTTCTTCTGGATCAACGACTGTTTCTGGATCGGACGACGATGTGGATACGCATTCATAACGAGGAGTTTACGTATCAGGGATTTCGGAGTTGTCATGATTAAATAGAGTGAACAGAATTGTGGGAGGTCCTCATGCGAGCGGCGACCTTATTTATGAATTCCATTAAGCGCCCGAAGAGTATCATAATTGAAGAGATCAACGAGCGGTGCAAAATAGCACCAGGCACTTTCGGAACCAATGAAAGCGGAAGCCTGATGTTTGGATGATGAAGCGCAATGCTGGGAAGATACACGGGAATACGATAGGACCGATAAGATCGTGCTTTGGAGTCATGCTCAATGAGAGTAAGGCTACAGGATCTAATAGAGCCTTGAACCACAGTCAAATATTGTTGTAGAAAGAGGAAGGCAATTGGGGAGACGGGAACCTTCGATTTTTCCGTTAATACACGTGTTATTTTTGCAGCCGCCGGTCCACATGGACAGCCTGAAAAGGGATTCAATGATGGTGGATATTGACCATCTATCGATGTCTTCTCGAGACACTTCAGGGGTCGAGTATAAGGAAACGGACAAATGAATGAAGAGTATTGTTCAGCATGACATGTCATAGAGATGGAAAATCAAGTACAGTGCAGTATCTGGAATTGAGCCCACATTCGTACCTTGATCAAATGGCGATTTGCAGCTCTTCACACAGCTCCGTGTAAAACGGTCATCATGGCATCTCCCACCAAGCAAGGGTCTTTGGTGCTTCATTAGACCCGAGGAAGGCTGAATCACCCGCCTGTGAAGAACAACATTCATTTTGTAGCCTCTCAGACCCACTCACTTGTATCCTTCTGAGCCTTCGCCTATCTATGCACGAGAGCAAACAGGTACTATATCACTAGCAGTAATAGACCGGAGAAGTGGAGAAGATAGGCAAAAGAATCCGGAGCGATCAACTCAGCGACGGGAAATGGGATCATCCTGACATCAACCGGACATAAGCTGCGACGTTTGTGGGCAGAACAGATTCGTATCATCGATATATCAGGCTTAACCTTAAGAAAAGCGCGCTAGATTCTGGATCAGAGACAGATTGAATCAATCAAAGAGCGGGATCTACGTACCGCAATGGTTTGTATACGGGTAATCAACTAAGACTCCGAGTCATAGTAACTTGGTGCTGTTAACTACGGCACGTTCATTGTCGACGTCGAAGTCACCACCAATATAACATAGCCACTAGAGATAGTGTGTGAATGGGGATCACCCAACAGAAATCGAGGTTCAATACCGTTAAAACACCTTCTCCAATCGCGGTAAAGCAACTTGAATGCAATAAAGGACCTTTTCCCGCAATAGGGTCATCAAAAAGGTACAAGTACATTACATTACCGTCGTGGCGATCTTAGAAACATCGATTCTTCTCATGTGGCGTCCCTGCGATGGTCTAGTGATGGGCGGGAAAGAAAGGCGAGCGATTTGAAATTTCATCCGTCAGATAGTCACATGTAAATTACGTCACGCGTCGCGTCGATCTTCAACTTTCGAGCGACGAGTGCGAGTCTTCAAGCTAAGCTTCAAGAGCTGATACTTTAGTGAACAGCGGGACGGCTTAGACGGTATCCGATAGCATGCATTAGACATATCAACGAAGGCATCATTCAATCGCATAGTCACCGGGCGTATTGGTCCACCAGAAGCATGAAGTGTGCCACGAATGAGGCAAAGGTATCTCTGTGGTGGTTAGCATATATAACGGTGCTTCATTGACACACCCTTGTTATTATTACAATAATCACTGAGCCGTTGTCCCTGCCTTTCAACGTGAAACGTTCTCTCTTTAAACTCCGGCCCTTTCTTTAAAAAATTGAACTTACGCAGTCGATTCAGAATGAACAGGTACATCGCGGAATTTGTCCTCTATATGATACCGCAATCCGACGTTCGCAAATTCTCCTCCAGCCTCTAGTCAAACTCGGATCTGTCTCAACGTCCAAGGGAGATCCGTTTAGGTTTGGATGTGCGGGTTACAAATCTAACGACCCAGCGTCCAAGTCCGGGGTCCTGTTCCCACTCTGTCTGCGTTGTGATGGCCGCTCACGAGAGTCAGCGATTACAGCACTACCGATACTCTCCCCCTCTCACAGACGGAGAGTAGCTCGCGTCCGTTCCCAGAGGTGGTGGGGAGCGAAGCTAGTGAAGGCGTGAATAGCTTCTCACCATTAAACCACATTCCTTGCCGAATACACGTAATCTACACCTCCTTTGTCTGCACTGGACAAATTTAATGAGATATCTTGAGTATTTGTTCTGGGTCTCGAAAAACTCAAAGTCAAGAAATATTGAACGCCACCTTTTGTCTTTGACATTGTCTTAAATTCTGACCAGTGCCACTGAGGTGTATATAAGGAGGTTGATATTGGGCTTACGGCGCTCTTCATCCCCATATCTATTCGTGATGTCGTCTGATACCGTAGTAACTGCCAATAGGTACGTCGCAAAAATGCTCTACATCAATTTCTGGCTCATTCATTTCCATATAGCTCTGATCAACAACGGCCTGAGGCCCCAATCGACGTACTCCCAGTCGAAATTCTCCTCGAGATCTTCACCTTGGGTTCCAACAGCAGCGATAATACATCATTCTCCTTTCTAGTATCGACAATCTGTCAATCCTGGCAATCTCTTTGCTTAATATGTATCTGTAAATGCTAGCTCGTTGACGAAGCAAGAGAAGTGATTAGTGGAACAGACCGGAATTCGGTTGCCAGCATGGTACAGGACACGGTCCTGCGAAGGAAAGTGAGTTTGAATGGATCAGTGAAAAAGACAGTGACTAAATGAAGACGCGTCAGTCGAGGAGAAACAGAGAGCGAAAATATGACTAACCTTTGCCAAAAATGAAACCTTCATCCATCCACGAGAACGAAGGACTTCCTTCCCCTACACGACGGCCAGCACTAGTGTCGAAAGGCCTGTTGTATATAGTACATTAGCACATTAGCACCTGAGATTAAAAAATTAAGTGAATACAGAACTCACTTGGTACATCCCCTCGGATGCCTCCACCCTTCAACTTCCCACTAACTCGGCTATTCTTCTTTGGATACTCCTGGCTCTCCGGAACACGCCAGAGTGATAGATATAGCCATTACGAGGCGGGTCTGATCTGGAGACGATATCAATCGATGACTGTCAGAAACAAAGAAGAAGTCCAATGCTCACTATGAATTCTGCACACGCGAACATCGTAGTCGGGAACATCTCTAGGTTCGCAATAGATATCGAGAAGGAAAGCATTATATGGAGTTGGTTTGTGGCGGTGAAGAGAATAGAGGGATAACGACATCCTAAGCGCAGATTCCCAGAATCATTCTACGACTCGGCTTAAGTTGGACGCCTTTGTGGTCCTCGGTCGAATCGAATATTGATATTGGAGTAAGGAAAATATCATTGAAAAGGTGCGGAAGGCACGGTCCGAAGCTACGCGACATCTATCTTTCAAGTTCTATGATCCTTCCCTGATTTATCCACGGCCTCTTCGAATTGAGGAGGACGAGATCCTGTATCAATCGCAGGTAGGCGAGTCCTCTCATTCTGCTCGTGGGTGGAGATTCGACGTCGATGATGATTCGATGATGAGGCGCCCTGTATGTTCGAGCGGAATGGGCTGGGTGTCTCGACAGTGAAAGAAATCCGCGTATGACGTCATCTGGGGACGACGGTCAATGGGAGTTGACAGCGATGGAAGAAATCAATGAGGGCTAAGGCGGAGGGTACCGGTTACAACTCATAGAACGCCTCTTTCCCTTCGGCTGGCTCTACCCTCGCACTGCCTAGGCACGCCCGAATCTTCTCCGAACACTTTCCTTCCACATGCACCAAAACGTTTGGCCTCAGCAGACGCGCCCACGCCGCGCTCACACCCTCGCCATCCACCACAGAGCTCGCGTTCACGATGAGGACCACCTCCTTCAACCGCGTACCCGTATCCAGCATCCTCCTCGTCCAGTCCAACGCGGATATCGCCGTATCTGCCGTATCCAGCTTGGTACTCTTGGGCACTAGGGCGCGACGAACCTCGTATCGGTCTGTATATGCGAGAGGGACGAAGACGGTGAGGGAATGGAGGTGGCTGATGTCGGGTACGGGGGTGATATCTTGAGAGAGATTAGACAAGTAAAAAAAGAGAAGAGACACCACTCACGGTCAAGGTTTTGATGAGACCCTCTCCAGTCCAGCAACATCGCCGTCTCCAACCTCGGAGCTCGGCAGAAGAGCTCATGCACACCTGGCATCCAGGTATCCACCTCCGACGTCACCGGAAAGACCAACTCCCTTAGATTCTCGAACGAAAGGACGCCTTCTCTTCCAAAAAGGAAGCGCATCCACCTCGCGCGTAGGTGTCCGATCCCGACCTTGAGAGTCTCCAGCTCATTGCAAAGGCCACCCTCGTGACTATCATTGTCGTCTCCCCTGCCGACTGTGATGACGTTCATCGCCAATCCCCTCAAACGTGGCACACACCCAAAGAAAGTTGCTAATTCCGCCAGACTGCTGAAGAACACGCCATCGAGCGTGAGGCTCGTCAGCTGGGCCAACACCGCTTGTACGCCAGTCAACACTCTATGCCGCGCGTCCAAGTACATCTGCCCTGAGAACTTGACTGTCCGCAGCGAGACGAGCAATGGTAGTACCCTCGGCAACGCCTCCGTCCATGCATCCGTGCGCATACCCTTATTCCCCGGCAGCCTTCGCTCAAAGATCGTCAGCTCCTCGACGAGCGGGGCCTTGTCTGCAAAAAATCGCGCACACCGACTATCCCCAGGGTAGAACGTGACGTGTCGGAAGAGATAGTGCTGGCATTGAGGGAGGAACACGCGTGAGACGAGCGAGCACGCTGTGAGCGTTGGGGTATCGTCTGCGAGGTGGTCGATGATGAGGTCGTATAGCTCGGAGTACAGGGAGGCCATACAGGAGGAGGAGCGTCGAGGGCATAGTATATGAGTGTTTGAGTGTAATTATGAGATGGACGGACGGGAACAAAGCGAGCTGTCAGGGTTCCGATCGTTGCCAACGAGACCCTGACGCGTCTTTTTCTCTTCTCGAAGCCCTCCTATGGATCGTCGTTCATTAAGGGGCTGTCCTGTCTGTCGTCCTGCTGCCATCTTCCTCTCCTACTCCGCAACCAAAAAAAGAAACTAGACGTCGCAGTGCTGTCCTATGCTATTCGGTTGCTAGCTCGACGATTGTTCGTTGGAGAATCCTGGATATCATGAGATAGCGAGGTACCTGTCCAACAAGCGTTAGTGTCATACCTAACCGAACAAAGTCTTGAATGGTGCGTACCAGTGTGCCTGCTAACGAGAATTCATCGCGCAGATATCCGCCAACGTCATGGTGTAAGGAGAGATGCATCGGCATTTGCCGGGATCACAAACTGTCGGGTTGTTCCCGTAAACCTCGAAACTTACGCTTTTTGTCGCACTTTCATCTTCAGCTTTTTGAGCTAACTAGACAGTAGCCGCGCACCCCTAGCATCGTTCATTCTCACCTAAGGCGCAGTCATTTCTTTCCGCAGGATACACCAACCGTTCTATGGCACAGTTAACTATTGCACCCAGGTCATGAAATTTGATTCGGTGATCAGCGCAGGGGTCAATATATCACAGTGTACGCAACATTTATCCTCCAAATTCGCTAGGCTCTGACAGTTCGACTAGCCTCGTCCCAGGACCTAGAGCGCGTCTCCTTCCCAGAAAGACGAATCCTCCTATTCGCGCGTTGTTCGGGAGTACACCCAAAGTGTGCGCCCAGGTTACATTTGCTCCCGCCAGTCCTACGCCCTTGTGATAATCTCTCTACTCCTAGAACTAGGGCGAAGTTCAACGATATGAGCTTAAATCGAGGGACCGCGACTCCGTGCCCACGACACAGTATGCGCGGCGGAGAAACCTTGTACCGACCGATGATGATTTACTTCCTCCTTAATAAATGCACGTCACCCCTCATCCCCTTGGTAACGGTCGGGACCGTCATCCATCCATACGCTTCGTGTGTTTGGGAGGAGCACACAGGAGAGATCGTCTCCTACGTTCAGCTCTGTCACTCGAATCCGTCCCCCGCGCCATGCAAGAGGTACACGGCGCCCGATTACGCCCCTAGCATGCAGGTCTCTTTGACATTCCCGTCCCTTCTCATGATCAAACCCCGCGCCCATCGCAGCTTTGGGTATATGGCTTCGTCATCGGCTTCGCAACATTTGTCCTTCAAAGCAGGTTAGGATGTGATGTCAACATACCAGATTACCAGTCCTGCTCCCACCCTTCATCTTATAGTCTGCGATCGCCTCTCGAGGAGCGAACTCCTGATTGTAACGCGACACACACTCTCCCCCTGGCGAGTAGCTCGCTTCCGTTCCCAGAGCTCCGGAGTGAAGGTCCCTCACCCTTACACCACATTCCTCACCAAGAGAGCACGCCGACCGATGGAGAGTTCTGATGCTAGATTCTCAGTTCAGCCAGGTGCCTATTCCGTCGTATCCCTTTACTGACAATTTAGTTACAGCCCTCTACTCTCGTCTCTGCCGCTTCCTATCATGTCACATCCCACCCACTCGTCCGGAAAAGTGGTGTCGAGCTTTTCTTCTCGATGCGTAAACCCACGAACATTAGTCTTTCAAACTCGAGCTTAGGTGGGGCGTCTAATGAACAAGTCATTTGGAATCCCTCTCCCACTCTTAACCTCGATTATCGTCCAGCTCAATACAAGCCGTCTCTTCCTTCCGCCAGAAATTGAACGCGCCGCCTTCATTTCAAGTGCTTCTCAGTCATATCTTCCTCCATCCTATTACCCGAGCACGCCAACTGAGGATGCTCCAAAATACACCAGCAGTATTTCTCTCACCCCGTTGACTGATAACGTTGATTGCTCAATACATGTCCTTCCTATCCCTTGAATAAACTGTCTTTCCCCACTCCAGAAACCGACAGTAATGAGGGAGACTCGATGCTGGGTTCCCTTGGCTTCCATACTCGTTGTTTTCTGTTATGTATGGTAATCCACCTCTAGCAACTATTCTGCATGTATCGAAGCTCGCGGTTGAGAGGAGAAGAATTGGGAGGTCGTGAGGGGCCGGGGACGGCATGAGCTCGGATTCGCACGTCGAGAGGACCGGACTTGACTCGGGAAGCAGGCAGCCATGCATTCCGGTATCTTCAGGCATCCCTTTATGCATCATACATTCCACTCTTTTATGTATCACATGTAAGCCACTAGTTCCATTGCGATTAATATGTTCCCTCTAATATCAAGCCCAACGAGACTCTCGATCGCCACGTATCTGTGGAAATCATCAGCAGATTCGTCGCAAGACTTGTCAAAGGGATGAAATACTTCCCACCAGCCGAGCATCCGACTGCTCCGCGCACTAATCGGAGCTCGTGTCTAACGCGTCAAGCCGACAAGCAAGCGAAAGTCACGAAGGAAAGATTTCCACATGCCTTTCAAAAACCTGGCGAGCGAGCTACTGACAATGGAGTCTATAAAGCTCACAAGTCAGTAATAAATGATAATAAGTAGCTTGAAGGGCACCACTTATTGTTTTTAGCGTTCGATGATGGAGCTGTCACGCCCAGGTGGTTAGTCACGAATCATTCGGCCTTCGCCTCTGAACTGAATACTGCCCAGGAAAGGACGAGGAAAAGGAATAGAACGGAATGGGGTGGATGTGATGATGGAGTCTCAGCGAAAATCGTCGATTTTATATGCAAAAGGGAGGCGATTCCCCATGTCGGCAGGTAAAGAAAAACCAGATCTCAGCGACAAGAGAATATTAGGTTCAATGTTTCCGTTTTCCTTGACAGAATATTGATTCGCTGTCAAAGAGACAAAGGCTGTTCAATTCTCTTTTTCGTAGCTACGCTTCCTCGGTACTTGCAGCAGTGAGCCGACATTTTCTTATTGGACGCTTGTCTGGAAACGTAGAAGTTTACACAAGAGTCCGAGTCGTCGGAGAAGATGAATACCTGGCCAAGTCGATGTCGGATTCGATTTCTCTAGATGTACAGAGTATATAGATTGAGTGGTTACCTATTAGAATATATCAAATTTTCAGCGGCAAAGGCACGAAAAGCAAGAAGAACTTACAGGTAAGACGAGCATGCATTCGATGACTCAGGGTCGTATTATATCGACCCAGATTTAGCGATAGAGCATGCTCGTGTTCAAGAGCTATCTACGCTAAAAATAGAGGAAAGGAGGCGCTGCTTGAGTGTAAAATTAATAAAAAATAGAACCCACCTTTGATGTCTATGACATGTCCAGGCATCTCAAAGCCGATGTAATCGACGGAGGAATCGATGTACAAGACCTCGAAACCGAAAATGGGGATCTTATCCGTATTAGGGCTGGTCGGAAGGACATCGTATCGTATCCTCTCGAGCTCTAGGATATTGATATTATGGTTGAGACCATGGTTTAAGATGTCCCTCAGTACGAGGCACGTCAACATTCGAGCAAGTTGAATTCTCGAATTTACCCACTTTCCCTTTTTTTGCCGTTACATCGCTACTCGGATCAGAACGCCTCTGAAACGAAGTCCAGGATTTCGAATGCTTTGTTTACCTTGCCAGAAGACTATTAAGCGCCACCAAATCTCGTATTCAGCGATCAGGCCCAAAGGAACACGCACGGTCAACAGGTATCTAAACTAAGCTTTACAAGTAAATCCTGGTCCCATTCAAGAGCGAAAAATGATACCTACTTGATTAGAGCTCGATCCATAATTAAAAGCTGTCAGAAAAACCTAAAATAGAGGGAAATCAGGGTCTAGGTGGCTACGTCAGAGAAAACGAGTCCCGCCGGAGTGATCTCCCAGTGGCGTTGAGCTTCATCAAATACGCCGCACTCAGTCAATCCAGACTACCCTAAAAATAGAAGAACCAAAGGTATACGTGTACTGTTGCTGAAAGACTATTGACAGGACCGAGTCGTTTAAGCGGCACTCACGGAATATCTGAACAAATTCAAATGCACGAGAGGTCGAGGAAACTTTAGGGTAATCTGCCGAAGAACAAGATTATCGACCTCGCGATAGGATGAGGGAAAGAAGAAAGATATAGTTCGTCTATTTCAGGACGCGTCAGGGCACGTGCCACGAACCGGGAACCCGGACTCCGATCTCGCTACCATCTTGCTCAACCGTTTCATGTCCCTCTTCGCCTCGTCTAATTCCAATAATATGGCGCTCGAGAATATAATATCTTCTCTGAAAGCACATTCAAGGAACCAGTCGTTTCAACGGTTAGAATAAATGGCCGCGCATCATTACTATTGAGCCGAGTTTCTGGCATTATTATCTGGTGCGTCGAATACTTACTTACAGGAAAAGTGAAAAAAAAAAACACCGTAAACAGTCTCAGGATGTGAAGGAGTCTATCATTCCTCTACAGGGTTACTTATCTGACATCCATCATCACGCTGTACTTCACAGCGGTCGTTCGTTCTGGTCAACTACGGTCCTGGTTCTGTAAATGTGAGAGATACCGACAACGGAATGGACACTGCTGCGCGTTATAGGTCGACGTCAGGAATCACGTCAGTACGGACTTCGGGAGCTGTTGCAAACTTTGAAGCTAAGATCAGATATACGTGGCGTTAAATGATGATTGATAAGGTACGTAATGTATCCTCCCGTTACCTCTTGGCTATTGACTCGCGCGTCTAGTGGATGGCTGAAACTGGATCTCCTGATGATATCAGGGTCAGGGATGCTTCTTTCAGACAGGAACGACATGTACCTCGAGGTGAGCTGCGAGACTCATGTGTTCCGGGTATTTTGACTCCGAACGTTTTTCTTGTTTCCAAGATACGAATAGCTATCCCTCATGTGGTCATCAATCCAATTGATCCTGTCTCTATCTTGTCACCCATTCGATAGGACTGATGAAGATTACTGTCCTGACAATGGACGTTTAACCCCCATTCATCCATTCACCGACCAGCCTTCACGTGTCGCTCTCCACCTACACCTCCGTAAGTGGCTGCCTCTTGGCACGAGATAGCTGGCCTACTACTTTATTCCATTAGACAAGCCGTTTTCTTTGAAGAAAAATCTTTTCAGCGGCCCTGCGTCCGACTACGTGTCGAGCTGTGAGCCTTGAAAGGGATGTCCTTTGGCGGTGTGAGAAGTGGCTATACTGTGTATTTATTTATGTCTTGAATCGACACAGGAAGCTGTGAGATCTTACTTCCCATACAAAACAATGGAGTCGCAGCTGCGGCTTCTTTGTTGATATATTTCAACCAACCAGTGACCATGATGCCCTCGATGGTGCACAAAACAAGGGCGGTGTCATCTGACGGTACGGATACAAGGTGGAAAGTGAGTGCCGAGCATCTGGGATAATTATTATACGTCATCTCTGAATTTTAGTTCCAAAATGCTTGCGACGACTTTGCTTTTGGCATGTCAATTAGATCTAAGGTTCTACTAAGCAAAATCTGAATTCTGGGGTGACTGTGTCTTATTTTTGATCACCAACACCACGGTTACGCATACACAGAAACGCCCTGATCGTGGCTTTTCTTGACGATCAACGAATAGAAGAAGTACATAGATTGTCCATCAAGGAATAAATCAGCCATCCCTCGCCGATTCAGTCTACGTTACTCCCTGTTATTGATGTCTGTTGTCGATGTATGTTGTCGCCGTCTTTGTTGCATCTGACTGACTCAAGTAGTACGAGGGTGAACGCTCGAAAACGGATCGACGGCACGTCTATTCATAGCATATCCGACGACTATACCACAAACCGACCATGAATGTGGTGTGAGCTTTGCACGGGTTTTATCCTGCGTCTCGGTTTCATTTTACTGGTGATAGGAGTCGAAATCAGACAAACGGGTCTCAATGAGTTGCAATGAAGTCGACTATCCTGGTCTATGATTATGATGCACTCGACAGCCTCAAGCATACCGCTATGGAACACTGGCAAGTCTCTCCATGTGATTCCGGGTGTGTGCTCAGCGTGCTATCGAAATAAAAATATATACACAGACAGCCACAGATGCTGTATCTATGCATCCGTGATGGCCCTCGCATCTGTAACATTCGCGGGTTACATGAAACTATAGTAGTGCCTTACGTTCACTATCGTACATGTCTACTTGGAGATATGGTAGAGCGTCTATCTTTCGGCACCGCAGGTAATAGCAACACGATGGTCTACGTGTGGGCACTGATTACGTTGTTTCCTTCTTAGTATGAGGACAGCAAGACTTAAGCCTGTTGATACTCCATCTTGTTACTCTCAACATCTCAGCTATACCTGGATTGACTTACTTTTGTACGTCTAGCTGTGTTATTTTCGATGCATCATATCCTCATTCAGTCACGCCTACATAGAGTTCAAACTTCCTATAGAAATGCGGGACGAGGTTAACCACTATGCTTTGGACGACAGACGGCCACTGGTAAGCACGTAATAGCATGCACAGAAGGGCGTGGAATAATGTGTCATAGGATTACGGGACTCTCCCCGAGGTCACGCTGTCTGCCTACGACGAGAGCGGCCGAGCGGAAACCGTACCAGTGCTGAAGCAACAAGCCTACACTGGTAGGGTATTACCATCCTCTGTCGCCAATACACCCTGCATCGACCTGGGTGTTGATGGAATGTTGGAGAAGCTTAACCTCCCGGTCTGCACTCCGGAAAGCCACCTATACAAGGCGTGCAAAGAATTCGTTACAGAAAATTGCGACCTCGGCACTGCCTACGCTCGTTTGCGCCCCCATCTGCATGACATCATCGTTAACGGACATGTCAGCAATGCCATGAAAGCATTGGAGGACGACAGAGCGATGCGACAAAATATGCTCGTCAAGAGAAAGATCTTGGACGGAGATGTACCCCCTAGGCGTGTCTGGGATCTACATGCTCATCGGGTCGTGCCTTGGTGGGTTGCCCGTAAAGTTCCATGGGCGATATCGCATGCATGGGTGAAGGATATGGATCTCAGAAGCGAGATGACACCGATAAATGGATATGAATGGCCGGTGCCAATGCCAAAAGACGCCGATCTTAATCTCATCAGAATCGAGATGCTGAACCTCGGTGCGGAGTATATCTGGTTGGACATTCTGTGTTTGAGGCAGAAAGGTCCGGGTGACGACCCACGCGGTAAACTAAAGGAGGAGGAGTGTGGACGTAGGGAGGCTCTGCGCCAGGAGGAGTGGAAAGTCGACTTGCCAACGATCGGATGGATATATCACAAGGCCAATCAGGTGGTGTACTACTTCAGCGGGCTGGGCCTTCCGCTGAGTTTCAAGTCTGGCGACTTCGAGAATGAGCGGTGTTGGTTTAATCGAGGGTGGACACTACAGGAGATTAGGGATAATTTCCTCATTGCAGGAGAGACCCATTACGGCGGTGCCACACTTATGGAACAGGGCAAGAAAAAGAGGCACAAGTTTCGCAATTGCAATCAGATTAAACGACTGTGGCGATCAAAGAGGATTATCGACGACCAGCCCATTTCTGCAGAGTCTAACGACGATGAGATGTTCTTGACAGTGGACATGCGGAAGCTGCTCGAAAAAAAATTGGCGTCTTTGCGGCAGATGCAGAGACAGGAATCGATATTTCACATCCTGTCGCAAATGCAAAGACGGAAATCAACCAATCCTGTCGATAAAGTCGCAGGGTTGATATACCTGTTCTACTCGCAGTACATCCCGATCTATGATGCGGACCAGTCCGCAGAGGACGCCTGGACGGAACTCGTGAGCATCACGCAGGATTGGTTTCGTGCAGATTTATTCTTCTTATACCCTGGACCTGGGAACGGAAATAAATTCTGGCATCCGTCATGGGAGCAGGTAATGACGGAGATGCTTCCAAAGTCATCACTCAATAAAGATCTTTATACCCCAAAGGTTTATCGGACGAGGAGAGGTGGAGACAAGTACTATGGTCTCCGCATTGACTCATGCACTGTGGAGGGATTGGGTGCCAAATCATCTCCGGTGATGCCCCGACGTGGAGAGTTGCACTTCAATTCTGGCCTGAAAAAGCACACCTTCAAAATCGTCGCCTACCATGCGTACCTGATTCCTGATGGCAAATACACGCTCATAGGCACTTCCAAACATAGCTCTACAATGGAAGGAGTTGTCTGGGTCGTCGGGAAAATAGAGGTCCTTGGGAAGAAGTTCAGGAAAGTGTCGGTGTTGACTATGGCAGACAAACAACAACAAGAGAAGCTTTGGAAGATTAATGCTCACAGGAATACTGCGACATCTCTTCTTTGATGCGTTTATGCAGTTTGGCCTACTAACGGCGGCGGAGTATAGCGTTGGAACGTTGTTCGTAATTACCAAACCCCAGGACAGTTCCGTTTCTATCTCTCTCCATGTGCTTACTCTTCCCTTACTTTGCTATTACTAGAATTCTGGCATTACAATGTTGTAGTTACGTTCTGGCCCTTTCCTATCTCCTTGATAAGTGACTAAGATTGTGTTTATTATGAAAGGATTGTTAGTCTTTTTCTAATACCGGCCAGCCGTGCGTCCATCTAACACATAATTCAAGCGAATTCCAAGGACCGCTGCCATTGAGTTCCCTTTACGGATATCCTGGTAGAAAGACGGATTCAAAGCTCGGAAAATTCCAGAGATATTACTGCTTACCTGACCGTAATTGACATACCCTCTGCCTTATATTTTTCTAGAGAAGCTTTACCTGTAGCGCTGAGGATCGTTGTGTATGGGAGTTCTTCATCTGCTTTAATATGTGCAGATACGTCGAAGAACCCTAACCTAATTCTCCGAACCATAGCCGTCTCGACGAGCCGTTCTCCGATACATGGACCATCTTCAGAAATGTTGCAATCATTAAAAGTAAATTTCGACGACCGAAGTTCAGGAAGCACATTTTTCTGATGTATGAACGAAAACACCTGTTCGATATTCTCTCTCGGAGGAATGAAGCCGACATCGAAGTATATCGGGGTGGGGCACAGCAGGGGCACAGAGCGGTAAAATCATGAAAAGCGGGCCCGAATTGCAAGATCGGCAAGAAGGTTGCATGCGTTAAGACACATAGAACGCCTCAGCAGCCCGCCCATCTCACTCATGAAATCCAGTGTGATTATGTTCGTCCATAAGTCCTCTTCCCCTCTCATCCCCTGCTACCACGTGCAGTTTTCCCAGGGCCGGAAGGACCATTCCGGAAGGAAGAAATACTGGGTTCATGTCAGAAAGGAGGTCAAGGGTGTATGGTATCCGACTTGTGAACGTCCAGAAGAGCTTTGGGGCAGATCGTTAGATGTTCCATGTTCAAGTTTTCCACAGAACGAAGAATGAGAAAGTATGACATTTTGCAAGCATTTTGTGCACTCCATTAAGGATGAACCTCTGGATCTGCTGCCACAGGAATACCAATTCTCCCAGATAAGCACGGATGACGACCGTGGATAGCCGTGGGACAACAGTAAGAACATCATAGATGTGCGTTGATCTGTGGAAGGGAAATATAGTTCCAATAGAAATGCTCTGCAACATCTGTACACATCCTCTCAGGCGCTGAAGCCTGTCATTAAATAACGCGCTACCACTTTGGGACTAGAGATAGTCGACAAGCTGTGAGACAGGCCACTTTCCATCGAGGAGCATGATCCAGAAACAACATGAGCATCTCGCAGTCTTCGAGAGTAGCTTCTATTCACTTAAGTATGGGCATAAAACTAGGGTAAGAAAAGGAAGGCTGAGGAAAACAGCAGATGCTTCTCCTAAAGTGCATGAGACATCAGCCGGTCGCACCGACAGTCACGCGGCAAGATGATCCAAGGGGAGTCGAATGAGACTCGAACCAGAATGCTTGATGGTCATGGTCATCCGAAGCAGTGCCTGAAATATCAGGACATACCTATTTTTTTTTTGATGCACCTTAACCCTCTTGCGAAAGACAGCAGCCATAAAATCTCAGATGCGCTGCAACAGGGTGTGGGGTGAAGCGATTTCGGTATATTTTCATAGTCCAGTATCTACACCCATATCGTAGACGCGCTGAACGAACTCAACAATCATCAAATTCACAGTTTCCGGGAACTCATAGAATGGCGCATGGCCGCCTCCCGGAATCCGCCGATAGTCCAAGTTGTCACCAAAATGTCTCTTCATAAACGCTTCATGCTTATCCTGCTCCATCAACTTGTCCCCTGTGGCCTGGATACAGAGGATCGGCAACTCCTTCGACACAGATAGCAAAGCCGTCTCATCCTGCATACGCGAGATGGAGAACGTCCTCGCCGCAGTGTTCTTCGCACCTCAATCAACCTTCACACCAGAATGACGATAGATCACAAACTCACCATACTCGCCGCACTGCCTATCCAAGCGCATCTTTCCTCAAATGATACCTTCGCGATATAATCGGAAGAGAAGAACGCGCTGATGAGTTCTTGAAGTGCATTCTGGAAATCAGGTAGCTCTGGAGAAGAGAGCGGAGGAAGAATCTTCGTAGAATAAGGCGTGAGGATCTCCGGAAACATGGAGCGCCATGGGATTGCGTTGAACATAATCAGACCTGCTACGGGAAGGGGGAGGTACCGAACCGAGTCCGGTACGATGATGCCGCCCAGGGACCTAAGTTAGGAAGGTCAGAGATGCCCAGACAAGGGGAAGCTTTAAGTACATACCAGCCTACGACTACCGGTTTAGTGACTCCGAAAGTGGTACATACGGCCTGAAAGTCTTCCGCGTGTCTTTCGGAGACGTAGGCATCCTCTGACTCCGGCTGGTCACTACGGCCATGCCCACGAGTCTATTGAAATGAATCGGAGGATATCGAAGAGCAGCGACTTGTAGCTCACCTCGTATTTAATCTGGAAGTTTAGACGTTAAAACTCTGAATATTTCGAGGGAAGACACAGTCCTACAATATACAGACTCTCCAGTAACTGCCTGTCGCCGAACTAGCGAGTCCAGTTCAAGCTCGAAGTGAGGAACCCGTGAACGAATACGACGGATGGTTTTCCTGGTGTGCCGGTGGCATCAGCCCAGATATGCGTGCCGTCTTGAGAAGTGATGAATTGACCAGACATTATACGTGCAGAAATGGTCCTAGGACAAGACCAGTTTTAAGCGGTCAGTATTACCGCTCATGCCCGAAGTTCTGCATAAGCATTACGATGTGTACTGGAGAAACGACTCTGGATGTGAGCTCTGGAAAAACGGAATCGGTTGAACGGAAATGATTTCTGTTCTAAATATGAGATAGTCCTACCGCGAGAGTCGAGACACGGGGACGAGGGCCTGCGGCTGGTCCAATTAAAGCTCATATCGCTCGGTATCGAGTATCTACCAAAAGGACGAGCTAGACATAGGTTATTTGAACGAATGTCGCATGGTTGACAAGAACGAGAGAACGTACAGACTCGTGGGTCATCCTTATAGTAATGCTTACTGAGTCTGCTGAACGAATTACGATAGTTCGTCATGATTTCCCGTAAAACGCGCCTCGTGAGGACTTACCTCATCGGCTGAACGGACCGCTGCGAGAGTCACTGGTAAAGAGAATTGCGAGGAGGACTGCGAACTGCGAATGATCATGTCGACTTCCACGTAAATTCTGGCGTCAGTAAAAGGAACGAGTTTACTGAATGCGATATACTTGAAGGGCAAGGGGACATACAAGCTCATGCATGATCCGAGCGTCGAGCACGACCGCTTCTATGTACCGAGATGTCACCGGCTCCAAGTGTAGGAATTCAGTCGCTAGTCTGCTGAATCATCTAGCGGATCATACGCAGACGGGATATAGTAGATGATTCCTTGTGGTATGATGAACGACCAGCACGAGGTGAGTTGGGTGGGTGTCAAGTTAGACTTCGACGCTGGTACGAAAAGTCAGACTGATACGAACGAAATTATAACTTGCAGAGATATTGACTCCTGGATCCAAATCGATGACGCATGAATTATGGCAACATTACATCCGCTGAAGTCAGGCCCGATTCCAATTCCCATTAGAGAAACTTGATGGATCATTCGGAAGTATCGGCCGTACGGAACGCGAATCTGACGATGCAAAGATAGATGTTATCGTACTTGTTGGCGTGAGGCACCTCTCCGTTAGGCTTTTGCTGGAGCTATCTCCCTTGATCGAGACCCAGGAAGTAGTCTCCATACTACCGTCTTCAACCTTCCCGTTTAGTCTAGGGTGTGGTGATTAGGTTTGATACCAAACAGTTACCTGGGTTATAACTCCCTTATCAGTAGGTCATTATCGTTTCCATCGTGTAGGTCTCTTGGTGAGCCTGAGGCACAAAATGATGCACCCAGAACAAAAGCATTACACATCCCGAAGCCCAGGGTGATTTCGGAAGGATCATTTGCCGTTGTATGTTGATATGTCAGGTATATCATAATGTTATTTGTAACGTCAAACCTGAGCGTACTTAGCGGCGGCAGACGATGGTACGACTTCGTCCCCAAGTATACCACCCGTAGGAAAGAAGGGGCGGTAGATTTAATATGCGAAGAGAAGGAGTAAATCATTCTGTGTAGCATCTTTTGTTTAGCCTCCGTTTAGAGGGTGGTTTCTCGAGGCGTTCCTGAACATAAATGAACAAGAAGATGAAGAAACTCACCTCGCTTATGACTCGTGCCGCATGTATCATAAAGAACACAGAATTTCCAAGGAAGCCATACAACATTTCTTCAAGGTTCATCTGAGCACCCCTAACACGGAGTCTGAGAATCAGTCGCAGAATATCCGAAGTCCTGTACACGCTTCATGAGGAGCATTTGGGGCATTTTTGATTATTAGAACACATACGAGGGGCAAAAAATGAAATTCAATCATACGACGAAGGCATCTACAGGGGCAGAGTGCAGATTCGATAATGCCCTAACCCTGGTGATGAGAGGACCGGGATTGGCGTACATTGCCGTCGGACTAGTAAGGCTAATCGCTCGGCGCTCAGGGCATATTTTGGACCACAACCCTGAAAGGTCCGAGTGCGACTAGAATCAAAATCAGGCTCATGAAAGGAAAGCTCGACTAAATAAAGTAAACCTTGATGGTGGCATTGTAAAGCGGGCAAGGACCGGGGACTTGTAGATAATCATAAGCTATCAGTGGGCAGCTGAACAGCCGATGCAATGCTCGCAGGTTGCCGTCCGTCGATATCAACATTGTTTGTCTTAATGCTGTCGACTGGAGGTACCGAGTCATAATCATGGAGGCGCCGCGGACTTGTGCTACATTGATCCGTCCAATTATCTAGAAGTACAGGTAACGTAGTCAGCATGGTCCGCAACGCGTCAACATACGTAAAAGCATCCCCGATTTCCCAAGCTTTGTTAATGAGATAACTTCCTATGACTCGAGTTACGATTTGGGTCAGACAGGAGGACGACGCTAGAAGCACGTACATGCCGGACGTCGCCACAAACCCGCACACTGCGGCGATCAGTAATAAATGGCGAGGAGTCCTATGACGAAATCGGTACGGAAAATGAAACATAAATTCTTTTACCTCATGCAGCAGAGAAACAACAAACATACCGTATATCATACCACCCCGTTCTCCGTGTCAACGAGAAGGGAGAATTCAAGGAAGGATGCGAGTCATGTGAGCGACGGCCTATTCAGTGGTGCCTGACACGAGCCGGTGGTCCGCGATGCCGTAAACGGTGAATTTGGATCTCCTTAAAGGCGACCACCGCCATCGCCACCTAGCCATGACGTCGGTCCCCCGCCGAAGAGGGAGCGACTTCTAGGGGGTGGAGAACAATGGGACTAGCAAACCATAAGTCTGGGCCACTGAAGGAAGCGCGTCGGTGTTGGTGTTGAGTGGATATATCAGCCTTGCGTGTACGGGATCGTCATCTTTACTACAAACGTGTCGCTGAAAATGGTATGTTCAAAGAGTTGAAGCCTGGAGGGAATTACGCCGCTTATTGCCGCGGGGAAGGGGGATGGGGATGTGCTCGATGACGCCACGTTCCCAGAAATTCGAATGTTGCCGGCTATTTTGAGTACTGGTGCACTGAGTCATATACTTTGGGATGTTCAAAATAGAAATACAGGGTTAACGGAAATCCTGGATGGAGATGGATACGTAGCGCGAACCAACTTATTCACCGTCGATGATTATTGTGGCGAGGAGATAAAAAAAGGTATTGATGGTGGCATGGCGGGGTCCAGACGAACGACGCATCATGCATAAAGCTCCCGAGCGACAGTACACGTGTGTCGACCGGCGCAAGAGATACTCGTCTCCGTATGTGAAGCAGGTGAAGTCTGGTGATCAGCTGAATGTATTTCTTCATCAATTTGACGCGCGATTGTCGGAGGAAGAACGACTGAAAAAGATACCGCTATTATTACTTTTGATTGCAGGAGCACTATCCATATACTCGGAGCCTTGACGACCGAGAAGATCATTGGAGCACCAGATTCCAGGGAAAAGAGGTGATAGTGTGAAATATATGACGCGGTGTCAATCAAAATTCACCATATGGTTAGGATAACATGTTCTCACCTTAACCCACCCGGCCTCTAAAAACAGAGCACGTTCTGAGTCAGTCTGCAGCTACGTGGGAGGAAAAAACCGGAGACGCGTGTTATGACATTCCGAGTGATGAGTCTGATGTCCCTGACTCCACCGGTGATCTCGCCCAATATGGCATGTCAGGACAATGCATCTTCCAACATGGGACTCAATGCTTTACTTCATACCTGGTGTTTGACTACGGGTCTTTCCGTGTCGTGTACCTGCTTATTATACAGGAAATTCAAGGGAGGTGACGCATCATGTTTTCCTGAAGAATTTATTTCGAGGGTATTTCGCGGGAGGATTGTTCCTGCAGAAGCACCGAGAGTTCGCGTCAGAAGGGTTGTTAATATAGACGGCGATGTATGGGTTACCGCAACATTGGTAAGCTTTGACCATCAGGGGAAGACGATTGGAAGGCGGTAGCGAACAGCTCTTCCTCAGTATGACTGGCTATTCAAGCCTAAGGCTCAACCAACTGATATTTTGGCCAAGAATAATTCGATTCTTCTTCAGGGAGATGATACGTAGCGTTTGCACATTTTCTCACGTACCAACAGAGTCAGACAGCCCTTATAGGTTAAATTATCTGCGGATGGTCCCTAAAATGGTGCACATGCATCAGCAAAAACCGTTCTAATGGATACGCGTGCCGGAAAGAACAGGCACCTACTATTGAGAAAGGAAGACTGAATTCCGCCTTTCCTTGTGGTCTAGAATATCCTTGACCCCCGATGGAGCCTTCTTCCTACAGATTGAATGTATCCAAGTAAATTGGGTGATCGCCGTTCACACATGCGAGCAGCAAGTCGGTATGGGTCAGTACATTGTCCGCCTAGAGAGGAAATTGCTCCCCAGCCTCTGCATCTCGACATGTATCATTGGCGTCGCGGGACACATCAAACGTTAAGAGTGATCGCGTCAATGCGACTGTCGCATCAGGTTCGCTTTGGAGTTGCCTTCTTAGGTGCGATGACTAGGTCTTTATCGCGGGACCGGCGCGTCAAACACTGCCCGTGTACGGTATGGTGTCGTACAATGCTCCCATCCTTTTTACCTACGCATTTTCCAAGCCTTACGCAGGCCACTGCTATGAATCTGATATTATTATGACAGGCGTACCAATACTTCCGTCCATTGTCCGCCCATTGAGGATAAGTTACTGATCATCTTGATTCTTGCTTGGCACAGGCTTGAAAGTTTTTCTGGCATCTATTAGAGAAGTGTCACGGCAATAACGCTTTACTGTATAATTTCACTGTGAGTGCGGCGATCAGAAGCGCGCCCCCGGCTGGATGTAAGATTGAAGCTGTTCGCAGAGCCAATGGAGTTGGGAAGGCCCACAAAAACAAAGAAACTCACGTTTGCTGATATAAGACGCGTAAGAACACGCGGTTAGACCGCCATCGAGCGACATATGTAGTGGGGTGTCGGTAGAAGGACGCGACAGTGGCTGTGCAAGGATTTGTCATCGGCCGTCAAGAGCCGAGTTCGGACTGCGGCTGCCAGCTGTACAACGACCACCATGACCATATTCAACGACGCTCCACGGCAAGGGTACTCTGTTCTTCAAGCGTTAGAAAGCTTTGCGTGCTTTTAACATTCATTCTTGTTGTCGAATTGAGCCCGGTAAGCCCACATAACCTGGCACTTTGTTTTGGAACTGACAATTTGCCTTTATCACAGCATGGTCAATAATGGCGGGTCCACTAATATTTTTCTGGCATGCTGGGCATGTCAAACATGTACCAGCAGCGCTTAGAGGCTTCGGGCTAGTTCACGGTGTGTAACATAAATTTCTGCAGATTTCGTCTAACATCCAAGTGTCAGATTTTATTTGCGTCACCAAAGGCTATATGGATGGTCCACGGCTATGCGTAAACGGTCCTAGATGCCGATTTGAAACATGAAGGCACCAATTCCGCAGTGCGTGACTTGGTCTTTCTGCGAATATCGACCTAATTTTCGTCGGAACATAGGTTCCATCCATAATATCGTCCTCTTTCACCTCGCTCTCGAGCTGCAATCCAACATTAAACCCAAAGTCTAAATCTACTCCAAACCGCACTAATGCGACTCGATGAATCGGTATGTACGCCGCAGCCGCATCCTACGTACGTTTCGTCCTTCGGATGCTGATTCCTATCGCCTAGCTTGTTCGCGTGGAGTTGAAGGCACTTGGTCTTTCTAAACATGCTTGCTCTCTTGAGTTGGACGTCGAATAGTGACTGTACAATTGTGAAAGGTACGTGTCGTTAGCTGTTTCGTTCATTCCCATTGTCCAACGATATGATTTAAAGAGGGCGTGAAGGCATTTACTCCTGCATGTTCAGCGCGCAAAAAGCGGAGACGCGTATAGATGATTCTGCTGTGTTGCGTACGGGCATGTCTTGTATTTTCTATGCAGAGGCTACAATACGATGGCCGCCGACGTCAAACCTTCCCTCCTCACTGCGGTTTACACGTCAAGCAGCAAATATCCATAACATACCTCCGCTTCGTAGCTCTCTTCTTTTCATTTGCATGTTCTATTGCTGACCTTCCCTGTCAGGGAAGCGCGATGCCGATCAGGCTCCTTTCCCCGATTGCGCCGCCCAAGAATGGAGCGCCCATATTCGTACACAACGTCGTCAAGGCGAGAGTGACGTTTGAAGCTTGTGCAGTGCCCAGTGTCGGTTGTAGTCTCCAGTGTCTTTCCGCGATATGCAGCGAGTGAATGACGTTGTCTCCTTCGAGGTCGTCGATCTGCTATACTCACCTTGTCGGTATAAGTCTATTCTGGGTATGTCGATCTCCCCGCTCAGCGACTGATGGCAGATAACACCGCCTAGATATTGAGATCCCCAGTACGGACTTTCCACGCGTGTGGCGGGCGCTAGTGCTACTAATAGAACGTTGATCATTGTGGACCTACATGCCGTTGTGGGTCCCCGCCCTCCCCCCTCTCCCGCTTCAGGGATGATGCATATGTCTAAAGTTACGAGTTACGATCAGCCGTGTGAGCGCTCGTTCGTCTTTTGAACAAGTACACAAGATCGCGTCTTGCCACGTGTCGCAATGGGTCTCGAGCATGGAAGCGGGTACCCGTTAATGGGTCCAGCAGTCTTACTCTTATTGTCTTCTCGCAGATAAGGATGATCTCCTCCAACATGTCAACGCAACGACGCTGGAAACTTGGAATATTACTGCCGTACGTTTGGCAGCGGGATGTCTCTGATTTCGATATTTCTTCTCTGCCTTGCCGTGGATTGCGATTTTATGATCCTCGTTTATCACATTCTCAGACCTCTCCCACGAGGTACAGTGCTGTGTCCTTTCGAGTCAAACAGCAAGTATCACTTGGTCGTCGTGACGTATGCCCGTTCCTGGATCAAGTCCTCTCGACGACCCGCGTCGTAGTGAGTGTTTCTTCTCTTCTTTCATTTTTATGTTCTATTGTTGACCGACAGCTATAGCAGCGCTCTTCCCTGTCAGGGAAGTGCGACGCCGATCAGAATCGAACCTCAGGGCTTTCCCCCGGTTGAACCGCCCAAGAATTAGCACTTTGATGGTCCCATATTTGTACACAACGCGTTGCGAAGCCGAAAGTGATGCGTCTTCCTTGATTGACCGAATCCACGGCATTTCAAGCTTGTGAACGGAGCTATTCAAGTTCAAGCCTTCTCAGTGGTCAATCAGTCGTTGCCGATAAATATCGGTCTGGCTGGCCTGTCTTTAGTAAGAGTCCTCATCTCCTTCCACGATATGCAGTGGCTAAATGATATTATGTTCCGAAGATGTTCTTCGAGGTCGTCGATCAGCTGAATCTCTTTCATTATTACGTCGCAACGTTGGTTTTCACAAGGTGCGTCGCTCCTCAGAATTCTCTCTTCCGCTCGGTGATTGATAGTATTCGCTGATAGGGAGCTCCTCCTGGATATTCATCCAACTTTCCATGTACAGTGCAACTTCAATGCCGAAGTCACCACGCCGGGCTTCGCGCACCTACGTTGCCTTGGTAGGGAAGATTTGGATGCCATCAGAGTGTTAATAATAGGTGCTGATTATCGCGGACGTCTCCCGCTTTAGGGTTATATATAATAATCAATAATCAACCCTTGCTGCTTCATCTCATACAATGACGACGACGATCGCTGACATTGTGTGGGCGCGTTTGTATCTTTTGTTCAGACTTGCACAGGATTGATCATTTGTTGCCGCAATGACGTTCCCATAACAGTGTTGCGAAGTGCATATTTTGTTGCTATAGTCCGAGTGACAGGTAGTATGCATGGTAGTACGACAAAGTCGTGGTGTTACTATCGCAGCGCTCTTTGTCTTTTCCGATGTTTCATCAGTGCGGGTACCCGTTCAATGTGGACCCACAAGTCAAGTTATGACGTCGTGGGCGCTAAGCCAGGGTGCGGTTATCTTCTTTGAGAGCATGTGTCCTATCTTATTGTCTTGCTGATAAAGATGTCTCCACCCATCCTGTCAACGTCTACTTATCCATCATTTAATTATTTGCGCTTGGTCTCGACCTCTTCCGTCGACACGTCCTGTCACTTCGCAGTTGACATGCATCAATTTATGGCCGGATAACCAGAAAACTAGAACACTGGGCGCTCTTTGTGTATTTCGCGAGATAGAGTGGTTTGCGTGGACCCGTGCGCCGAATCATTGACAGTCTTTCTTGTTTTCGTTTTCCGTCAGCTTGGAATTCACCTCCAGGATACCGGCCCGGGTTGCTGCACATCCATGTACTGTGCTTTCTGAAGTTGGTCTGGTCCACCGTCGCGGAATACTACCTATTTACTACCATGTCTCGTCAGGGTGTAAATAGACCTAGAAGAGTCTTTCCGCGAGGTGCTCTCTATTTTTCTGTGAACTTGCGACTGCTGTTCTGATTATTCACATTGCTAGGCAACGCTTACTGACTGCGGGGCGAAGAGATCTCGCCAAGTTGTGTCAGACAAGTAAGGGATCAGAAGGAGACGATACGCTATATGAGTTCGGGCCCGAGCATTGGTACCATCGTTCATCAAGTGCGTGGGGACCGAATTAATACCGGAAAGCAGTGTACGAGTAATTTTCCAGAGTGGATGGGCGTCCGGGTATCACTCTGGGTTTGCGTGCATGTGCATTTGTGGGATAATTGATATCGTAACTTTGGAACCACCTAGAATTGTCTTGTTCGTATGTGTCTCCGAAAATTTTGCGCAAGCGGCGTGAGATGTATACAAATTCGGGGTCTGCTCCCAGATAAGGTGCAGGGTGGATCTGTCGAATGATCAGAAATCTAATACAGTAGATGCTCACTGTACGCCTTCAGGCTACCAGGCAGCGGTACTTGAGGAGGCGCCGTAGAGTTTATAGAAGGGTATAGAGGATCATTGCTCCCTCACAGCTGTTGAACATGAACCTTTTAAGAATCGCTATAAGACTGCCAAAGTGAGCGGAATCGAGAGTATGTCCTCAATGCATTTCTGATTGAGTAACAACGTTCAAATCTCTGTGTGCTGAATCTTAATTCCGCACGTAGATGGCTTAGTGGCCGCAGATTCGATTCAAAGTGGATCTGTAGAACAATCAGAAGAAGTTATGTTCTCAGAGTCAGGCTACCCTGATATCCGTGGGAGTGCTGGAGCCCGTCTTTTTAGCGATGAGAAAGAAAAATGGTAAGCATATGGGAAAGGAGAGTAACCATTAGAAATTTGTTTCGGGGGCAACAGAGACTGCTCATAGACTCTGAGGAGATATTCGGCGAGCCAAGTCTGAGATCAGAAGTGAACTGATTCTCGTCCTTCGTAACATCCTACTAAGAAGGCAGTTCAAGATCGGACTATGGCAACTTTGAGGAAGAAAAGATCGAATGATTTTCTGCATCTGAGTTTATGCCAATGGTTGAACGACCACCGTAGTGGAACTAAACTTTGAGTCGTTTTTAATGTTCAATCTGTCCACCGATATTTTGGACCGGTCTGACGGGCAGAGCGATCACGGTGCATATCGAAAGAGGTCTCTGCCTCAGTGTCTTGTAGCAACTCAATGTCGCAAACACAGATCACACCAAGCTCGCCTTGAGCTTGGAAGTTGGAACAGGCAACTCGGTTCTTCGGGCCGGGTCACCGCTTAGTGCACTCTGTGGCTGTGCGGCGAGGTTTTCCACTTGCCTTCATCTAACTAACTTCATTCATGCATTTATCGAGATGATCTTGGCAATTTCCTACTACAACTTTCCTTGGGAAGGCCGTCACTCTAAAGACGCAAAGTCCCCTCATAACTGTGGTAAAAGCCTCATTACAGGCCGACATCGACTCTTGCTCTTTCTACGTACTCAGATCAGATTCAACAGAGCAGTATACGTACGCCTTTTTCATACTGCAACTACCGTGCCGAGAATGGATGAAGTACCGTATGGGTGACACTGGCTGGTCTTTGCAATAATAGAATTGGTCCTGGCAGCTACGCCGTCGATGTATCTAGATCATGGCGGACCCACTAGGTACAATATCTGTCAACACCCAGTGCCATTCTAGTTGTCAAGGAAAAGGTAATGCAGTGCATTGCCCGATCGACGGCACGTTTCTCGTCGACAGTAGCTCCTGTTTGAAGTGTGCGCGCGTGGTGCGCCTATTGTCTTTGAGACTTAGACAAGACCCGGCGGGAGCTAATCTTCGCGCAACCTTTGTCGCGTGTAAGCCCCTCCTGTCCGTCCTGCCCGCTCGGCATTCTTCCGGTGATCATTTTTGGGCCGTCGTTTCAGCATACGAGCTCCGATGGATCATCGTCTTGTTCAGCCACTTTCAGCCACTGACCAACGTTTCAGGAAATGCTTCCTAAACTGGTAGATGTCTGTTCTTATGATCGTCGACTGACGACTTATACAGTTAGGTTCCTACTGCTCCACTAACTCTTTCCGTCGTTCGTAAAGGCGCGGCGCTCCTTAGAACCGGGCGCCATCTATTCAAATGTTCATCTTCCGCCAACGCTCGTCCTACGAATGGGCAGCCGGGTTCCCGCTGGAGTTGCTATGGAAAATAAATATTCCCATGACTATAATTGGGATCGGCACTCCAGTCATGCTGGGCTATTGTGTTACAACGAACAAAGCGCCGATCGTAGAGACCCCCACACAGTTGTCGATTCCGTTCTTCCGGGCTGTACAGTGTGATCGACCCTTGCGAACACGATATTCCTGTCATTTCATCATTCATGGGAATGTGTACTAATTTTCTTGCTGAATATCAGTCAATGTTTCGGGACTCGAAATCATCAGGTGCAAAGGGATTCATGGGTTGATTGTCCTGGCGCTGATCTATCCTCCTTATCTCAGGTAGTCGGTACAATCAAATGAATAGAACCTCGAGCTACACATGAAAGTATTATGATCCCACGAGCTACTTACAGGACAATCAACATCTGATGGATTTGGTTAATAATACCAAGTACTGCGCTAGATAATGTGCAAGATCTGAGAGCCCGCTAGTGTTTCTGGAAATGATCCTGGCATTCATTACGTTCTACCGGTAGCATAGAGTTTTGAACGTACCATGAAGTATACCTGTTTCTTCTTATCAACAACCTTTCGACGAAGTCTAAGTGAGTGTACAATATTTCTAAGCTTTCGACCCTGGCTTTTGTGGCGCCTCTCCTATGGCGTTCGAGCTTCTACTAAATGGTCTGAGGTTGTCTGATAGTTTTCCGGGCACGTTCATGGCTGTTCCACTAATCCGTTTTTGACCGTGGGCCGTTTCAGGTCATTTTGGATCGTGTGCCTTTACATCCTTGATTTTGTTCCCAGCGGAACCTAGAACTCCTCGATTTGTTGCTGGTGTATGCCGTTAGCAGATGCTGGTGCCAACAGCTATCATTTATTCGACACCTGAGTGTGGCTTCTGCCCCTTCCGAAGGAGATACTATTTTCTGGAATCAAACTCAAGATATAGATGTTTCCACTTATTATGTGTGCCTTGAGATTCAGTCACCACGAAATATTCCTGGCGTTCCTGCAGCATCGGCGGAGAGTGCCGCCGAATATCGTTACAGCGTCCCCCAAAATAAAATAAAAGCTTTGACAGGCCTGAGAGCAGAAGCCGGGAACGACAGCTTGCCGGCTTTCCTTTGTTCTACGAAGCTGATGGACACAAGGCGCCATAGCACGAGGCTCTCATGTCCATGTGGGGTAAGTTCCTTTGTCAGATAGGCATCTCCTGGCAGGATTAGGGTGTTACCTGAAGCCGAAAAGCAGTTACTCGGCGCTGAGAATGCTCTGATGGATCCATCGCCATGAGAGGGTCCATCTAGTGGGAGGGCTATCGATATAATGAACTGTCACCACAGTTTGATGGGAACGCGATAACTAAGACCGCGGATGATATCACAGCGAAGAAGATGCGATGTCGTCACTCGTATTACCTGAAGGAGGAACGGAAGAAAAGAGGGAATGCAAATATCAATCCCCTTCAGGCAACCCGGTCAAGTATCTCGAGGCCACCGGCGGAGAAGGATAGTATTGAAGTGAGACATTGATATTCACTGATTAATTCATTATTGACTGAAATTGATATGTTTTCCTCAGGCTTAAACCTTAGTGATTTGATTCGCCAATGGCCAGTTTTCCAACAAAGCAACAGATGCCTAAATAATTCAAGGCAGACGATGTATTTCCCTTCCGATTTCCCCCGTGTCCAATCGATTTGGTCCCGGTGACAATGTGAAGAAAGAAGGAACCGGCGGCTTTGATATTTCATTGAGCCTCGAAGGAAATAGGGTTCACGCGACGTTGGCCCTGCACCATCTGATCTCCACTCCCTCGTTATATTGCATACCTAATGCGCGTCGAGGACGGGCATAACCAGTTCGTATGCATACAAACCGTTTAATCAACATCAGAGATGATCAGAGAGGACTCGAACTAGCGAAGGTTTCGCTTTGAGACCATTCATACAAGGTGAATGTGAAATGCGGCTGTCCGCAGTGTTCCTAATTCCAATATGTGATACCGCCGGTGACATTGAAAGAGGAGGCGGATAAGTCGGGGACGTCGTGCCCGAAGGTGTGTTTCTGGTCGGGCCCCGCACATCCAGCCCGGAACCCACATAATTCAGGTGAGACAACAGTTCAAATGAGAAATCAAAGAATGTTTGGATCCGGCTAGAAGCAACACCGTGAAATTAGCGGTTACCCCAGAATTGAACGGCTAAAGGAGTATTTTTGAGCGCCTGGTCACGGAGCTGAAGAAAAGAACTTGCAATCATATGGCACCTGGATCTTAGCTCTTAGTGGCAATCACAACCTTACGCAGCTTTCATATAGCTCCTTCAGAACAAGATACACGTGTTACGGAAGACGTACGGCTGATGTACCGATTGGAAGCAGTCTGATGAAGTCGTTGCCTAGCTATAGGGATACGATAATCTAGACGAGATATCCAGCCCGAACACGAGAGAGGTTGAATGACACTGAAAAGAGCAAAAGCAAAATCAAGACACACAGGGTTCAGTCAACGAGGACACGAACTAAGTTCAATACGTAGCCTTAATGGATTCTAGCGTCTAACCCGTTCGGGAGATAACATCAATCTTCCTTCCATTCAAGACTCCGTTTCTGTCTTTGCGCAAACAAGTCAAATGACTACATCCAGAACCATGGTTCCTCTCACCTCTTCGTCGACAACATGTCATCGAACCCGTCCCGCCCTGACGCCTGCACAGCGATCCGTTTGTGCAAAAATAGCCACCTTCGATCTTCCTCCCCTCGTTCATCTGATATGCGAACCGAACATCGGAGTCGCACATTCATCACTTCACTAGAAGAGATAGTGTGAGAAAGTTCAAAGCACTAGAGACTCGAGGGTTATCAGAACACAAACATTGTTCATTTGACGATGGAATTCGCGGCATCAGCCGGTCCGGATGGAAATTGGGGACCCATCCCGTCGAGATCCCCTGGGCTTCGTCTTCGAGCACTTCCCATTATGTTTAGTCCTTCCCCGCACTCGACAAAGAATACGAAAGCTGAACCTATCGCTCCTTCTCTCCACGAGTAGAACAAATATTGATCAATAGTGCCGTCCTCAGGGCTCACATACGGCTAGCAATGCAAAACCGAGAGTCTGGCGGGCTGAGGCGAAGACGTGAGGCTAGCGAGTGCACCAACTGGTAACAGATGAATGGTTCGGAGGCGCGCGAGACTGGCTGGGAGACGAGGAAATCACTATAGAGGGTTTGCGACGCACGATTCTAGAGGGCTTGCAACATGATATCTAGTCTGGATGATTGCTGCCATCGCCCCTTCACCTTGTATCCTGCAAATCGTCAATACGGTTCAATGAGTTGAGATGCAAAACACGCACGAGGTCCAACGTGGAGCTGAGATTACGAGGGTTCGCAACTTGAAGTGGAACGACTCACTACCTGGCGAAGAGATGACACCCGATGATTCTATCGCCGACTTGCATTGTATCCTGAGGTCCGCAGCGGGAAGAATCACAGCTGAAAAATCGTCGACGTCGACGCCCTGCCCTTTGTTCTAGACGGACGTCAGTGGGAATACTACGCTGCAGAGGGTGGGTGTGGAACGACTCACATAGAAGAGGCGCTGAAGGCTGTTAATATGAAGGATGTGTGTATCATGGAAACAGCAATGTCAACGCCACCGTCGCAATGTCAGCTCTTGTCACGAGACCTGAGAAAAAGAGCGGATCCCGGATCGCCTCGAGTCGAGGGAGGGAGACAGAGAACCCGGCGGTACAGCTGAAGAATCCTCTTCCTGACTGCGGCGGCGATGAGTCGAGAATAGGGTTACGCGTGTCGATACCCGTTAGGGCGTTTCGTGGTCCCACTGTCAAGATCGGGGATGGAGAGAAAAAAAGTCTCCGCGGTGTCGTGTTGAACTTTCCTCTTTGGTATGGGATGTAGTGATTAGGTTTGATTCGGCACGACATGGGACAGATACCTGGGTCAGACCTGCCCTTATCAGAAGGATATCGTTGGTTCCAAGGTCCGGGGTTGTGAGCGCTAGGCGATCTAGGCAATGCATTTTCAGACAGAGGAAGAGGAATTTGAACATACGGGAGGAGGATGAGTCAAGATCCGTTGTATAGACCCCGCGTCAGGGATAGTAGGTCCACAAGAATGAAGGGTCGTCAAGAAGGTTCCCGAGGGTGAGGTACTTAGAGTTGGCGGCGGCAAAAGCTCGCAATACGAACGAATCGTACTGAAAGGAGATTTTCCTGCACCGGGGAATGGAAGAGAAATGATTGTATAGGAAAGAGAGCACACAGAGGAAACTGACCAAGCTAGAGTAGCACTAAGTGGTTCCACTTTCATTTCCAGGGTGATATCTAGAGTTATTCGAGAACAGGGAGGGACTACGAGGGAGCAAAATCTCTTACACGTGATTGAGAGGCGGTGACGCATGTTTGATGATACTCGTGGAATTGTCAGGGAAGAGGCACAGCATTGTCCTCGAGGTGTCCGTTGCACGGAGCTTAGGGCAGAGGATTAGCCGTAGGATCTACACGTTCAGAGGTTAGTGTCAAACGTCATAGTTCATGGCGCGTACCAGTGGCAAAGGGCGATACGAAAAGTTGTCATATGGACGAAGACCGGGCTACGCGGAGAGAAAGTTATATGTAGGTGAGGTGATAGGACTGAATGTTGGATAGGATCTTTACGGAATTAATAGTAGAGAAGGTAGAATGGATGCCCTCATATACTCTGAGCGGGGAACTGCGGTACAATATCATTTACATCCCCGTCTAGAGCTGAACCCGCAGGAAGATCCGTGTCCTACGAATTCAACACTTGCAGGCGGCGAACAATGTGATGCAATGCGGGGTAAAAGCTCTCGGGGAGAGGAGGGACGGCAGAAAGATAAGATAATAGGCCCGAAACGAAGGGATGACGTCAGGACTCAATTCGCTATGCCAGCGGTTGTCAAGCTGCCGCGGACTTGAGAGTGCGTTGATCCGCCTCGAGAACGGAAGGGGGATATCCCGAATTGATGGTCAAAGCCCCCCAATACCCCCGGAGTGTCGGGCATGATGCCCTCTCGAAGCCAACCTCATTGCAAGGGTCGACAGAGAGGCGGGAAAAAACTCACCCACGCCCTTCACATTCAACGCGCTCGATCATGTGCCAAGTCATCCGCGATGCCGTACCGTACTCGTAATTTCCGATTTCGAGATTCGATTTCGCCACCAAGCCCAACCGACGTAATGCGGACATATCCGCCTCTCCCGCCAGCGGGGAGCGAGTCATATAAACACGTTACTGGATATAGCATGTTGAAAGAGGAATCTGCCGCTTATCTCCCGACCATTGGCATGAAGTAAAAAAAATTGGCATGCACGAGTCGGAGGTTCCAGGAACCGCACAGAAGTGATAGGGAATAGGCGTGCCCATCTCAGAAGGAGAAAAAGAACCCAGTTAATTATTGACGCCAGTCGAGGCTCTCCCGAATGACGCCACACGTGTATCGACCAGCGCAGAGCCCCCGCTTCGCATCAATGCGATCATCCGGGAGAAACATACGGCTAACTTGAAAGTTATTGCAGAAACATCATCTGTGGGAAGGATCTTCGTAGACACGAGACGGTGAAACATGTGCGTCATCCTCCAAAGACTCCCAATCATGCACATGTGGGAAAGAGAGAGAGAGAACGAGGGAAAAAAAAGACAGTGAGGTATTGGTTGTCAAGGACCCTGAGCGCCAGTCGATCATGATCCCAATATGGCATGTCAGAAGCAGCCCATCTTCCACCACATACGACGCGCCTCCCTCGAGTGCCGTACTTATTTGATTTTCAAGGTGAAATGAACGTACCAAGGAAAGAAAAAGACTCTTCTCATCACAAGGCGGGCTTGAAGGTTGACGTCGGGCCAACTTATTTCGCGGGTGAAGCTTGAGTGGTGATGAAGAACGACGGGGCTAGCACGTATGCCCGACGCCTTATTGATCAAATGCACGCGCGTGTGCGGGTATCACAGGAGACAAAACGTCAGGAAATTTTTGACTTTCTAGCTCGGGACGCGCCATCATCTATTCTCACGCACCGACCGAGTCAAATTGCTTCTTTTGGACCGCGACTTTTCACGAGGATTCGTTCATACATTGCAAGAAGGGAAATTCAGACCATGGCTCTGGGTCCACACGCGTTTCTCACGTACCGACCGAGTCAGGCTTCCTCTCTGGGTGATATTACCATTGCTATGGCATGATGCGTCGGGCACAATACATACAGACAATGTACCCTTCGCATCGCATCTTTCCCTTAATATAAAGTGCATATGCTACAATCTCAGTACCTTGGGTCTAACCAAAAATCAGCACCCAAGCACTCAATCCCTTGATCATCAGTAGTACATTGTCCTCCTAGAGCGGAAACCCGCGTCTCGTAAACCCCCCATCGCGAACCGACGCGAAGCTAATATCCATGACACTGCTCTCTCGCGCGACGACATTGCCATATTCAGCCCCGATGACTAGGACGCGCGGGACCGACGCGTCAACACGGCCCTTGACATCCTTCTTCTCCGCCTTCTTATCTTCCCTGGCCCCGTCACACGAGGCGACCCCCGATATACCTAACCCATTGTCCGCCCTTTTAGGATACAACTTTCCAGTAGTCGTTCTTGATTCTGGTCTGACATTTTTTTTTTAACTTACATGTAACATGAAAGAGATGAACTTCCTTCGTTCGAATGTATGAACATTGAACATCAAGTCGATCTACGAGCGCGTAATACAGACAAGACAATGGATAGGCATTGTTCCTCTGCCACCCACCCAACCAAGCTAGCCGTCCACCGCAACATGATATCATCTGAGATTCTGATTCCTGACGTCACCCCCTCTCATCTCACTTTCCAAAACCGTCGAACAATGCGAGCACGCAGGAGGGGAAGCCGCGCTTTGAATTTCCGTGGCAGTGAAATACGCAACCACCCAGGTAGCCTAGGACCCTGGTTTTCTCGTTACGCCGCCGGTTGAGGACCAAATGTCTCACATGGATAGATCGGCACAGCCACAAGTTATCGAGATCCTACCGAAACGGGCGAAATACAAACGGCCGGGTCTCGAATGCCCGAAAGGGAAAGTTGAAAGAGATCTGAGAGTCTTCTGTGCCCCGTGACATGAGGATTATAATTCCGAGGAGGGAATGGGGATGCGATGCTGTTGAATATGAGGGCTATTCATCTGGGAGGAAGGGATAAAAAGGTTATCGGCGGAAAATGAGTAGTAATAATAAAATTACCCACCAGTTAGGGGGAAGGGAGGGCGGTGGGGGCAAGAGATGATCCTTACGTGGGTCAAATGATGAAATGAGCAACGTCGAAAAAAGATAACGGAAACAATAAATTATTTCGATCAAGCCTCTGACTCGCCTTTGGAATCCCGGCGCAAGATAACCGACCGAAAAGACAATAACGCCACGACCCACTCCATTTCAGGACACCCTCCCCTCAAGCCTGGAATTTCCCGCGTGTTTTCATTGTTCACGCTAAATTCGGACGAGGGTGGGGGGCGAAAGTATAAAACCGAGGGCTCGTAATTGTCTTTCCAATTGTGCCCCGCGAGACAAAAAACTTGGCAACTCCCTCTCTCTCCTCTCTCCCTGGCGACACCTATACTATAGGGTATTATCTCTTCCTCTCTCTTCCTTACCACCAACATCGATAATGCCCGCTCTTCGCACCCGCGATGCCCAATCCCAATCCCGATGTAAGTGCAGTATCAGTTCGCGTTAAACCATAGAAAGAAGCAACCTAACCTTCAACGCAGCACTCGAAGTGACAACGGACACCCCCCAGCCACCCACCCTCGCCATAATCTCGCCCACACCCCGCGCCTTCACGTTCCCTACATCCCACAACCTCACCGACAGTCCTTTCTCTTCCCCCTCCCCCTCCAACTCGCCCTTTGAACTCGCCTCCCCCTCCTCCTACCGCACCCTCTCCCCCGCCACGACCACCTCCCCCAGCCCCACCTCCCGCCGCCCCAAAAAGGGCGACGAAGACTACATCAAACGCCCCGAGAACGCGTTCATCCTCTTCCGTCGGAAATGCTGCGAAGACCGCCAAGAGACGACGAAGAAACAGCGCCAGGCGGACCTCTCCAAGACGATCTCGCAGCAGTGGAAGGGCCTCTCCGCGGAGGAACGGCAGTACTGGGAGCAGCTCGCAAAGGAGAAGAAGAAGGAGCACGAGCAGATGTACCCCAACTATGTATATCGGCCGCAGCGCACGAAGAAGTCCAACGGGAAGAAGGGAGGGAGTGGGGGGAGGCGGGAGAGCGTGGATTCGGAGTACATGTCCTTCGTGCTCCCGATGCGCCAGCACGGCCGCTCGTCGTCCGCGCCGAGCCCGTACCAGGCCATCCAGATCCCCAACGTGTACATGTCAGCGCCCTCGTGCCCGACATCGCCATCCCTCCTACCAATGATCAGCGCCAGCAGGCGCTCCTCCGACATCGGGTTCGACTTCCAGCCCGCGACGTATTACGAAGCAAGTCTTCAGGTGAGTTTTCGTCCGAATAAACCCGAGTGCTGAGCTGACGGTTGCATGCGTTTTCAGCCCCCAGAATACGTATACAACGGAGGAGGAGGACTCACGAACATGACCACGAACGAGCTTCTCCCACCCGCGCAGATCACCTCGCCTCCTTCCTCCATCTGCTCCTCCCCGCGCTCCGGCCCGTTCACGCCCCAGTACACGCCCCCCTCCTCGCTCGAACAAGAACAGGCCGAGCTAGACCTCACCATGCACCTGTTCGACTCCAACTCGTGGTGGGGCTCCCAAGACTCCACCTGCTCGTCGTTCGCTCCAGACGACTTCGACATGAACGCCATCCCGCCGATAGACCTCGGCATGCCCAAGTTCCACGGCGTGGTCGACGATTATCCGGGTTCGTACGCGTTTGATTTCGAGAGCGGTGCCGGGCTGGTGCCAGTTGATGATGGACAACAAGGTCACGGGTTCGGGCTTTGAAAGACGCTGGGCGCCTTTCAAATTTTTTATTTTTCTTCCCGTCTTTTCCAGGTTGTGGTGGACTATTTTATTCCTCCTCCTTCTTCCTCCCTTTACGCTCCGCGTTGTACAACTCGCCCAACCTTCACGTTCTGTTGTACCATCATTCTTGACACGTTTTACGACTATTTTGATTACGAACCTTACTTACCATTATTCCCCCCACCCCTTCTCCATACCCATCTCGTACACTTATTCCTAAGACAATAAAGTCGTCCCGTTCAAGAACGAACAATAAAACCATCGGAGAAAGCTCGGCCCTGAGCAGAGAGGAAAACAAAAAGTCAAAAGCCAAAAAAACTCCGACAGATGCCCCAAAATCCAGATTAGGAAGGTACAAACAAAATGGGAGAACGTCAACACCGAGTGTTCTTGGGAAATGAATTCCAGTGTGGCGGACGATGGTAAGAAAAAGGAAATTTGAACGGAAACTTGAAATTAAAAATGAAAATGAACGAGACAATAACGTGTCGAGTCGTGGGCGGGGCTACGGTCGGGCATGACTCGACTTGAGCCTCGTGCCATAAGGGATGACCTTGTTTATCGATTGATTCCTGGTAATCAAGGCACAAAGAGTATCAGTAAGGAAATCTGAAGGCCAGAGGCGTACGGCCGTCTAAGGACCTCTCGTATTGAGCCCGACGCGAGTCAACAGAAAAGGGTGGCGGGACCCTGCTCGTGGGACTCCCGAGCTATGGAATGATGGTGGTGGTGGATTATCCCGAGCAGGAGGTTCCCGAGTCACTAATGCCCTAAAGCCATGTTAATGAGCGGAGGCGAACGAAACGAATGGTACATACCGATTTTGTATGAGGGACAAGGGAAATACTGGTTGAGGGACGGGAGGTGGGTGAAAGGAAGGAAGCGAAAGAGCAGAGAGACACCCAGCGGCCTCGTCTTCATATACCCTGCCCACGTCTTGACCGCGTGGTAACAGAATGGGACACGGGCGCTGACGACGAGCTAATAATGGATCTTTGACGCCCAGGCAGAAAGAAAGGAAAGGACCTGTCCTTTCGTCGAACGCAACGCCTTTTGAAGTATCCAAGAACAAAGGAAAGGACACAAAGATAGAACAAAGGAAAGCATACCCTCCCTGCACCTCATCGACATCGTCATTGTTCTCCAAAAACACAACAAAATGGTTTGTCACGAGCATACATACAACAAGCACTACGCCTGCTTCGGCTGCACAGACAAACCGTCAGCCACGAACCACACAAAAAAGAGCGCATACACACACCTTGATATCATCTCCCAGTCTCTTCACCGTCAGCGCCGGCCTCTCCGCCGTCTTCGCCCCCGCCTCGCCCTCATCCCACGTATACGAACTCGCAATCGCCAGCCTACTTCCATCACAACTAAACGCGACGCTCGACACCGGATTATTGAACTTGTTCAGCTGCCTCAGCCGTTTCTTCGCTTTCGGGTCCCAGATGGAGACGATACCGTCGGAGCCTGCCGAGGCGAACATGTTGTACCTGCCAGGGAAAGAATATTTAGAATCAAAGGAGGGCAGAAGGGAAAGCGAACGTACGTAGGATGGAAAGCCAGGGCGTTCACAGGCCAGACATGGTCGACGCCCTCAATAGTCTGCCTATGACACTTGAACGCGTATTTGTTCGCCTGCACCTCGGGCGACGCATCGAAATACTCCACCGCAATCCTCCCCTCCGTCGACGCCATCGCATACCCTAACCCGTCTCACCATCAGCAAACGCCCAGTAGCACATATCCAAACAAGAAAACTCACCCTCCCCATTGGCCATACACGCCAACGACCTCGTCAAATACTTCAAACTGCTCTCCCTCTCCTGCAAAGGCGCCTCCATCCTCCGCGTATCATATATCCTCACCAACCGACTCGCCATCGCCAGCACGAGCATGTGCCCCACGATATCGACATGGTACACCCTCTCCGGCATCGTCTCGCACGTCTGCTGCGGCGCGTCCGCGCGCGGGTCCCAGAACCGGAGCGTGCGGTCCCAGGAGCCCGTGATCAGCGCGTTTTTGGAGGAGGACCACACCATGGAGGAGATCGAGTCGTCGTGCGCGCCTAGGGGGGTGGTCTTTTCGGTTTCGAGGGCTAGGCTAGTTGGGGGAGGGGGTTAGGAGGAGAAGGGAAGGGGAGGGAAGGAGAGGGAGACGTACTGCCGGACGGTGCAATCCAGCCCACCGCTATACGCGTTCGTACCATCCGACCAACAACAGCTCAGCACCGCCGCCCGATGGTCGAATTTCGCCTTTTGCTCGTTGGGCTTGTCTGTATCGCCCGTATCGTAGAACCGCACCGTCTACAACCCCTCCTTTAGCCAGGTCGACGCGTGTAGCCAAGACGCGACTTACCGTGTCCCAAGAAGACACCAGCAGATGCTCGGGGTTCGTAGGTGAGAACCGCACTTGGGAGATACTGTCAAAGGGAGGCGATTGGAGCGTCCATTGGGTGGGGTCTACGAGGTGGGTTAGTCGGAGTCATGGGAGGGTTGGACGCGTTTTTTTACTCTACCTGCCATGGAGGTCGAAAAGATGAGACTGTTTGGGCATGTTTGAAATGGGGCGCAAAAGCAAATAGTAGCGGGTAAGGCGCATTCCGGTCCGGTGAGCCGGTACTTCATCTGTCCTCCTCAAGTCCTTCTGCAATCATTATCTTGTTCTTGTTATATCACTATAGTGCTTGCGCGCGCCTACGCCGTGGATGGGACAAGCCATGGCTTACATGCTGGCTTTACAATGCTCCCTATCCAATGTTCTAAATTGGCTCGCAATGAGATACCACCTTTCGATGATCCTCAGTCTCTTCTCTTGCAGGTAATGATAAACTTGCCTGTGCACCATCTAGTTATCATGTCCTGAATCTCTAGTGTTCCCATGTTGATTCTCCCTTCCATAGCTGACTTGACCGGATCGCTCCCTCAGTCTACGCTTCCTGCTGATATATTCCTCCCCTCGTTCCTTTCTTCGATTTCATTCATCGACACAAGGAGCCCTTTACGAGCTTCAGATACAACGAATCATACTTTAGATTCTCACTATCTTCTTCCCGTAATAGCTTTCAAAACCTGGTGGTGTGGAATTTCTGTTTACTTGCCCCGCTCTACAGAATCACCCGTTCCTCTGTATTTTAAAACCCAACTCCTTACTTTACTTGCCTGACGCTCTAGTCGCTCCAAAAGGATCAACAACCCTCTGCAAATTGACACTTTCCCTGAACTTCCTGCATCGGTGCCGGAGGGATATTCTCCCTACCCAACCCGTCTTCCTTTCGTTCATTCTACGAACTCGAACCCAGAATGGGACAACTTACCCACCATCATTAACACAAGAACTCCTTCTCATTCTTCTCCACTCCTCTCGGATTTCTCTTGATATAGTGTCTGCTCATCAGTCCATTCTCATCTAACTATTCGGCTCTAATTGCCTCTCGTCTGCGTGGATGCAGGGTCTCGACGGGGATCTTGTAAATCAGGGTAACCAGAGACAGCACCGCTTCCCCTTTAACAACGAAAATACAGGTCTAAACAGCCGCCACACCAACTTCACATCTCCCGCTACCTCTAATTCTTCCATGAAGAAATCACCCCACAAACACACTCAGAGCACCCGCGAGAGAACAAATCGCCTCCCACGGATATTTTCATCACACCAAAACGCTCGCTCCCGAAAACTCAGGGTCAAGCCTAATATCAGAAACCCACAGCCCCTTTCTGATCTTTGTCGTCAATAACATGAGGCTGACGACAGAGTAGAGACACATTCTTTATTACATAGCATTCAGAGATAAATGTTGCGGTCATGAAGTTCGCTCCCGACGCTCAACGAAAGGAGTGTTACAACCCAGGATCGGATTACAGAAAAAAAGAAGTCACTGCACCTCGTGGAGAGGTGATAAACGAGGGACAACGGCAAGGCAGCGAAATCAGAGACATCCCGCTGCAAAACGTACGGAAGTAATATATTTCTACGTTAATGACAGGAGGAGAGCTCCAGACTAAGCTTGCTAACATGTCGGAGGAGATCGTCCTTATCTGCGAGAAGACAATAAGATAAGAGGGCCATACTACACAGAGCGCTTGGAAGCACACCTTCGATTCCCTGCTCGACCCACGATGTGAACAGGTACCCGCTTCCGTATCCCCACGCTCATCCACATGGGAATACGAGAGCAGCAACGAACGATCCAATCTTATCTTGTGTACTTGTTCAAAAGACGAATGAAGTGATCGTAACTTTAGACATCCCTGAAACGGGGAAGGGGAGGGCGGGGCGGGGTCCCACAACGGCATGTGGGTCCATAATGATCAGCGTTCTATTTTTGCTAGCGCACGATCTCGGTATGGAAATCATGCCAAGGTTGGGCCAATATCTAGGAGGTAGTCATGTTAGTCTCCAAGCGGGAGGGAGCATTCCGGAGATTGACATACCTAGTGCAGTCATACCGACAAAGCGAGTAGGCGCCCTCTTCTGGACACATCGCCATTCATGCCAGCGAGGACGTACTGCAGCCACTCATAGGCAGCAGGTAATTGAAGAACGAGAAGCCCTGAACCTCAAAGACGCGGATTCCGTTGCAACGTATCACTTTTCGCCTTGACGACGTTGTGTACAAATATGGGCGCTTAATTTTTTGGGCGGCGGCGCAACCGGGGAAAGAGCCTGGGGGTTCGATCCTGATCGGTGTCGCACTATCCTGACAGGGAAGAAGGCGCTGAGAACATGCGAATGAAAAGAAGAGAAGAGACACTCACTTGCGTCGAGAGGAATTCAGCTAAGGACCGGAGACAAAGCTCCTTGACTTGATACAGAGGCAGGCCGCAATGACAAGGGGAGTTTTGAGGTCGACATCTGGTGACGGCCATCGCTTTGCAGCCTCCGCATAGAAAACACGTCGAACGGCGAAGACATATCTTCGAATGAGCTCGTAAGCAACGCGACAAACAACCATATCTATGCGTCTAAGCTTCTTCCCTGGCAGGAGTCAAAGCCCTCACCCGCCACGCTCTATTTGCAGCACAGCCTCATTCAAAAGGGGACAAAACAAAAGGGCGAACCATACGTACCCTTGGCACTCACGCAGTCGATACCCAACAGCCGACTGCTTGCCTGTCAAGAGATTAAGAGTCTGCCTAGGGGAGACTAACAATCACTACTCAAGAGAGCGTGCGTGATTGGGAAAAGGAAGTTCTTTCAAGTCGACCTAGGCAAGCCACAGGAGCACGAGTGCGGATCGGAATGATCGCAAAAGATGAGTCCTAGAAAACCAGAATCGGCGCGAAAGGTATGAGGGGATGTCCCGCACATATCATGGGGTTTGAAGAAACGGTGTCCAGCAACTTTTCGAGAGCGACACGAAAAATCTGATCGGTATTCGCAGAGACGGACGGCGGACTCGGTGCCTTCATGCTGCAAACCGCCGGCTGACGCATACTGAAGGTAGTCCTAGACCATCCATATAGGCCTTGGTGACCCAATTTGAAATCTGATACTCGATTGTTAGGGAAAGGAGAACCGCAGAAATTTTTGTTATGCACCGTGGACTACCCCGAAACCGTATTTTTCCGACAACGCTAGTGCCAATTCAACATCATCGAATTCCCATGCAAGAGATTACGCGCTACTGTTGACCAAGCTGTAAAAAAAGCAAATCGTTACTAAATCCAACAAAAAGTGTTAGGGTCTATGCGTGCTTACAAGGCTTGATTTGGCACTTGAATCAACGTAAAATGGACTTTCTAACACTCGAAGAAAAGACTACCCTCGGTCGCTGGATATGGTCATGGTACCATTGGTGGTCGTTGTACCAAGCGTTGTACAGCTGGCACAAGTCGGCTCTTAGCGGCCCATGACAAATCCTAGCACAGCCACTGTCACGCCCTTCTACCGACGCCCACTACATATGTCACTCGATAGCGGCCTAACCGCGTGTTCTTACGCGTCTTATATCGACAGATGTGAGTGCCTTTGTATTGGCTGCCAGTGCCAACTTAACTGGCTCCGTGAACAACCTCAGTCATACATCCAGTCGGGACGCGCTGACAGTGAACTAATGCAGTAAAGCGTCGTCCTTCACTAAAAGAAGTCACGAAAATCCTCAATCACTGCCAACCCAGAATCAAGATGATCAGTAACTTATCCTCAATGGGCGGACAGTGGACGGAAGTATTGGTACGCCTGTCATGGTTATATCAGATTCGTGTTGGTGCCTCGTTCAAAGCTTTGTAAACCACGTAGGACAAAGAGCTGAAAGCGTCAAACGACGCTGTATCATACGTGGACAGCGTTTGACGCGTCGGTCCCGCGACCGCATCGTACCTAACAAGGCAACTGCGACAATCTCCCTTCTCGACGTTCGACGCGTTCCGCTACCTTAACGATACATGTGGAGATGAAATGACTGGGTAGCAATGTCCTCTCTAGGCGGACAATGTACTAACTCACACAGATTTGCCGTTCGGCGAAGGGCAATCAGCAATCACCTAATTTATTTGGATACATTCAATCTCTAACAAGGCACCGGTAGGGGTTGAGAAATTTGTATACGACAAGGGAAAGTATCGCAGGAAGGCAATTCATGGTAGGTGTCTATTCTTTCGAACGCATGTATGAGCTCGAGAACGAGTCTGCAGCGGACGCATGTGCAACATTTCAGGGAACTTCACTTCGCACCGGAGATAATTTGACCAATACAAGTAATCTGACTCAGTCGGTACGTGAGAGATCATGCGCCCGCTACATATCATCTTCCTGAAGAAGAACCAAATTATTCTTGGCTAGAATATCATTGGTTGAGCATTAGGAAATCGCCCGACCGTTAGAACGGCAATCTGCTCGTTACTGCCTTACAATTGATTTCCTCCCGATGATCACGCTCACCGATGCCGCGACATACCGTACTCCGTCGCCTTAAAAAATAGACCCCTCCCCTGAAGCATGCTTCTGCAGGAACAAACCTCCCGCGAAATCGGAAATTCACTACGAAAACAAAACTAGGCCATACCAATCCCTTGTGCTTGTCTTGGCGGTCACGTCGGTGCGTGTAGCGGAAAGAACCCATTCTCAAGTGCCAGGTTTGAAGCAAAACATCCAGTCCCCCAATGCTGGAAGATCAACTGGAAGATGCATTGTTCTGACATGCCATATTGGGTGTTATCACCGGGTAGAGTCAGGGTCATCAATGATCTCTCGGAATGTCATAACACGCGTCTCCGTTTTTTCTTCCCACGTCGCTGCAGAATGACTCAGAACGCGCTCCGTCTTTGGAAGTCAACGAGTTAAGGTGAGAATATATTATGTGGGCCATATGATACTTTTTGATTGACACCGCGTCATAATTTTCACAGTTATCACTTCTCCTTCCTGGAATTTGGGGCCCCAATGATCTTCTCGGTCGTCAAGGCTCCGACGTTATGGATCTGCTACTGCAATCAAAAGTAATAATAGGTGCGTCACCCTTTATGCGTGAGTCGCATGTCAATTTGATGAAGAAATACATCCAGCTGATCATCAGACTCGTCTGCACACATTCGGAGACGAGCATGTCTTGCGCCGATCGAACTTCCCCTGTAGCGTCGCTCGGGTGTTATGACGCGTCTCGAGCCTGGACTCCACCGTGCCACAATCAATAAGTACACCTGGGCTTATTTCTTCTCCCTCGCCACACCGATCTTCAGCGGTGAATCTATTCCGCTGTACTGTCAGTCAGGGCCTTATCCCCGTTCCGGAAGTCCTGGTTTTTTTGTATGACTCGACGGTGCGCCAACCGCGGACGGATTCCGAATTAGTTGACAGCATTCTGCTCGAATTTCCAGGAACGTGGTCTCGTTGAACACATCCCCATCCCCGCATCCCCATTCTGGTGGGCAGTAAGCGGCAGTCTTTACTCGAGGCGTCAACTCTTTGACCATACTCTTTTCAGCAGCTTGTTTATGATGTGACGATCCCCCGTTCGCGAGGTTGATATATCCGCTCTTCATCAGCGCCTTCGGTCATCCTCGCAAAATCCGTTTTTATGGATCCTATTGTCCTCACTTCGTAGAAGCAGCCGTTCCATGTTCGGCGGGGCGTTCGACGGCATCTGGGCGGCGATGGCGGCGGTGGCGTCATCGAACTCTCCATCATCGACGCGAATGCTATTATCATTGAAGCGTGCCAGGCACAAAATAAGTTGTCCGCCACTCACATGATTCCATCATTCGTTCTTCCGGAGGCAGTGCACCATGTTCATTGTCAACGATGGCATAGGCGTGTTGATTTCTCCTTGTAACTTCCAGATATGGGGCAGCTACTAATTGCTACGTTTGGATTCCCGTACTGCCTTCACCATGGAGCTCCTCGACTTATGTTGTTAATCTCCGCAGTATGCGGCTTTGTGGCGAAGTCTATGTGCATTCGTTTCTAGAGATATTAGTAATCCCGCCTGAGTGCAACTCTAGCTTGAATCGTAGGAAGCCCTCTCGCTCTGTGGGCGTTGGAGAACTCTTACGTCTTTAAGTCGTCCGGGTCTCGCTTAGTCCGTTCTCTTGTTTCTAGATACTTTGGCCGGATCAACGGAGCCCAAGTCCGCGGTCTGCAATGGCACCCGTCGCCAGCATAGACTCGTATGATGTCGATGAGTCTTGACTGGATGTCAATTGTTCCGCAGCCACGGTTCCTTATCTTATCTGCCCCCGTCCCCGAGCCAACCCCGCATTCCAATGCCACCATCAGGGTTCGCTATGTTCGCCCTAACCTTTCCCTGCTTTTGGTCTGATTCAATTCTAGCCGCTCTCGGATCTTTCGCGGTGGTGGTCCAAATATACCCTGTACCCCGACGCCAACTCCCGGCTCTCTCATCGATACCAATTTGCATCCGTTCTCTCTGTCCGTACTAGCCTCCTTCCAGGACCCTACGTGATATGACTATTTCATCTCACGTCTGCTGCTTGAATGTTGATGCCCTAATATTCAATATGGCTCTCAATCTTGCCTCGACCTTCATATGAAGCTCCGGCATGACCTACTCAATGTGTATAGAACACGGAATATTCTTCAACTGATTCTCCGCTTAGCGAATGCTTCAGTCTTGACAAATATACTGCGTGTTTTCCTTGGAAATGCAACGTGTCCCACAAAGCAATAAGCATGCGCACTGTAATCACATGCAAACTCGTTTCCATATCCTCTCTTTGTATGTTCTGGAATGTCTCCAAATTTGCCTTCAAAGTTCAATCGAACGACAAGATTTCTTCTTCCTTGCTTTGCTCCATCGTGCCTTCTACATTCTACAGACATGATCATCTCCCTCAATCTACCTGAGAGAATTCATATTTTCATCTGCCGTCGCTAACTTTACTTGGGTCCGTACATATGATTTAGTTCTTACGAACACTTCACTCTATCTGACATATCTATACAGCGTTCGCGTTCATGATCCTTCCGCAATTTTCCCTGTTCTCGGGTCGGGATGGCATTGTATCTATTCTAGACGCATCATTCTGTGCCTCAGGTTCGCGAGGGGACTCATACGATGCAATCGACGATGGTCTTCTGATAAGGGAGGTATGACCCAGGTAACTGTGTCGTATCAAACCTAATCACCACACCCCAGACTAAACAGGAAGGTTGAAGGCGATATTATGGAGAGTAATGGCTGGTTCTCGATCGCTGGGATCCGCCAACATAAGGCCCAACGGAGTATCGACCTGAAGAGTGCAATGCTGCACGCATACTCTTGCCGTATGGGCGCATCGTCCTTCGAGACATGATCGCCAACGATCTTCCCCTCATCGGAGTCTCTATCTTCACGGCCGATGGTCCGAAAGGTAAATCCGACTTCCTTTGACGAGGCTCTGACGACAGGACTGATGGTGCAATAATGCCGCCATAATTATGCGTCATCGATGTTAGAAGGAGAAAGACTTTCTCCCACTTCTCCTTCGTAAGGCACTCTCCTACAGGTTGTAGCTTTCATTAATGTGGATTCCACAAGTCACTAAGCTGTACCGAGATTTGCCGACTCATTCCCTGTAACCGAATTATCCCCCGCAGCGAAGTTTGTACCTAGCCCAAAGACTGCAGCGGCTCGTACGTTACGAAAAACGAGGTTAGTTGATACATGACCTTGTACGTCCTAATAATTTTTGCTTCGGAATAGAGCTCCATAGATTGAAAAGCAGGGCCCCGTTAAACTCGGTATTCATGTTCCTAGTCTTTTGCATCCATCGTTTGTGGATCTCACTCCGTTTTTCTTATAGAAACAGGCACTGGAAATAGATCTATGCAAGCTATATCATTTGACGTTTTGGCATTTCATTCGTGTCTGATTTCTGTGCGTTTTGGTGTTCCTCTAACATATTGCTCAACAGGAGATTAAAAAGTGTTTAGGGTGTTATGTGATTATGTCCATCGTAATGGGCTGATAGGCGTTAGATCGTGACTCGGAAGTCGTTATACATTACTATTTTTAATGAGCGGCAGGTCCACGAGTTGCGAGTACAAAGATTCAACTTACAGTCGAGACCTAAAAACTTCCTTTGCTTACTACTGAACTCAGTATAGTGCCAGGCATATATTTCCCCACTCGTGGAGCTACTGAATTTAACAGCGTGAGTCCACTTTATTCAAGTTCGCGCTCGTTATATTTTGGAACATCAAATAGTACGAACACGACGCCATGAAGGTTCCTGACGGCTGTACCGTACCTGCATTAGTTAACTTTCAAGCCCAAATTCAGATACCGGCGATTCCATGGTCATTTCCTTTCTAGCTTCATCTTATCTTTGTTGTGCTCATGACTGACTTTCAAAAATAGTTATCGGTCCCTGAACCTCTTCGTTACTGAAGAATATCATCTAATGCTGAATCACGCTGTTACTGCCTCCAACGATTCGGAGTCTCTATCTCGCTTCATCAGCGATTGTGAATATCACGATGAGACTAAGACCTACCACCCTCATACGTACTGAAATCAGCTTTGTTTGAGGGTCATCATCGTATTATGTGGGAACGCTTGGTTCCCAATGTCATGCTCTTCACTATTCGAGTCTGCGACCAATCCGACACCAAAAAGATTACCGGGGACTATTTAAGGCGACTGTTTCGCACCCCTCTGGGAATGCTCGCACTGAGAAGGGATTCGGGAACATTGGCATATGGCTCAGAGACATTAGCGTGCGAACCTACTATTCTTCGCTCGTCTGCTATTGTCTGCCCTGGTCATCGCGCCTGATTTCATTAAAGCCACCGAGTATTTGAATTCTTACAGAAATACAAAGCTCACACAGTGTCCTCCGGAGCCTATACTACTCTATTATGTCTTCCTTCAAATCAGGAGGAGATTACACACTCAGGCACTATCCAGGCCAGCGCATCATGCAATTGCGCTTTGCGATGCAAAGGCTCCGTCAAAGCGGGGAAATCAGTGACGTCTTGCTAGAATAATGGACTTGACTTCAGCAATCCTTTGGTACTTCGGTCTTGAATCTGGTAAAGACGGCAATACACGTGGTCCTTGACTAAGTATCAGAGGTAGAACTGTTACTAGTCAGGTGAGGGCCAACGCATCCGCGCGGCAGGTCCGAGTCCTATGTTCTATTTTTGAACCAATCATATATCAGCTCTGCGATAGACAAACACGTCGCGTTCCTTGCCGCTCTTATCCACCGACATGTCCATGTCGTCAACCTCGTATGTGGAAGTGTGCGTAGACTGGTCTCAGGTCAAATTATATATAACTAGGCTCATGGACGAGGTATTCCTTCCACGATACTAAATGCGAGCCCTCAAGTGTGACTCAATGATGTATGTAAGAAATCCATTCCTTTCACTGAACCGGTCTAACTGGGCTTCGAGTCTGTAAACTACCTCACCTCGTCCGTTAGATACTTTACTTTGTGCTAGAAAAATGCATGTACTCAATGCCTGTATCGTACGATCCGCAATAAGTTTTCAGGCTCATTGAAAGCAAGCACATAATACGCACTTTATCACTTTGACGGAAAACCTACTCTGTCCTACCAGTCGACGAAACTGAGCCTTAAGTTGCCTGGCCTTGTCTTCGGAGGTTTCCCGATGCCTTGGCACTCCCAGACTCCACATGAACTGGGGCAGCCTATTTTTCGTGCTCTCGTTGGGCGACCTCTTCTGAACCTTCATCGTCAGCATTCGGAACCTTTCGTCAAACGGCGGGCTTGAGAGGATCTGGTCGAACTCGGCCCACTGTGGCTGCGACGCTGGGTTCTCCAAAAATGAAGCGTCCAATTCAATATCCATGGTCCGCAACACAGGAGATTGATTGGATTGGATTACTCTCCTCAGACTTTGGATCCATCATTGCGAGTAATGTGGTCCATCGTGCCCGGATGTGACTATGAAAGCGACATTGCGCAAATGTCCAATTCTGACGATGGGAAGCCTGCTCAAAGGAAGAGAATGCCATGCGCTTGCTGCCATAACTTTGGTGGTAAGAAATAAGGTAGAGAAATACGCATATAAATACTCACGGCAGTTGAATGTTAGTAAGAGAACTCGAAGGGTGCCCGATGTCAGTTTTAGGATTTTAGCGAGATGCTGGAAGTCGATGGTCTTGCTAAGACTGAACGCAAACCGTCGCAGCTTTTCAACAGACACCGGGCAGGTCTTCGTCTCCAGGATCGCTTCCATAAAGGCAGGACAACTGTATGAATATCTGCTCACGACGCTCAAGTCTCGGATGCGAGGTCCGCGACGCGTATCGTGCGTGTGGTCCAGTCTCGGCTGGTTGGTTTCATCACCACCAAACGTCGATACCGTCGTCGGACCAGTATGATGCACAAATAGCCGTTCCAAGTCTGGTGATCCCTGTAGGACGGCGCACATCTGGTCAAACCCGTTCTCATGAAAGACGACGTCATAAAGATGTATTTCACGAAAAGGGTGGGATGAGAGCCGTGCTAGCGATCCATCGCAGAAATAGTTGATGGTGACGTCGTAGAATTTGATGACTTTGAGATGCTGCATGAATTGGAGGATGGAATTGACGGTGTCGGACGCCGGACGAAGGAGGGTGGGGCCACGATGGTAACCGTGGATGCAGAGAGTCTGCACAAGTGAAGGAATATGCGGAGATTCTACACATAGTTCGTGAAACCTCTGAAACGCATCGAGTTGCGATCGGCCGCTTAGCTTGACCTCCCGGAAGAGAATGGCACGGGTGCGCGAGGAGAAAGCGTGACATGTAAGCGAGCACGCCTTGAGATCACCGAAGCTACAGACTTCGTCGATTATTGCGTCAACGAGCTCCTGCAGAAGGGACTCCGCCATGATTAGGCGGCCTGGATACGTATGAGAGGGGGATAGGAACAATGATTTAAACCAGTCCCACTTTGATTCCCGAGATATCGGGGAGTTCGAGGACTAGTATTAGAGCCTTTCAATATCCAATGATGTCTGCAGAAATGCCTGAAATACACAAGTACAGTCAGTGTTGAAGCGGCAAGAAATAAGGTAAATACCTATCACAACCGATGACACTTTACCCCAAGAAATCTTGGAGAACATATACTGCCAATATTCGGCTCAAGCATACCAGTCATGGGGAACGGTAGATGCCCTAGTCCCTTCATTCATGTGGAGCACAGGAGTTGTCTGCAAGTTGTCTGTCCATCATTTATGCGAAATGGTTAGCGCAAGGTACTGCACCAATGGGTATAGATAGCAGCTCTGCTGTCTGAAACAATCGCAAACTAACCACTCATAGTCGTAGACGCGGACAGAGCCAGACGCAAAAGCATCACGATCGGAGTGAGCACGACGAATTCGCAGAAAATGAAACACAAGATCAAATTCGAATACTCGGATGATTCAGAAACTACAGAGGGGAAGCGTCACAACGCGAATCAGAGCGCGTCAAGCAACGAAACAGAGCAAGAAGGAAACGGTATGGAGGACTGAAGCAGCAACATGCAATATATACAGATAGAATCGTAGTAAAAGGAAGAAAACAATACATTGAACAAGTCGAGATAAAACAACGGGGGCAAAAAAGCAGAAAATCAAACGAAAATCAAAAGCAACAGGGGAGGGGGAAAAAAAGAGACGAGGGAGAAACGATGAAATGAAATGACGTAGCAGGAAGGAAAGAAACGGGAGAAAAAAGGTATAAAGAGACGGGGGAAACCGGCATCGTATAGAAAAATTCCCACGACCGGCTCAACCAGGTAAGTCGGCAAATCCCATTAAGGTTTGATACAGCGAATAGAATTTCTTCCCACGGTCAAGCTCAAGCTACATAATAACCGAGTTACCTATATTCATAGGACTCGGAATTTTACATCCCTGCGAATCAGGGATTTCGACAATTACAGCATAGAACCCCTGCGTCATGTCTTCCGACGATCAGGATAAATGACAGTTCATTATCAACGATGCTACAAACAAACCCACGCGTTAATCAGAACACCTATAATTTGTTTCCGGTCGTACGGGTACCCAAGCCCGAACAAGCAGCTTTTGATTCCCAGAAACTATCTATCTCAAATGGAATCATGCTCCATATGGACAAGAGAGCCTCGTATTATCATCGCGTGTGCTCCATTGCCGAACAAAGGAAGGTCAGACCAACAACCGTTCTCCAAAAAATGTTTCGGGAATCAATGTAGGCTTTGGCCCGAATCGGTCAGGAGTTTTACCCATTAAGTACACCGGGATTTTCGATAGACACCGCAGGAGGATAATAATGTAAGTCGAACACTCCGTGATTGACGGTATTAGTAGGCGTTTTTGGTTTTGTCATAAGATCTGTCACAAGAAAGAGCAACCGAATCGCGCTTTCCACATAAGCATGGTCTCACAGTTCCAATGTTCGGATATGGGGAAGGGCGTATCTCACATACGTGCGGCGGTCAGTCAATTATTGGGATTTGGAGGGACTACGTCAGAAAATGGCGGTATAAAGGATAGTAAGGGTTCTCTAACGGTAGAAATAATTGGTTAAAATTAGTTAGAATGGGTATGCAAGGGATATTGTGTTCGCGTCAGTATCTCTACGAAATTTCGACATAGAAAACCAGAGATAACACCAAAAAGAAAATAAAAGGTGACGGTTTTGTATTCATCGCATCACCTGTTTGAACTGGATCCGGGCTCGAGCTAGAACTAGAGCCAGAAGGCGCGTATACAGTCCCAGCAGTGCCATTTGACACGTATCGGAACAACTTCGGCACAAATGAGACTCGAGATATTGTGCAAAATAAAACATGCGTCACCTTGTCTATTCCTGCTTCGCTACTCGTCATGCCTTCGTTCGAGTGGGATACACCCTCGATCCAATCGACAGTGGACAGGGCAGGTATACCGCCGGTCAAGTTCTGTAACATGGCAATAAAATTCTTTCCCCTTTCCAGATGGGTGCGTCCTTGTGTCTGCAAATAATGGCAGCTATGAGGCAGACGAACTAATCGGGATTGTAAGACAGCTGCTCACAAACGCTTCACAAGAAATATCTCCAGGGCCGTTATCTGCCTATAGAAGAGGAAAATGGTAAAAGATCAATAGCCGACAAGGGAAATATTTCGAGAATAGCTCACCGTTCCCCAGGCATAGTTTAGATTTCTTCCGTTGTATCTCGAAACGATGCCATCCCGGCCCAGCTTATTGGTGTCCGATGTCGCATAAGCCGGAAAATTACCGGCTAAACCGTACTTATATTGGTCCGCGTCAGAGCAAGAGCTATCGGGAATCGGTTGATCATCAGTCAACCAGCATAGAGAGCCTGGGTTGGCTGGAAGGATACCATGAGGAAAACCTAGTTCAGCAGATGTCAGATGAACGAAACGAAGAACCCACCGATCCAGAAATGCAGTCGATTATCGTTTTCGGTCGACTTTCGTAATGCAGCATAACGTTGTGCCATTTGGCCTCCAGCAGAATGACCCCCTACGACGACAGTCTGCAGATGGTTCGTAATAAACTGAAGCCGGATGGGTAAAAACTCACGTTCAGGTTTGGGAAAGTGCCTGTATCCATGTAATACGCCACCAGCGCGTCAAGCACATCAAAACTGCCGAAGTTTGTTACGGAGCTTGGCAGAATATTTTCTTTCCCGTCTATCCAAGTCGTCATTCCCCACAATAGTACGTCCTCCTCTGCCGCCCCTGCCTGCATATCCGGTTGGGTGAAAAAGCACGGGGCCATGACGGAGATATACTCCCGCCTTATGCTCGAGTCGTGATATGTGGCGTTGTACAGCGCGTTATTAATCACGTTCCAGTCTGGTTGGCAAAAGGATCGTTCCTGTGAAACGGAATAACTGGAAAATGCTTACAGTACCAACAGTCTCGGTTCTGTGGTTTTGCTACATGAGGAACACGACGAAGGGCTGCAAGGAAAAACTCACCCTCCCAGGTAAAATAATGACTGCTCTGGTTACTTCAGAATTGTTGAGTCCGCTCGTTTGATATAATGGCTATTACTTGAATGTTAGATTCAGAGTCGATGGTTAGGAGGAGGGTCAACCGAACCAGTTTAGCGCCAACGTCTTGATTCACAACCCAGCCAGGGTACGCGGTAGCGTCGCTCACTTGAGGGAATTCCTGCCAGCCATCGTCGGGATCACCGCCGACGGTAGGGTTCTGGTTGACCTGTTGCCGTCGATAGCGCACACTGGCAGAAGCCAGAGGCGCAAGGTGAAGGAGAAATGAGAGTAGCATGCAAAGGCGTCTTCGGATGGTCGACGGTTCATATCCTTTCATATCAACGTTCAACCCTAAACACTTATGGCAATGCCGTATATGAGCGGTCCATAAATGAATGTCGGCAATCAGTGATGTCCCGTGGATTTCTGGTGAGAAGCGAAGTTGTCTCCCTGCCGTTGGGCAGCGGAACAAGTACCTGGAACGGTTTCACAGCGCGTGGAAAACTCGGTGAAGGATAGCTGCTTTTCTAACAAATAAATATGCCAACGAGGGTCAAAACCTTAGAAATCGTCGCATCAGTTGGGCTGCGGTACCGAAGAATGAGAATACTTGCTGTTTTCGGCTCACGGGCACCCAACAGACTACAGAAGTTCGGAGATTCTCTGTGGGAGAGAGAGTAGTAGAGAAATAGCCGACGGAGATATGTATCGTCATGCCAAGCATGTCGCAGTGTCAAGAAATTATCGCCACATTGTAATGAACCTGAGCGCTAGCGCTGAGCACACTTTGAAACATAAGTTCTGCGCTGATTTCTCTCACTTTGTTTTACAGTTGTTTGCATGTAGTTTGTCAGTAACATGTGTTTTGGGCGTGAGATGCGAATGATTTGGATATCGTTATAAACCACGGTTTAGGGACTTGATGAGGTGTTTGTGACTGGTTTACGGCTATTTCGGCGATCTATGAGACCCTCTTCGAGGCTCTCGTGCGCTTGAAGTCCCCAAAACACGGTTTATGACGAAGTTCCAACCTTCTTTCATCGCCACAAAAACACCCTGACTGTAAAGCTGTATGCAAACGTTGTGCAAACGGCTGCAAAGACTCACGGAGGGCACAAATTTCCGTGCTTTTGATATGGTGGTGTTGGTACCGGCACAAGGTCGCAATGAGGAACGGCACAGGGTCAATGGCGAACCATGTGCTGTGGCCACAGAGGTGAAAACGGGAAGTTGACGGGAAGGCACGATTGGGTGGCTGTGCGATATCGTGACGTGATGCCTGTCTTTGTACACCACTCGTCCAGCTCTCTCCCCACACTGGTCATAGAGATGGTATGCCGTGCTACAACACAAACGTATCCCTTGAAAAATACTTCTTGCTCGATACGAAGCAGTCTCAGGAGTCAGGCGGATGGACCGAAACATGGCGACCGACCGTGACGACGTTGCGGGGATCTCGGTTTACTTCCCCTTCCTAGCCTCTCATCTGAAGAGTCTTTCATATTCGCCATCTTCGTTGAAATACCTCTTCATGAAATCATTGTCACGTTCTATGGCCCTCTCAAGTGCTATGCAGACGACTCGCAATGCACCAATGCCTATTCAGTCTCTGCCAGAGGTATTGATGTGCTGATGGACATCCTTTGAAAGCCATAAACTAACACATGTATACATTCATATGAGCGCTCGTAGAAGGGTTTTTATTGGACCTGTTGACTGGCGCGTTTCTTCGCCTCAACCCTGGTCAGTAAGTATAAGTACAGGCACGGTGAAATCCGCGTTTACGTGATGCGTTCGTGCGTTTGCGTTAAATGTACATGCATTTGTGCTATTGCGCATGCGTGGGAAAAAACGCGTTGTTTTGCTGTTTTGTTCTCCGTACATGACATACGTTATATAATGTTCGACTAGAAAGTTACTGTCGGTAGCCATTTTTAATATCGGAATTTGAGGTGGGCTTTTATGTTCACATTCCGTATTGAAAAACATGGTTTTGATGAAGGCAAGCAGGAGAAGAACAAGAAATGCGGGAGGAGGTGTAAGCCCACTGTGCACATAGCCAAGAATGATCTCCAAAAAGCAGAGGGCAACATCAGCGGCCGCGGAGGCGGGCGATGAGAGATAGCAAGGAAAACCCAAGTAGGCGGCCGGCAGGATGCTCTCACAAACGAGACGAACCGAAACTAGTGCTTGAATCCGACAACGGTCCCAGTGCCGGAATCATGGGCCCCAGGTGGGCTGGAGCCAGAGCTGCAGCAACAATGGCATCAAGGACTTTGGGGAGATTGGAGTCTTTTTAAAAGAGGACTGGTAAAACCAAATGATTTTTAGTCAAAAGTGACGCACCGTTGAATGTTTCTTTTAGTGTTGGTACCGGCACAAACGCGTGCGTTTTCTTCAGTAATGCCTGTATGAAGTCCTGTTTGGTGCGCAACCAAAACTTGATTGATATGCAAGTTGTCTTTGGACTTATCTGTTGTTCTTCTCTCACAGAACGATATTTGGGGCCTTCGCCAAGGTAATTCGACACAACTAACGTCGTAGAGTGTAGTTCCGAGGCGAGTTACCATGCGGCATCTCAACTTTTGTGATATCTCTGCTTTATCGTATTACCGCTTACTCGACTTGAAGGCTGGGTGGAGCTGCATCTTACGGACAGACAAGTAGTTTATTTCGACATGAATGTTCGGCGTTCTCCACGTTCTTCAGCTGATCAAGGCTAATGACGAACTGACTATATATTAGTGCATCTTCCTTACACTCACAGATCCGTAGGACACACGATGAACAGTTCACTATTATAGCATCTATCCAATTACTTAGAGATGCATGACGACTCGATGAACGTAGAAATCCATTGCTCTTCAAGGTTCTTCATAGTATCAGAACAATCCATTATCTTTCTCAAATATTATATAGGGTACTTCGTGCGCCGTGCTACTAGATCAACTCTGCTGCACCTATTAGACAAGCCAATCCCTCTATATTCAGGTGCGACCCGTGATGCGGATCTCGAACGGCTTTACGTGACTGTGGTTGGCGTCTATCGTCAGGCGCTGATACCGGAGCGAAACCAGTGCACATTACCTGGTGATTCCCGAGGAGAACTCAATATCCGGAAGGGGCTTGACCGGACAAGTGATGATAAAATTGGAGAGTATATTAGACATTGAAAGAAGCATGGACACTTCGGCAAATTGAACACCTAGCATCGGAATGAGCACTGCACACATCCACGGAAAAGAAACCGATGATCCGCACCTGGACATGTACGACGTCCATACCCGAATGCAAATAGACGAGGATCTGGGTTTACAGAGGAAGCGCTTTGCTTTTGTTCGGTGTATCTGCTTGGGTCGAACTCAAAAGGTTGAGGGTACAGCTCAGGATCATGCATTATTGCCCTACCGAAGAATAGCTATGTTTAGCGTTTGTTATTCACAGTGGAGTAATGGACACACCAAACATTGGCTATTATCGTCGCGTCTTTTGGTATCCGAAAGCCCCGGTATTCGTCTTCGCAAATTAATTTATGGGGGAGTGCTAAAGATCGAGAGCTTCCGGTTAAAAGTAAATACGACTGGTCGCAGGTACTTACCGAGGTTAGCGACCGGGGCAAATCGAAGGATCTCTTTGAGAACCGCAGGTAGATATACCAGGTTGGAAAGGTCTGTTGTACGAGGAGAATTTTCTCGTCCAATTACATCGTCTATCTCAGCTTGAGCTCGTTCTTGCACCTCAGGATAGCGAGCCATGAGCATGAGGAATGATATCATAGCTGAAACGGTCTGTGAAATACTACGTTAAATCAAGCTCGTAAGAATCAAGCTCCACTCACGGTATCCGCAGCTCCCGCGTATAAACCACCGGCGCACCATTTGATAATATCGTCCACTTCGGGATCACTGCCCCTTTTTGAATTGAGAAGACGGGAAGTGAAGGACTCGGTGTATCCGCCCAAGGCCTATTGCAATTGATGAGCCGTTGTATCGTTGATGTTTGCCCGTATGTGAACACACTGACTATTTGTTTTTTGACCCATTCGTGTGGAACTCCGGAGAGAGAGTCTAGACGCTTCTTCCACTCCGCGCCTTGACGTTTGAACCCAGTAAACGGTAGCCAAGATGGGAGAAAGCGAACTGTGGGTATTTATCATCACTGCCAAGAACTGTAAAGAGTAAACGTACCGATGGGATAGTAATCGACAAGCCATCGACCAGGAGCTAGTGCCTGTGCAGAAATCATAGCCGACTCTTCAGCGACGCCAATGAAATCGTCATTTTCGGTAACTGTATATCCGTATGCCACTTTCATAATTATTGCAGCAGAATTTCTAGTCGATGATCGTGGATGGGTAGATGTCACCACGTAAGTACACAAGGGGGCTTACCTCCGTAAATGATGAACATATTCTTCAGGGCTTTTGATGAAACCCTCCACCATCATGTCTGCCATAGCATCTAGAAGCGACGAGTATTGTTGGGTCGCTTTTGCACCGATGCCTTCTTGAAGTAGTCGTCGATACTGTCTGTGGCGACCATCCAAGGACGAAATATTGAACACGGATTTTCCGCGAGCACATATCTCATGATACATCCATGCTTTCGGCCGGTCCGAGTAGATATTAGCACGCTTGTCAAGTAGGTCATGCACGGATTTGCTGTCATTGAGCACGATGACGCGACGATTGTATACACGGAAGGATATCACCGAGCCTTAATGATAAATGGCTTAGAAATGTCAAGGGTAACATGACGCGACCCACTTTCGTAATGCATTGCCCATTGAGCATATTGCTTCCATGGTGCAGAACTGGCGAGGCGATTCTTGACACCAAGAAATAAGCTCCCTCGGGGTCCAGGAGGTAGAGATAGACGTCGAAGAGAGGAATTATAAGCTCGTACAATGATTAAGACGAGGAAGATAAAGATAAAGAGAATGCATGCGGAAGAGAGATTCATCGAGGGATTAGTTTTGAGAAGGCCACTTGAAGTGACCTTTATATATCGAGGAGCCTTGGTCGAAACAGCAAGGAAACGTTCTGGGTCACCCAGCGTAGCTATCTGGAGAGTTAACACAGGATGACGAAATCCAAGAGCGGGTAACTTTACCCCGCTGCTGCGACTCATACCGCACAAGCTGTAAAGATGATTAGATTCTGGGCTATAGATCTCTGTTTCATGTGAACGGTGGCATTTCACGGTCAACTACGGGGATAACTAACCTCGGAAGGGGCGTATCGGTAAGTGCTGATAACACGATAGGTGCTGAAGCCACCAAGCGCTTGAAGGTTGTCAGGCTCACAGACGTCCAGACGGACCTGATACCTAGTAAATGAGATGTCAGATATGAATGGTGGTGGTCAATTCATCCAGTGTGACAAGCAGAATGAATTCAAGATACGGAACTAAAGCATCTGCCGCCGCCGGCTACCTGCCTTGCGTTGATGGCCACGTCACTGGTGACTTAAAGATATCCGCACAGCCAGGATCATGCGCGGCAGAAGCCCATTCTGACTTTCTCTGATCGTACCGAAGAAGCCGGTCGCTTTGATTGCGAACGAGCGAGAGAAAGTGATACCGAGAAGACTGCTATTTCTTAGTAAGTTGTTCAGTTTTTAACTAATAGTAGCACTTGGAAATACGGACCCATCAGCCTCGATCGCGATTCGTGTATCAACAGCCTTTGGAAACTGTATGAATCAATTCTCAACCATTCATTCGCGTCATCCACGTGGAAGAGACCTGGCGCTAAAAGATGCCACCACGTGCTGTATCAGGTTCAGTGCCTTTAGTCCTTTGATAGGATCAGAGTTCAACTCTCAAGACAAGGCGTAACCACTGGATTATGCTTACACCGGCCGCGTTCCTTTGTGCGCGCGGCTTGGGTAATGTACCCATCCTCTTTGTTATGTTTCATCGTCAGCTACATAACGGTTGCCGTCAGTCTCATGTTTCTAGTAGTAGCGGATGGATGGATGTGGGCGCTATTAGAGAAGGAGGAAACTCCAGAAGGAAAACGCTCACCTGACCATCGTTGAGATAAGACCCAAATATTAGGGAAAACCTGAAGTGACAATTCGATCTTTGACCTGGTCTTCATGGTCTAGACGAACCCATGACAAGTACTGAAATCGACTTTCGTAGCAGGTCAAGGGGTCAGGTCCACGTTAAAATGATGGCGTGATGATCCTCATAGCCCAGTAACCTGTATGGAAGTTATTGATTCCCCAGGAAAATCCGACGGTGGAGACATTGAGACCGCCGGACGGGGATTCTAGCGCGAGAGACCAGCGTAACAACATCCAAGATGGTCCGAAGAACGCTTCACATGGCTGGCTATCGGTCACCGTTTGCGTTATCGTACGGCCCGATTTGCTGAAGCATTTGACTGTTTTTGATGAGTATGTTAGATAGCCAATCGAGAAGACTGTTCGCTTGTGGTCCTTGGACCATCCAAGAACCTAAGAAGACGTTTTCAATCATTGTTTAAAATGAGCGGCCCTTACAGGGACGCTGCTGACTTGAAGGGTCGGGGGTCCAATCGCCTCCTGTTATATGACGATAACGGAGCTGAGGAAGTTGGCGTTGAGTTGAAGCGTTTGGAAGAACGACGATGTTCTGTAGAAGGCATTGCAAAAGAAGATTCAGTGGTGGTATTTATTATCCGAGCTTATGATCAGAGACCGATATCGAAGCGCTTGAAAAAGGCTACAGGTCGAGCTCAAGGATGATGTGGTGGTAAACGGCAAAAAGGAAGGAACTTCCGGTCCGCATCATCTGTTTCATCAATGCACCAGGTACTCGGCTTCAAATTCGCGTCCCGCATTTTGACAGGCACCGATTCCGCTTCCGTCCCTTGGATTCGCATTACCACATTTCCTCCAAGATGACACCAAAATTTACACCTCAAGACTACCGGATATGGCCCCACCGAATTCAAAAGTCAGGAAAAGAGCGTGGAGGCTATGTGCCAAAGCACTTATTGTTTTTTTTTGGGTCAGTGGTTTTCTTCAAGTTCTAGGTTTCATCGAAAGCTCTTCGGATCGGCCTAAAATACCACCGTTTCTTCGTGATACGATGGAAATTTTCGATGCTGTGCATAACATGCCATGAGCGTGGATAAAAAGCTTTATTCCGTCGCGAGGTCTCCAAAACTGAGTTCTTACAAGGCGCGAGGCATCGAGGCGGTCAAACCTCATTACATTCGAGGCTCCTACTTGGTATTCGAGAAATTTTTCTGATTTCTCGCAGAGATAAGATTAGATCGGAACGGACCGCCCGCGATCGTGATCACGGTCTCTACGGTGTTGCCTCCTCTTCCATTTTCACCGCCATCACGACATGTCCGACTCAGCGCCAGCAAGCACACTGCCCTACCCGCCCGTCCATAAGGACAAGAAATTCGTTGTTCTATCCGATTGGTTCGAAATCGTAATCATCGGAAGAAGGAGGTACTAACGTGCCTGTGCATAATAGGGATGGCACGATAACGACGTACGATTCGAACGATTGTGCGTCCAGTATATGTCAAAGTTGGGGAATAAGTGTGCTTACTCACCTCTGAGAAGATATGACTGATAACTTGGGGTATGGCAAGGAGAGAAGGAGACAAGGGAATCTGGATATTCTTACAGGGAAAGCTACGTTCAGGTGCGCTTGGCAGAAATACCAGCAATCGCATCGATTTACGGACTTACTTCAGGGACGCATTTCGGGAGATGCTATCTAGTATTGTTGCCAACGGACATTCATTTGAAGAGTGCAAGGACGTTTTGCGCAAGAGTCGGTCACAGTTTACCGTTCGACGCCTAATGAATAACATGCCGCTCAGATATACAACTCGATTCTGGTTTCAAGGATTTCTATGCGTGGTGTAAAGCCAACGACATCCCGGTTATTATCGTGTCTAGGTCAGCCTAGCCTCCCCGTACTCCACACCATTGATTTAATGTGACTCAAGCGGTATGACCCCAACTATTCGGGCCGTGCTTTCGAATCTCCTTGGGGAAGAGGCAGCCAACGAGATCGAAATCATTTCCAACGATGTGGACCTCCATGAGGACGGGACGTGGTCCATTAAATTTAGACATCCTACTAGGTCAGTTTCTTTCCTCAGTCTTTTTATTTTCTGATGTCGTCGTAGTGGATTTGGACACGACAAATCTTGGGCGATTCTCCCTTACAGGGATCTCCCAGAACCTCCGACGCTGTTTTTCTTTGGCGACGGAGTATCAGGTGAGTGTCTACGCGCATGTGTCTTGCGGCGCGCTAATATTAATCCTGATAGATATGTCTGCTGCGAAGCATGCGGACGTTCTGTTCGTAAAGACGAAGGATCAAGGAGACAACGACTTGGCGGCGTACTGCACTCGCGAAGGGATCAAACACATCCTCTTCGACGATTTCTCTAAAGCACTGCCTGTCGTGAAGTCCGTTGTTAAAGGAGACTTGACTGTAGAGGAAGCTCTCGCCATTGGTCAGGCTTAGATGATTAACATGTAGACGCATAAGATAGAATTACAGAGCTAATAGATTTCAGCACCATCGTTCGTGGTCTGCCGCTTTGATCTAAATGGGTCCGGAAATAAATATGAAAGGAAAACTATGACACGGAGTGCCATGTGTTCACATGTGATGGGACATAAATATCTACTGTCCTTTACTTTTCCGGCGAGATCGTTCCGATATGTTTACGCTTCGAGTCATACAAGAATCGACGGCTAGTGCTGATCGGATTATCGCCGAGCTACAAGACATTGTGGCCTGTCGTCAAGTAGAAAACATATAATAGTCGTGGGTTGGTACTTCGCCTTCTCAGAATCGAACGAAGACAATCATTTCGGTTATTAAGAGTAAGGCACATTGCGTTGTAGTGGTGGTATATATATATCATCATAACATAGCCCCCTGGTCTGGCTGATTTTACAGTGATAACTAACAATATAATATTTAGTGAGCGAGTGATGAAATACGCTCAAGAAGAACGCTTACTTACTTGTCCAGATAGTTATGTATTAACGAAGCACGCAGGACCCCGACAAAGAAGGCAGCCTCGGCGAATTTCATTGATCTGGGCGTTGGTTGTGATCATACTCCGTGCATTCTGAAGAAATAATCTCAAAATCCTCTGGGTAGGAAATGGCGCTGAGAAATGCTTATCCATGTGTTCGATCTAACAACGTGAGGATTAGCTCCACACTGAGGGAAAGGAATCCGGGTACTCACAAAGGAGTGCCGCATATATATGTTCTTTGAGCTCCCGTCGAAGGGATGGGCCGAATGACAGATGAGGTAGTGGTAAAATTGCTTCAGTAATGCGATACCTTCCACCGTCACAGTTGCCGGGTCCAATTCGATGGCCCGTAGGAACGTCGGCACGGCAGACGTCAAAGTTTCGTGCCTCGACAGATATTTCGCAGTCCACACACGCCTCTGTTCTAATTCTGGGTGGCCCACGGTTTGAGGATCCAATGAATATATGCAACATTCATGCTCTAAGACTTGCGGGAAAAACTGTCCTGGCGACGAGCATCCCCTGCAGACAAAGGCGTTACAAGCCAGCTGGAGATAGACGCGCTTCTGGTCCTAGGTCCGCAGCTGCTTCGATTGACTACCCACAAGAGTCAGGATAAGTTGGTTGGGCGTTTGTTCCGTACACTGCTGGCGAAACGCTTCTACAACGGGCATCAAGTGCGTTTCACTGACTATGATCCAGAGGGGAAGGTCGAAGATGTCTTTGAGGGGGCCAAAGGCCAGGAAATCAGCGATGGATGGGAAGTTAGGGCTGCGGGAAGGGTCAGGTCCCTGCATGATGACAGTGGACAGGGCGATGCGAGTCTCGACCACCAAAGACTTGGCTACGCCCTCGTACTCTAACGCTTGGATCGTGTCTTCTGCCATTTTGATAAGAGTGTCAGAGACATTGGACCAGACTGCTCGCTTGATTCAGAAAACACAGGGGAAATGTGGAAGCAATAGCGCGCAGCTGCAACATGACGGGACGCGATCGCGCCTCGAGCAACATCTTCGCGGCCACGGTGAGAATGCCTTGCAGCCTTCCAACGCGGGTCCTGGTGGAACGGGGCGCCATCGAAGTGATAGTGGTAGAAGTGGATGTTGTGGTACATTCGTCGAATGGGCACTATTCTACGTGAAGGAACATGTAGCAAAGCAACTTGCCAGAATCTAGTATCCCCATCGCAACTCAAGCGGACGGCATCCTTAGTTGTCGATTTGTTACACTGGCACGATGATGTTTGCAGAGGATGCGGGCTGTTGTTTTGACTCTTGAGCCATCTCTTTGCGCTGACAGGTGCAAGACAGGTGCAATACTGTGCACGAAAAGACTCTGACATTCGTCCGAGCCATCGCGTCTAGGAAATTGGGATGACGTAGATGTCTATTTCAATTTTCGCATTCCCAAGTTTTGTGGTCAAATGATGGGCGATGAATCAAGCCGCGGGCCACGGGCCTACAATTGGACCAATTTGGGATCAATTGAAGTCTGGATTTGAAGCTTAGCTTGAAAGCTTGAAGAGCGAACCACACATAACAATAGTCCACTGAGCGGATTTATTTAGCGCGGCTAGAGGCTAGAGTCAGACACGAAGGACGCGACTCAAACGCGATTCTAACCGCGACATGTGCTAATGAGCGCGTTCAAGTTCGGCACTGTCGGCGACACGTAGCCGGTACCGGCCAACACACATTTCGGGCACCATCGGTGCCGATTCGACGTGATGGACGCCTGTCGACACAATAACCGAAAAAATAGACTTGGAGGACGAGCGCTGAGCATCGGAAAGTTTTCAGCAGGCCCGTTGCATCCAGGTTCCGTTGCGATTCCAAGTGTCCAAGGTTCCAGTTCAATAAGGACCCCTCAAGGCCTCCTGTATCCGTCAGTCAAAACTCAACAGTCAACAGTCAAGACATATATTGCCCAGTGCCCACCGAATCTATATTATTATTATTATTATAACGATCTCAATTAGGGTTGCGCACGAAACTCTAGGTTTTGATACACTGGGGTTTCGGACCGGTAAGTTACCGGTTAGTTACTGGTAATTTACCTCCCCCCGCTGGAGGGGTTTTCGTCGAGGTAACTTACCTGTCATGTGATGACATTTGAGCAGCAATATTACCACTATATTCAATCCTAGTGTAGTTATGTTTTATTTACAGCTTAAAACATAGTTCTTTAATAGTTTTCAATGAATCACACCTCAGGAGAAAGAAAAATGTGTAAAAAAATACGAAGATGAAGATGCTGCGAAATTTTTGCAAATGACGCGTGTCAGGCATGTGATTGTGCACGTGATAAGGTAAGCAACGGTAAATTACTAATTATTAGTAATAATTACTGACTAGGGGCAACGCCGGTTAAGAAATCGTGCGCTGACTAAGCAGAGATCGGTCCTTTTGATGGCAAAATGCTTCATCTCACCTTCGGCTCTCGTTAGCCTTGATTTGCAGCCCTCACCACTAGTGTATGCAATAGATACCATCATGGCATTAAACCATTTGAACTGTGATCTTACTTGTTGGAAAATGACCCTGTAATAATTAATAATTGGCGCGTCGCGTTTGTTTGGCTTTGTTAGCAGGCCCTTCCCCGTGCAACTATAATGCACCCATTTATGGCTTCTACATGGACAGATTGCGGCCAAAAAAGACATGGAAGTCCACAGTGGGTTAAAATACATGTATTCTATGCGGAAAAATGACAAAATTCATATTGATATAATGGAATATACAAGTGAAATGGCACAATCTAGCAGGGTAAAGAAATTATAGTTCATAGAATACATGTAGAATTATCTACCGAACATTTTCTCCCACTGAAAATAGTCACCAACATGTGCGGTTCAGCCCACAGTAGGTGCAGACATCCGAAGTGAATTTTTTGGCGTGAAATCCATAAAGGGTAACTCACGGTCGGAGTTTGAAATTTGGTGAGGATTGCCGACGGTCATAATTTAATTAAATTACCGTATCAAAACATCCCTTGGAGAGGGGTCGGTATAAAGCCGTATCTTACACCCCCCAGAGGTTTCGTGCGCAGCCCTAATCTCAATCTCCTCATTGCTTAAGTGTAAAATGTCTAAACTTCTCACCCGCAAAAAAGTGTGTCTGTAAACAATTCTAAGGGAGACATCCAGAATTGAACTGAGTACCTCCGCATTATATCATAGCGGAGCCTTCACCGTTAAACTACTGCTCTGCCAACTGAGCTACGCTCCCATCGTTGCTTCAACTATCTTCCAGTCTAGGTACTTATGGAAATTTAAACATTGTTTACAACGCGACGGCGGCGACGCAGACGCGTTTTCTATTGGAACCCTAGATGATATATTTTCCATCTCGAAACGTCCAAGATTTCACTTCTCGGATAATTGATTAGTTTCCTCCCTGCTTTCCCGAACTGAGGTGTATGGTGCGACAGATTCTCTCAGTTCCAAGGCATATTCACAGCGTGGTCTCTATAGGTATACCTTGTGACAAATTCTCATCTAAACGCATCACTGCCCTTAGCGCGAACAAAGGACATGCTGTATTGGTCTTTTAATTTATTAAATTTCATCACGTTACGACAAAACACGGTCACGAGCGATTTATAAGCAGGAAACGGCCAACTGTCTACCCAATCTACACCCACCATCATCGCTAAGACGAGCAGCCCTTCAGTTATTTTTTCTTTCTTCAAGAACCGATACTGACCCCATCGTCACCTTCCCAGCCCAACTCCTTGATATTTCGAACGCGTCGTCGACCACTGATATCTTCGAGTCCAGCGACCGTCACCGCTGATATATCGTCGAGGCCAAATTTTACACCAGGTTCTCCCCCAATCAACAGGCACCTGTCAACATGGGAGGTTTACCACTGTCCGAACGTGAACGCGCCTACACGGTCGCATGCGAGTGGATCGCACCCAGGATCCAGGGTAAGCAGCAACAGACCACCGCTAACCCAGAGTCTGGGCCAGAGTCTGGACCAAACGATCCCGAAGGCACTGCAGAGGACACCCCACAAGAAACAAATACGGTAGGTCGCGGGGGACGAGGAGGAAACCGTCAAAACCAAGAAATTCAAGATGATAACGATGGAAGAAAAGTCCTTTTCGACGACAAGCTCCATATCCGATGGATCGAAGCAGCAGGACGCAAGCCTATCTTCGCGAATAACGCGCCTCCCGTTGTTGCCACCTCTCCGATGGGAATACTCAAACCCCGGCCCGATGATCCGTTCACATCCGCACTAAACATTCTGGCCAACTTCGAGCATGGCAGCCCAGCATTGGTGGAGATCCTCTTGACAGCCGACCCAAGACTCCAAAATTGCGACGACTGGAAGCAGCATATCTGCACGTCCAAGGTCAACGGCGCAGTGATTCTAGTGAACGGTCTGCCAAATCCAATCGAGATCCCAGCCAGCGAGGACCACTTCTTGTCAACGCGCCGAGTAATGAAACTTGTGCATTCGGAGTTGATGAAGGATGTCGGGAAAAACTGGTGGATGTCCGTTGAAAAAGAAAGGAGAGGGGAAGTTGCGAAGGCGTGGCAGAATCGCGTCTATCGCAGTTTGGAAGGGGGAGAATCCGTCCCGAGTCCACCTGTCAAGATCATCGACTATTTGCTGGAGAACATCGTCTTTGACGGGTTCACATTCGTGATGAGGGACGCTTCCGGACGGACGTGGTTGAAGATGCACACCAAAGCCGGGCGACATGCCTAGGCCGGGGTGAAACGGAGACCTGTTTTTTATCAGGACAATCTCATCCAGACACGTCAGCCTACGCACCGTTTTGTATCACTGCTTCGATCTTCCAATATAGGCATCCTACCCCAGCATTTGAGGAATCGTGTATAGTCGTAGCGGGATTACATTGTTATCTGTACAAGGCATTAGTGTCTGAAGAAACTCGAAAAAAAAATTCAATCCATACCTGCGCCGCGCGGCCATGCATCACCGAGGCTGACTGAATGGGATATGTCCTAGGTCAAAGAGAAGTAAGACATAGCAGATTCAAACTAATAAGTGCATGGCGAGCGAGAAACTAGGAACGAGAATACGGTCGGACAGCTGAGGACGTTGTTGACGGAGGGAAACGGTAGGAAGCAGGAAGCGGCGCATAAACAATGGCATACGTACCGGGAAAGTCCGTTGTCGGCACGACGGCGCGGAACACGATCCGCATCGTTGGCCCTTTTCTCTCAGCATTCATGTTCCGGGCTAGTCTCGTAGACAGACGATGATACATTTATCTGTACTCCTTCAGTTCGATTATATCATGTAATGGTGCCACCTCGACGCGTCCTCTATACTTATTGACGCGCTTTTGGCACGATATATGTTCATTTCCTTCCCTTCTAGCGCATGTTACTCCGTTAAAATGACATCCCTCAAATCCCCACCACCCCATCGGATACCTCGCATTTTCGGCTTTCACCTTTCACTTTGCTTTCAAATCAACTAGTCTCACCAGGTACTATTCTTGGTGAAGATTTAGACCTCTGAATCTCGGCGATAAGATCTACGGCCACTACTATAGCAAATGGATCAAGCGTGAGAACGAGCTCCGCCTAATATCTAACCCATGTGCTTATCTCTACGATGTCTGTTATGCGAGGCCCGCCTAATCCAGCTTGTCAGACCATGATGTAACGCAGAGAATTGGTGCTCTGGCACATGATGACCATCTAATGAAGGACTTGATGCGCCATCTTCTTCGTCTCACTCTGCACCCTAAACTGGTTCAGTGGCCCAGGCATCTCCATCCCACATATCGGGAATCATTCCTGATGCCTGCATCCTCAGATAGACAGTTCCACTTAACTTGATGAACTATGTCCGTCGGATTCCCAGTTCCCTGGAGACAAGACCACGTTTCTCCACAAAGAGCGTAACAACACTTCTTCCCAGATGCTGCTGCTGCTTCCTAGGATATGCGAAAATTCAAACGACCAGGCACCCTTGGTTCCTCAATTCACCGACGGCATGTGACAGAGAATACTAAAATGAACCGGTACGACGTCAATAAAAGCACTTATCAGCTCGAAATAGTAAGAGGCTATTGTAGAAAGGAATGAAAGAATTAATTGATTACAATAGACTCGGAGGAAGATCACTAGGTAAAACAATTATACTGATACACTTCGAGGTAGTCAAGATAGCAACAACTAATACTAGCAAAGGAACGATACATGAGAGGTGAGAGTAAGAAAATAGAAAGTGAGAAGACGAGGGACCAATATCAAAGAGGTGATCTATCCGCTGCTCTGGAGTTACGCCATTCCAGAACTGTAGGCTTTTGAGGTAGCCTCGAGTAGGGCGAATAATCTTCCCTTTGTGGAACGAGTATGGACTCTTCGTCGTGCACGCGGCATTCAACAGTCTTCTTGATAGTTACTTCGAGCTACGATGCCAAGCATGTCAGTATCTCACTATTGTGGTGACTAGTAAAACATACCTGTCGCATCTTCCCCCTCGGACGATAGGCAACCTGTTCAGGAAAGAATTATCCGTTAAACCCCATAAGGAACGACTAATACGCAGGATCCTACCTCTGCATGACGGGGTTGGTATTGCGTGTAAAAGTCTTCTGAAGAAAGGACCGGTAGATCGCCCCACGCTCTCACCTTCTCGCGGAGTTCGCGAAGTTCCTTGCGTGTATTGAGCGACGCGAGGACAGAATTAGCGTAGACTGGCGTTGATCAGTCAAGCGGCAAGCCTCTACATGGATAAACCATCTTACGCTTTTCAATTACGAAGTGAAGGCCGAGGAATACGAGGTTTGTGGGCATGACGAGCCACTGCCCGCAAGGGAGATCAGCGCAATAAAAGACGATGAGACGGAGAACCTACACAAATTAACGAGGCTGTTGTTGCTATACTGCGGACAAATCGGTTAGTGTTCCTTGGCGAATGAAGAACGAAATTGCCTTACCTCGTAAGCAGTCCATTTTCCAGCGTGTAGATTGTTAATGAATCTATGACTTGTGACATACTATCAATGCGCGTTAGACACCATATTTTTTATTGTGGCAGGTGATGTACGTACGAGGATGGAGCATCAATCCGCCGTCGCAGCAAGTGCAGGAAGTAACATAACCAAGCCGTAATGAGCACGTCGACAGCGGATGATAGGGAGAGACCAGTAGTGAAGATCCACTATGATCGGACATCAGTTTGAATTCTATCTATTCGCAGAAACGAGACTAACACCAGGATAGTCCTCGTTAAAGGCCGAGAATCGGTGCAGTCGTATCCTGCCATGGTAACTCAGGAATGGACAATTCGATGTGAGAATGAAGGCTCTCACATTTCAAAAGTTGAAACTGCATATCGCGATTCAGTGTAAGCATCTCTTGTAAGAGAACGTCAGGTACGGTGCTTACCAGATGCCACTACTAAAACACAGGGAATGGACGGTTCAATGAGGATCCTTATCACAGAGATCGATATCGCTCACCAAGCCGCAGAAAGGCTAGAGCAAGCTAACGGAATAAAAGGTTACGCGCAGCCGGTTCCGAATACTGTGGGATCCTTACGATAGGAGCGGTTATAGCCCAATTCCGATCACTAGCTAGAAAGTTTAAATGTCAGCAGCCGGTCCCGGTAACAGTAGCCGTATTGCATACATTTATGTATCTTCTCGGAGAAATAACTGAGGTTACTCGTGAGCGTCCAATACAATAATGCAGAATTGCGGGGCACATACCAATGCGCAATCAGTGTTTGCATCGCCTAAGGACCTACTTAAGCGCCCGTCATACGACAATAGAGTAGTATAACGTACCGTAACTACGATAGTAAGCTTGTGATAGAAAATGAGCCCGAAATGCACGAATATGAGGGGGATGTGCGCTTACTGCAATGGACCTTGGTTTATATGGGGCATGAGTCAATGTTGCAGGGACATAAAAAGGCTCCCACTCACCAATGAATGTGATCAGTCCTATCCTGAACGCCGAAGTATGTGATAAGATAGTCGAAAAGAGACACGAAAATGAATGTGGAGTGGACGATATCGAGGATCCTATGTGGCAAATGAATTGGTGATCAATCCCTGGAAGTACCGTCGAAATCAGGGCATACCAGATAGCTAGCACCTGTTTTGCATCGCCAAATCAACCGGCCGTACAAACGGGAGAGAGTGGAATGCGCACCATGACCTTCTTCCGCCAGGAATCTTGCATGTAGAGCCTGAAGTAGATGAGAGCTTGTATAGTGACGATGCCGCTCAACCTGTACTCCGAGATCAGCTATCAGGAGCAGTACCCGAGATAATGTGTGCTCACATCGCTGCAACAAACCCGCCCGCCAGCATCGCGCCGTAGGTCCCAAGTACTTCCATTGGTCGCAGTCTGGAGAACTGTGAGAGAGCAGCCTCCAATCCAAGGCCAGCCTGACTAATATATATGAAGCCAGGATGCCGGAAGGTTGATAGGCTATGTTTCGAGCGACGATCGCGTAACGATCGCATTCCGATTACTTCATGGGTATTGTGGCGCCCGCATGTAACCATAAGAGCGCAAGTCTACTTCTGCGTTACACCTGTCAAGTCTATTCGTGACTTTGCGTGAGTATCCATGGTTGATATCGTGGTACCCGAATGGCCAAGGGAAATATCCACGAGGAAACATCACACTCCAACAAAGTTAACGATGTCATTTGTACTTTGGGATTATTCGCGGATTTCTACGGTTCACGTTAACACAAGAATCAGACTTGCTCTTAATTGTACATACCAATCACCATCTTATCAGCATCCACCTCGGACCGTTGCCAGGCGTACAACGGCCATTGTCATCAAAAAATAGCTTCCTAGGGTTAGCTTCGCCAATACTCCCACTCCGACTGTCATATAAGGATCAAACATGATAACATTCCATCACTGACCACGAGCCACTGTGTCAGGTATCATCTGTACTTTGCGGAGGAAGATTCTAGAGTCGTCGCTTCAGTCTTCGAACGGGCGTCCTCCGCGCACTCCATAAGCTTCATAATCGAATACAGTACCCCAAGTGTTTTATTATACACTTGGGTGTATCGACGCGGGCGCGCGCTCTGTTACAAATTGGCGAATATATTATCCACTAAAAATCCACAGGACGGGAACCCGGAAAGCACGATTTAGAAGATTTCGTGAAATCCAGAGTTCAGGTGAGAAATGCAGAAAAAGATCAGTTATGGAAAGACGCACACGAACTTTGCCACATTTACACCTTTTTCCATGACTATATTCTTCTCAGTCTTGTGGTGTCAAATACGCACTTCTTTTCGCGTCGTGAGTAAAAAGGCGCTGATAAGGGAAATATCCTCAGATGTCCATCTGGAACACAGGAGGAGTTTCACACTAAATGGCTATACAGTAGACAAGAGAGCGCCTATGGAGTCACTATCGGCGTGAGGAGGCAACGTGGATTACGTACCGGTTGAACTCTTAACAATCGAATCGTCTCTCGATATAAAAAATGGGCGGCAGCTGTGAACGGCGAGTACTACGAATTTCTATCAATAAGAGAATGTTTTGAACCGGTTGGAAGTCACTATGAGCGTCAAAACGAAACGGTCGTCGGTGTCAAAACTCAATGCGCATACTGGACTCGGAGTGATGGGATCCCCGGGATAACGACATGACGATCAGATCATCTGGGAGCCCTTGTTGAAGAAGAATAGTCACTGAGCCAAATTGAAGGCAGTCAAGAGTGTATCCTGACGGATACAGCGCAGGTTATCTGTAAAACCGTTGGTAGAGGTATTAGAGAGAGAGAGAGAGAGAGAGAACTACAGTATCGCCGTCCTATGACTGCGACAATTTGCTCAGCGCTAGCCCTGAGTTTCATGTCGTTCAATGTCACCAAATTGGTGCAGACGTGAACACGTTCCAATGCTAACCTGGTAGGAACAGGGAAAAGCTCGACTGATTATAGTGAACGCTCTTTAGATCGAACACGCGTACCTGGTTCAGGACCGAGTCTCCTGTTTGCAACTAGAGCAGAGTTTGCGGCAGTAGGCGTTCCTGGGAGGGTCATCAGAATACCGTCTTATAACCGGCCATTGGGACCTTACCGCCAAGGACTGAGTACTGAGTACTGAACCGTTTAGATTAAACTGGTGAGCATACTCACAACACACTGCGGGACGAGTTCAAACTTCCCTGCACTAGATCTGAGATACAGAAATTCAGAGTATCCTATCATGTGAAACAGGTAGTTAATAAATGCAGAAAGAGGAAAAGAAAGCCTTCAACTTCGACTTGGCAGAATTTTTTCTCATAGCCCCCGCGATAATGTTGCGATAATAGCTAACAAGCGTTCCTATACAACAACATTTAGCTTCGACAACTGGCGGGATAAGACTTGGTATCTGAGTTGAAATTTGGTTTTTCAGTTCATTGTAATGCATTGTTGTAGTCCGACGCACGGATTAAGACAAACGAAAGCACATGAGGGGAGGAGGCAACCAAAGGATGATCAAAAACAGACCGGCAAGGCGGCCCGTCACGTCACGTCCAAGACCGCTCTCTTTTTTACCAACCCACCAACACCAACGCCGCCACAGCGGAACATCCACGACGATGTAACTCGAGTCTGGTAATTTAGCACTCTTCTCTCGCAATCGCCATGTTCGTTTGATGGTCGTGGTATCAAATCAAATTACCGTTACCACATGGTGACTAATACGGCTCCGGGTTAATCCAGGACATTCCATTGTCCATCGCTCCTTTGTTCTAAACGTCCGTCACATCTACAGACTGGTGAACACTGGTCCGATATTTCAGGTGAGTGGCTCTTTTCATAATCCTTGGCCTAGTAACAAACATACTTAAGTTTTCGTCCTGTAGAGCCTAGACATGCAAAGAGCAATTAAAAGGATTCTCCGTGCGGGACAAACAGCCGAGGATTTGGACGATCCAACGATCCAAAGATTGAACGCTCGCATCTATTCGTTGGAGACCGAGGCTCAATCCCGGCAAGTCGATATTGATCGCCTGGAGACCGCGTTGTCGCGGCTCCGCGTCAAACAAAATCTGACTTTACAAGACCTGGATAGTCACAAATCCGTTTTCTCCCCCATCCGACGTCTTCCAGAGGAAATCCTTCTTCGAATATTCAAGATAGGATCAGATCATTATGATGACAGCACCGACCTCAAGCAGGCGCCATGGGTATTTGGCTATGTCTGCCATCACTGGAGGGTGCTCACGCGTTCCTCGCCGTCATTATGGGCGAGTCTCTATGTGGATTTGGCATCGCCACCAGTCCGCAATCTCCTAACAATATTCCTTTCCCTGTCGACAAATGTTCCGTTGGACATCACCCTGAATGTCAGGGAGATCGGAGACGAAGGAAAGGAGGTCCTACATAACGATATCATCCCTCTTTCTCATCGCTGGTCTAATTTGAGGATAATGGTTACCAAAGACACTATTTTCGAGTTTTTGCCCATCGCGGATCGGTTACCAATACTCAAATTCCTCCATATTTCCGTGTTTCCGGGTGTTGAACCTTCGCAATCTACCAGCAGTCCCATTCATATGTTTTTATCTGCACCGCTACTACGATCAGCAGCGATCTTTGCTACCCAGCCTCTTGACATAGCGCTGCCGCTAACTCAGATTACCGACTTGTGCCTCATGAATTTTCCCAATTGGGCCTTCTCACATCTGATGATGGCTACAGCTCTCGAGTCGTTTACCTTTCACTGTTCAAACTCCTCCGTTTCCAATGATGATTTCTCACCCCAATCTCTGATCCACGAAAACCTTAGCTGTCTAATCTTCCCAGCGGTTGTTCCGTCAGTTCTCCATGAATGGTCGATGCCAAACTTGGAAACACTCGAGCTCTATAGTATGCTCGGGCAAGCTCCATTTTCGGCTCCGGAAGTTGTAGATGGAGAGATGTCCCACATTCTTCAGTTCACGCGGCGCTCGAGGTTTCGTCTTCGCGCACTCAGGATTTTCAGGCCCGTTCGCGCGTCAATCCTTAGTGATTTATTGAAGCAGTTATCGTCGGGACTATCAGCGCTGGTCATTACAGTCGATGGTGCAACGAGCAGCGAGCTCTTTCGAGAGTTGGGACCGACTTCTGGGATACTATTCCCGAACGTCCGCGAACTTACCTTACGCATCTCAGATAGACAGGTGTTCTCCTTGTTTGAGGACGACGCCTTGATCCGACTTATCTCCTCCATGCATCACCAAAATCTGCACTGCCCGGCGATAGAATGCAGCAGCTCGCAGGAAATGCCCTTTCGCCCTAATGTGATGGAACGACTCGCGTTTTTGCGCGCGCTGAAAAAGCAAGGCTTGTTGGCGTCTTTGACTATCGAAGGTATCGATTTTCTCGGGGACGATGATAGGTTTCATAGTATCTATCGTCATTGGGGACATGCCGCGTTGTTGTCTCAGTGAGAACTCCACAGATATAATGATTCTTGGTAAGTTTTTGGAACGATTATCAGGAGAGATATCTTACTCAAACTGGCAACAGCAGCGCGACGATTCTATGACTGTATCCGTCATATTGTACCATTTGAGGCTGAATCATAGAAGCGGAGGGTATCGTCCAATAGCCAAGGGTGTATTTACAAACAGAAATGATTTCAGAAAGCCCATCAACGGGAATTCGTGACCAATAGTACCGAGGCTTAAAGCTTACTGAGCCGTAATCAGGTGGAGGCTCGGAAAGTTGGAACACGCAGTTACGAATGCGCAGAAAGAACGAGAGAAGCCCTTGCTTCGAATTGTCCCAAGTTTCTTCGTTTAACCCTCTCAACAATGGCAGACAAAACATTCTGACACAACGTTCAGCCTCGACACTGTCGCGACGTTTCTTAAATTCTAAGATATTGAGACACGCGGAGCATTTTCCTGCGACCTACGCCTAAACAAGGAGAAGATATAGTCTATTGTCATGTTAGACAGACTCCATCACAACATGACTCAAGTCTTGCTAGCGGGATGGATCATCACTTTCGGTATCGAGGTGGCTAGGTGGCTTTTAAAATTAGTTCACTAGGCTACATATTTCGGAAGGCCATGGATGCACGGAGGAAGGACAACATGCAGAGGGATGAGGCAAGGCCAATTGACTACATTATCGATTGCGGTGTAGTCGTCGTAGTCCAAGCGAAAGTGAAACCCGATGAGCCGAACGAACGTCGCACAGCCACAAACTCTCCTTAAACATCTACCACAACTACACAAGCACCCAGCAGTGGTTCATCGAATTCAGCACGGCCAACCCTCTGCCTTGAAGAGACGCCAGCGTGCATCTATTTCATACATTCTGGAACCATTACAGACAGTTTTTATTGTTATTGCCGACTTTGCTGGTTAAACTCATGAAGGCCTCCTGTCCAGAGTGCGGTCTCTCTGAGCCCTCAGCCGACTATCAGGATCTTACAAGTCTGCTACGATCCGGTGCATCGTATGAGGACGTCGATAGCGCCACCCTACATCACGAAGCAGTCCATCTCGAGAAAGAATTTACCACTCTTACATCTCTGCTTGATGAGACGCATCGCAAACATGCAAAGGTCAAACTTGCTCTCGACAGTCGGAACTCTCTCATGAGGGCTCACATACGACGTCTTCCTCGAGAGCTTCTTCTCGAAGTCTTTCACCATCTACAGAATGAGAGCGATAGCGGACTTGATTCCATGCGGGCTCCATGGATTTGCGCTCACATCTGCAGCTTTTGGCGCGATACATGTCTATCATCTCCATCATTATTCGCTACAATCTCCATTGATAATGAATGCTCCATCTATCCTGTCACTCATCTGGTCTCAGAGGCCCTTCGACTAGCCAGAAACCACCCACTGACCATAAAGATCCACCGGCGCTTCCGAGTTAACTCCTCTTTCGAAGATCTTTTCGACCATCTTGCCCTGTCTTCAGAATATTGGTCTCACGTGGATATCAAAATGGTGGAAGGTCATAATTTACTACGCCTATTACAGGGTCCACGTCCGCTAAGCTTGCGTCATATGAGTCTAGAGGTTACAAGCCCCTTTCTACGAACCGATAGGCTGTCTTCTTCTCCGCTTGAGTATTTTTCACACAATGGCTTGCTATGTGATGTGCCTTCTACTCTCCGACACCTTCGTTATCTCAGTATTCGTATCGTGGATAGCAAGGAGTTTTGGGACGTCGTAGATGCTGCGGCGAGTCTCGAGACTTTCATCGTTCTAAATGATCATTTCAAAGAAGAAACACCGACAAGCCGCGACGCAGAGCATCGCCGGGTCCTTTTCCGACCACGTCTCCGATACCTAGAATTCCGTCAATCATGGATTCCGTTCACCCTCGGTAGCGTTACTTTTCCTTCGCTGGAGGAGTTCTGGACCGTATCAAAGCCAAGTAATTGGATCGGGCAGCAGGGCAATTCTACCCGTGGACTTGACATAATCACTGAAGCAGGAGTACAACGTATCGTTGACCTCGTGGATCGTTCTCAATGCTCCCTTCGTTCTTTTACCCTCAATTCCCCTATTCTTATCCCGAAACATGGATCTATCCTCCTCCCTTCTCTCAGTTCTATTGAAGTCACTTTTAATGACAAGTCCTCTGAGGCGACTTTCTTTACTCTCATGACAGATACAATCAATGTTGTCCCAAATCTCCGCTGTCTTACTATCCATGACAGGATAATCCGGCAGTTGGGCAATGGGATGGTACCTCTGTGTTTACTCGAGGACGGATTTGAAGCGATGGTCCTATCAAGGCAGGCAGGTTCCACTTCTTGCCTACAGCAACTGAAGGTCGAAGTGCACCAGCGATTCACTAATATTTCTCCCCATTCTTTATACATCACCGGTTGCCGGGAGACCTATACGGTCTGGCAATGCAAGAAGGATGGCATTGACGCACAGCTCATATATGGGGGCTTTGACGTAATGTGCAAGCTGAGGAATTGACTTATTTCAAGATCGATATATCAGCTTTTGCTGACGGCTAATGATACTCAATTGTAGTCATTTTCTGACGACGCTGTCGCCAGGAATTGAAGATACCCTATTAAGCATAGTGCCCATATCGTTAGCCATAAATTCAGACTAAGTATCATACAACAAAAAGTGCTACGAAACTCTCATCGGCTCCAATCAAGCTAAAATAGTGCCGGTGAATGATAGCGCTCATTCAGATGATGGCATAGTGGTCACAAATACTGTTTAACATCCATAGTGCCGGTTTTAATGCTGCATATTCAATCCATCCTTGTCTACGGCACTGTCAAGTTGTGACACGGTTATGTAGCAATATCATGTCGACTAAGTATCCGGACTTTCCTCTCAGGATCCTGCATCCTACAAATTCCTAGGGATAAACGCATATAAGCTGAATGATTTCGTATCATGAACGAACCAGCTGGGTATACCTCCAATTTTTCTGCGTCTGGATGATTGCGCCCCGGAGATGGCAGTTGTACCAGAAGAGAGTTGGCGTAAGAAATTCCGGCCAATGCGGATTCCGGACCGCTGTTCCGGAACCAAACATCCGCAACTCATCTTTCCATCTTGCACTCTTACCATGACGAGCAGCATCCATGGCTCCCATTACTGCGGTGTACAAGGTCTCGTACAACTCAAGAACACTTTGCTCGAGGCTTCAACGTCGGGCTCAACACCCTTGCGAAGGTCGGTCGGATCAAGGAAGAGATGTTGAAGTGGTAGCAGACTTCAGCGGATTAGACGCGTTACTTTGGTGTTCAGGTCGTGAATTATAACCCAACTTCTGCAGCAGCTTGCCTTCGACGTCTGGAGAGTCTGTTATGCAGGACAACTCGGTTTACGCTGTGTATATGATAGAATTGTGCGTGGCCTCTTTCGTATTAATTTGTTTTTCTTACCTCACTGTACCAGTCGCTCGTCGAACTGCGCGACATATCCTTCATCAATCGGTATCAAATTCAAGAGCAAAGCAGATGTGACGATGTATCAGACAGACAAACATCCCTCCCCACATCTATGCGCTGATATTGGAAGTGAGCATGTTTTCTCTGTGACACAGGATGTCGCCTGATGTTTTACCTCAGGTTTGGGTGATTCCTTCATGACTGGATGGACCGTCCTCCATCCCGACTGCGGAGCTTTTGGATATCTTGGTTTTGGGTGATGTACATCGGTCCTTCCGCTGCCAAGGAAGCGCACTAATGTTGAATTTATCAGCATCACCCTGATCTCGCATACTCAGTCTGTCCCGCATTCTTCGATAGCGAAATTCTCTCCTCGCCCACCGAAGAGTCTCAACTGGTCCATAATGGTGCAATTGAATTTCGATTATTGCGTCTGAAGGGATACCATGGATATGGCCCTACTAGCAAGGATACCCTGGGTTCTGCACAAGCTGACATCGTAATTTCTGCGATATCAGTCTGCGCTAAATGTCCCACCCCCGTCTCCATCGAAGGTGGGCACAGTTTTTCTTTCAACCGAGAGGGCACGCGCTGAGTAGCTTCAGATCTGCACGCCTTTGCGAGCTGACAACGAATGTTGTCGTGTGGCCATCGTCATGCGCCTTCTTTCTCACTCAAGTACTTAATTATCTTGTTGACATCTGTTTCTTATCTATGCGGAATCACGGCCGATCCGCTTGCAAACGATGCTTCGTGCCAGCTTGAAGAATATCGAGCGGCACCCAAGTCCATGATGCATGAGGTGCAATGTCCTGTACCTCATGGAATTCACCAACCAAGATGGATACTGTCCTGCTAGGGAAGAAAACTCGCATTCCATGTGGCTCGTTTTATCAACCCTTGGTGCTGGGGTTAGGGTTAGCCTCAGGATTTTCACAAACCCGCGATGACATCTGGCTCTGTGCCATTTCATGGTACTATCTTGGCTATACGCAGACGTTGAGACTATTCTGCTGTACCTCCCAGGATCGGCTCAAATTATGGTAGGTTTAGTGCTCTCTGCCGTTCACCGACCTCTCTAATCTATTTTTGTTGTCCTTGGGCAGATATTAGGTGGAACCCATCTCATCCCGTCTCCATGCGCTGATGTGTACAAGTACTCACCGCGCATCGATCTGCCATTTCGTTGGCGCAAGTACTCGATGTTCGGACGCACCAAGAAGGCTCGTGATGTTTACCACCGGTACTCTGGGCCAATATTCCCGCGTCCGGTATCGCTTATTCTGCCTGCTTGGTGACGAGCCTTCGACGTCTTGATCCCCACGTCATAAAGCCAGCGCGAAATTGTTGCTGTGTCCTTCTACGAAACTATTCGCTGACATCGAGACATATGGAAGTCGCAGTTGTATCGCAAGATGCACTCAGCGCTATTGGGCGCAGCGGCAGAGAAAGAATGCCACGTTTTTTGATGAACACTGCGTCAGCACACCTGTGAGGTCAGGGCGAGGTCCCGGATTCTGTCTTGCTGCGAGTGACGAGCTCGGAACACTGCGGGAAGGGCTCGAACGGACTGGAATGATGTCCGTATACTTCGGTTTCGTCACAGTCTATAGCTCTATCGGCGTTTTGAGACGTTGAAACACCAAGAACTTGCCGTAAGTTGCATGCTGTCTGTGATTTACTAGCCCTTCTAATGGGTCCTTTCTACAGTGATTGTCTGCACTCTTGTTCCTCGCGTATGCAAACGCCGTCGCGGTAGCACTCGTCCTGCACCTACGCATGAAGGACTTTAAATGGAGCTGCGCTCATGAACTGGCCGTGATTATCGTACGTTTAAGATCGGAACGTGGCTAAGAAATGGAGAGGGTGGCGTATTTCAAGTAACGTACTCGAAGTCCCGGCCCCACGGAGCACCTAGCCTCCGTCGCTCGTGCTCCTCGACAGTTTATGCATGGCCGCTTTCGCAACGACATTTTATGCTTCTTGTAGTTCTTTGGGTATCTACAATCCAATCGTCGCCATGGAAAGTAGGAGAAGCAGGCGCCATTTCAATGTGTAAGTCCTTGTTCAATTTACAATTGTCCCAGTACTAAAGACATGATAGTGTCCTTTGAAGCTGTGACAATGATGCTATTACTAGTACAGTGGTGGTACATTCCAGTTACGTATGATCCGATCGAGTGTACAACATGCCTTGATTTGGTTCTTCTCTGGCGTCCGTGCCTATGCTCTATACCTTACCCTCCTCAAATGCATCCGCCACTTGTTCTGGTCTCCGTTGCTCCTCACGCTCAAGCCGTCAAACATCGTCGTAAAACCGCACCTCCTATCGACAAGCGTCTCACAACCGCAACCGCACCTCTCCTTATAGCACCCGCCTGTCACCCCCGGCTCGAGACGCTCCCGTAACACGTTCTGCAGCCGTGCGAGCACGTCGTTCACCGTGACGAACGCGCCGCTGCCAGCGTAAACTTCCACATTGAATCTCTCAACCCTGTCTATCTCGACGAGGATGAACACCCTCCCGAGAGGCGGGTTGGACGCAGGTTCAGAGGCTATGAGTGGGTGGGGCGCGATGGGGCTTGAGGAGAAGAAGTCGATGGGCTGGCAAGTCCCCAGACGGAGGGCACGGTGAACAGAGAGATGCGCGAAAGGGAGCGGAGTTCGGGTAGACACGTATGGTGAACGCGCGCCGTTGTGGGGATGCGAGATAGAGTGACGTCGTGGTCGAGGAGAAGGCGAAGGCGCTCGAAGAGAAGTGCTAGGCCGAGGGGTCTGCATGCTCGTGGGCCGACGCGAGCGCCTTGGTGTTGCTGACGGATGGAAGGGTGTTGGTGATGGTGATGGTGGGCGGAGACATGGGCGAGGTGCGGGAGATAGCCGGTGTCGAGGAGACGAAGGGAACCGGGCTGGTGATTGAGGAAGCTGGTGGGAGGGAGGTATCGGGCTGACGAGGAGCGTCACATAGAACGGTGACGGCGCTGCATAGCGGTTGAAGTCGTCCTCCCAATGGACTCGTTTAGTGGAGACTGGAGACATGAAAATAGTTGAGTACTGCAGTGAACATCGCGTACTCATTTATATGCATTTTAATGGTGTATAATATGTCCCAGGATGCATCATTGTTGCCGTAGGTATTTGTCCTGTTGTTCCGAGCTTCATTCTATGATTCCGTCTTCCCGTTCCGTCTTCTGCTAGGTATGATGGTCGCAAATCAAAGATTGAAATTCTGCGATGAGGAGCCCCACATTCAGGAGTTCTTGTATATTTTTCTCGGAACGCAGTCTGTTCGCCAGTGGAATAGGTACGCGAGTATCTGGCTGTTAAACAATCTGCAGGTTTCCCAGCTTACTTCCCTCTTAGGTCTCCTACCCTGGCATGTTTATCTCCTAAAACGAAACGACTGCATATTGATGGACTCCAAAGAAGAGATGCCATCGTTCCTATTGGCGTCAGCTGGGGCATTATCACCTGCAACTACAGGGAAAGGACACATGATATCAAATTCCTCACCGGCTGTTGACGTTCGGAAAGTACCAACACGCGTAAAGCGTTCGCCATGAGTCAGGAGATGCATGATGCTGCTAGAATATAACAAACCTGCTATGCTATCGAATTGGCACGCTCTGGCAGACGCTAAGTACAAGTTCAGCGAAACAGAAGTAGGAGCGGAATAGGTCAAGATGATCGACATAGCGATCCGGGGAGACGGAGGATAATGATATTTCATCTTATTCCTCGATGTCTCCATTCGCACAGATGGAATCAATTTAGTCCGGCCGTATGGCGACCGAAAGCAGTGTCTGGTCGCCCTGAACGACACCTGCACTCGCACAGCATTACTTCATACGAGATGAGTCGTATCTCAGTTATCGCAAACTCGGCATAGACCATAGCCCGGCGCCACCCTCGTAGCTACGCCTGGTATCATTGACGATGCTCCAAAGATCTGGCTTTCATAGGGGACAGACGACTGTGCTTTATCTGTCCTCGTTTCACGGAAGACTTTTGAGCGCACCGTGCAGCGAGAATCGAGAAAATTCTCATAGGATTCACGTTCAGTTCGAGAGAACATCAAGTTTTGTTCTTCGCTTCATAATTATACAATAACAGGGCACCCTCCGAACAAATCGATGATTCTCCTTCCAGCCGCCTTTATCGCTGGTTAGGACGAGTCATCACCCTCATAAATGATGCTCACCAGTAACCCCGATTCCACCTATAGCATGATGCTCTTCTATTCCTTGCCTTGCTTGCAGCCAACCATGCCCGAGTCGAATTCATCGGCCCGGGCTACCATAGCTGGGAGGGTAGCGAATATATTCAATGTGTCGTTACATCACGCGTGAAACGGGACGGAATCAGTCCCGCGAAAGACAGATGCGCCTGGAACTGGGTGCCTTTGGACCCTCCCGTGGGTCCTTGTCGGACCCCTCTCTTCTTCCAAGCGCCTTTTTTTCTGCCTAGTGAAAGGTCGGAAATGGAGGCAAAGATAACACGATGACCAGAATGTTTCTCACCTTCTCTCCTTCTCCTTCCCGGATTTTGCCTGTCTTTGCTAGAGCTAACTTCAGTACTTCCTTCTAGATGACTATTGGAGAAGGCCGACCTGGTGCGTGAGCTGGCGACTCGGAGGCATGAGAGATGTGACGGTATTGGAGTGCGAAAACCAAGCTGCGCGTTAAGAAGCAACATGAATAACGTGTGACGTAACTAATGACCGAAGTCTCGTCTAGAATTGATCTGTCTAGAAGAGGAAAGTGCAAGAGGGTCCGAGAAGCTCTGGTTCGAAGTCGTCATATTTTAGCCTCCACTCTGGTGAAATCGCGATGATTTGGAATGTTCTAAACAGAGACTGTTATAATAAATGCTTTCCTGGACAAACCTTCCTGGGACACGTCATCGGCAAAGAGGCAGAAACGCGGTAGCTCTTTAGCATGAAAAAATCCGAACACAACAAGACACAGGTGAAGGGTGGGCGAATAGTCATACTCCCAGCGGAAGAGAAAATGAACTTGCCTGCGAAACAAAAACATGGTCAGTTGTTTCGGGTTCATCGCGAGGCTGATACCTTATGTATGATAGACTTCACAGGATGCTCCAGGTAGAATAAAGTTTCCCTCGTACTGATACTATACAGCGAATAAGAGGCACCTTTTCCCCTCAAAAAAGCCAAATAATTATTTTCTAAACGCCGGCTGAAATGAGAAGACGAGTTATCATGAGTCTGAAGATGTGATACTCACACATTAGGACCCAACGACGAACTCGCTGTTAGCACGATCTACTTTCTTCCCTGGTGACACTGTACTTTGATTCGCATCCTTTTCGTCTTGAGGGATGTGGCTATCGGAACGGCTAGGTGGCCTCGTAAGATCGCTCGAATTCACTAAAAGAGTAGATTGAAATGATTATCAATTATACTGGACGCAGGCCCACGCACATGTTTAATTCCATAAAGCATATTGCAGACTACAGCCCTTGTGAGGTCAGTGAAAGACGTACGCGCAACAACAAAAAGGCCCAGTGGCCACAAAGCTGAACGACGCCGAGGATCGTACCTCGGAAGTAAACCTACATTTCCACACGATCAATACCGGACTCAAAGAATAATAAAACAGAGGCGCACAAATGCTAGTAGTGAAGAGAAAGAGCTCTTCTACGACGGCCTTTGTCCTATGAGAGCTGGATAAAGGTGCCCGGTCGAAGACATCTAACTCAAGCCTAGTGATACTTTGTCTACTCGAGGACTGCTAGCACAGACCGCCTGTGATGCAGATATCAAGCTCATTCTGGCAGGACGCAAGCGTGTAACGAAAAATGTTCGGCGTAAATGTGGGTTCCAAGGGTAGGGAACATTTTCGTAGGCCTCTGCACGGGCTCAGAACATCGTCGTCGTCGTCGTCAGCGTCCTGGTGACCTCCGCCGGCTTCTCATTTCGTTCCCAGTCAGGTGCCATGGTTGTGGCAGATGCCGGGCTCGGGATGACATCGAAATGGGTGCACGGTGAGTCATCTTCACGTCGTTCATCACCATCCATCACCGTCGTCGTTCCAACTCAAGCCTAGTGATGCTTTGTCTACTCGAGGACTGCTAGCACAGACCGCCTGCGATGCAGATATCAAGCTCATTCTGGCAGGACGCAGGCGTGTAACGAAAAATGTCCTAGATAGAGAACTGGTCCAGGCTCTGACTGTGACATTCTCTAGGGAAAATCTGTTAGTTATTTTTGACCCTCATCCAGTACTTTTGTTGGCATCTAATCCAGATGCCATCACCCTTGGTGCCCAGTTTCTGAGGATGCCTACTCGCTGCATAACGACGAGGGATAGGCGGGGAGGGGGCCGCTCGGCTCGGCTAGGAGCTAGAAATGGGTATAGCTCACAAGAAGCCGAGCGGAGCTGAGCAGCGGCAACACTAACCCTTCCATCATGACGCGGATGAATCCGAGCTTACCCTCTTTCTCCCGCAATGTCCGGCCAATTCGTCGCCTCTCAGGATGGTACTCGCATTTGGGCAGACGCTGCTGGCACCCCGGGAAAACCACCCGTCGTCTTCATTCACGGTTTTGTTTGCTCAGGCCTGGTCTGGGTTAAGCAGTTCAATGACAAACAGTTGCTGGATAATTTGTACATGGTATGATCTTCCCCACCATCTCTGCAAGATTTTGACATACGTACTTCTGCAGATCAAATACGAGGTGATCCAAAACCACCTCTACTCTGGGAATTCCTCTTATCCCTTTGAATAGACTCGCGGACACGGTCGTAGTGACCAGCCAGAATCAGAGGACGCCTACGCTTCTGAAAAACACGCAGAGGATTTTCAGGCCGTGTGCGACGCTTTCAATGTCACTAAACCGATTGTCGTAACCTGGTGCGTCCTTTACTCTGTTCCGTTGCTCTTGAATCCCAATATTTTCAGGTCACTTGGGGGCGTTGTCGTGGCCGACGTCTTGTCTCGATACGGCACGTCTCCTCTTCCTGTGGCCGGGTATGTGATTCTCAACGGGGGACCCTTGATCTCTGGGGCGCGGGAGGCCCCCACTTCCCACAACACTACCGTTATCTCTGGTCTCCTGTCTCCACATACAACCGAATTCCAGAATGCGCTGAAAGCATTTATCGATGCTTTCGTTGCTCCTGGCAATTCGATTACATTTGAAGATAAATGCGCATGGATGGGTAGCGCGGCGGGTATGGTGAGTTTGATTTCCGCTAAGCATCTGGTTGGAAAAAACTGACTGAAGGGTAAAGAACACTGCTTCACGGACGTTTTCGCTTACACGGGGACAAGATGAAACGGCCATACGCTCCGTGGCCAATGAGCTGCCGATACTCTGTATCCAGGGTACAGACGACGTGCTGATAGACTCGGAGAAACACGAAGAGCTTATGAAGAAACACTTCGGAGACAATATGGACTATCGGAGGCTTCCCGGGGCGGGTCACGCGGCTTTCTACGAGCTCCCGGAAGTTGTGAACCCGATGATCATCCAGTTCGTTCAACGTGTGTACGATAGCTCGTCGTAATACCAATATGGATTCTTTCTGACACTTGCAATGTGGTGAGCAAGAACAAGGCAACGGAAGATCGGGTCAAAACGCATCAGCCCGCGTGAGTCCGCATGCCGAGCTGCGAAATATTACGTCCATTAAGCGAACCTGTTTCTGTTGCGTGTTGGATTGTTCCTTAGAGCATGGTGGGTCGTTCTTGAGTTTTGTACGTTCCAAAATCATAGTTGAGTACTGTCATTGATATATACTGACGCCTGCTTTGTCCTTGCTTCCGGTGAATTCAGGTTTGTAGGGGACGCACTTGTGGTCTCATAGCCTCCCTGATGTCCTCCTGATGGCGCTTGGTCAGAAATGATGGAAAACGGGTAAAATCAGCATAAATGACAAATGTAGAGTTCTTACTTAACGCTTTTTGTTCCAGTTTCTCCAGCAATGTCCGGCCAACTGGTAGCCTCTCAGGATGGTACTCACATCTGGGCTGATGCTGCCGGCACTCCGGGAAAGCCTCCCGTCGTCTTCATTCATGGTTTTCTGGGCTCAGGCATGAACTGGGTTAAACAATTCGATGACAAGCAGCTGTTAGATAATTTGTATATGGTATGCGTTTTCCCCCACGTCATCAGGTTTTTGACGTCGATATTTCTAGATCAGATACGAGGTGATCCCAAATCACGCCTCCTGTAAATCCTCTTATTCCTTTGACTAGACTCGTGGACACGGTCGTAGCGACCAGCCTGAATCAGAGGAAGCCTATGTTTCCGCAAAACATGCAGAGGATTTTCAGGCAGTCTGCGCCGCTTTCAATGTCACCAAACCAATTGTCGTAAGCTGGTACGCACTTTAGTCTTTCCCTCCTGCATGTTAAACTTATTATCTCGAACCTAGGTCCCTTGGCGGTGCCATTGTACTCGACGTCTTGTCTCGATACGGCACGTCCCCTCTTCCGGTGGCTGGGCATGTTATGATAAACGCCTTAGCCTGGATCTCTATGTCACGGGAGATCCGCAAACCGAATGACGCTACTGGCATCTCTTTCATTCGGTCTCCACATACAACCGAATTCCAGAATGCGCTGAAAGACTTTATCGGTACTTCCGTCGCTCCTGGCAATTCGATTACTTTTGAAGATAAATGCGCGTGGATGGGCAGTGCGGCGGCTATGGTGAGTTTGATTTACATCAGTGATCTGATCGGAAAAGCTGACTGAAGGACAAAGAATGTTGCTGCAAGGACGCTATCGCTCTCGCGGACGCAGGATGAAACAGCCTTGCTCTCTGTGACCAGTAAGCTACCGATACTCTGTATCCAGGGTACAGAAGACGTGCTGGTAGACGTGGAGAAACATGAAAAGTTCATGAGGGAACACTTTGGAGACAATTTAGACTATCAACGACTTCCTGGGGCTGGACACTCACCCTTCTATGAGCTCCCAGAAGTGGTAAACCTGAATATTCTTCAGTTTGTCCGGCGGATTCATTACAGTACATCGTAGCGTTAATATTTTCCTGAAAATTTGAATATTCTTCCAAGTTGGGCGTGCAAAATCGTAAGGAAATTATAGCTGCAAAAAAGTGTCTAGACCATAGTTCTTAAGCGCCGCAAAACGCCTATTCATACTCTTCCGCCCTGTGGGAGGAATACAGACGATAATTCGTCCTCTATTGTCTTCTCTCCGAGGGAGAGTCGGATGCGCTACTCGTGAAAATTCTGGCTGAGCCAGGGAGGAAAATCCCGTCTAATGTTGTAGAATGGTGGTGGCCAGCAACAGTGGTCGGGACCTTTTGTTAAGTACAAAGTTCTTGACATTCGCCATACCTATTTGGGGGAAACGGGGGAGGTTGTAAATGGGAACCCTAACCTTAGTACAGCTCTTCCTAAGCGCCTCCTCAACACGTGGCCTAACGATCAATGTTTGTTTTCTCCCACTATTAGTATCATGTTCAATCATCTATTCCCTCTTTCGTCCCGACACAGCAGACACGGGCTTAATTCAAAAGGTTGATACACATCTTAATTCTTGTAGCATTATGATCTGAAAAATTTTCCAGTACTGAAATCCTCGGAGCCGTATCCGTAAGGGGATCTGAATCATGCAGTGCTAGCTCCCATTGGCAGTGGCCCCAATCCCTCTGTGTTGTTTCCACGGCCTTCGCTACGCCGCTGACAGCGACGATGTACTCACGGTCTCAGCGGTGCCGACAAGCTTCCATTCCATCGACTGCGGAAAAAGTACTCCAGTGCCTGGAGCCTGGAGTACTTGGATCACCCTCAGAGGTGCGTTCGCTTGTTCTTTTTGTGTGTTTTCCATTGAAATATAGTTAATTAATAACAGCCAATGAGCCCAAGGCTGTTCCTGTCGTCGAGTCAGACGTCGGAATTCAATTTCCGTGTGGCTTGACATTGTATTCTGTGCCAGTCATTCGCTATACAGCACTTCCCAGCGAGAGCATATTGGTGGGAATTTGTCATCTTGTGGACCTCGTGCTATCTCCACATTTCGGGATCTCCTAGCCTCGTGCCTTTCGAAGGTGTCCCTAGTCGGTGTATGTGGGTCCTGCAACGTGTTCTGCGTGAGGCATCACGGTCAGGTGAGCGATTGGAGGCGCTTGGGTGTCTTTTTCTCTAATGGAGCTCATCTGAAGAATTTTTCGTATCTAGTCACGTCACACAAAGCATGTACATGGTTCTCTCCTTCCTAAAGGTTGCCTGCATCGTCGGTCTTGTGGCAGGCAAGGATAGGTCTACACGTCAAGGGGTATCGCCACCAATACCAATACCAATACCAACACCAGCGCTCCTCCAGTGAATGGATGGCTTGATATTTTCGGTCTCCAAGGATTCCGTCCTCCTTCCGCGATCTCCTATGTGCTTCGCTTCTTACATTTGGCAGGGGTGAGATTTGATTGCGCGCAACGTTAGCCTGCGGGAAAGCAGTTCCGCAGCCGTACCGTCCTCCTTGGGGTGCATTAGCATCTCGGATTGCGGAGGCCGACCAACGTAGAACGTGTACGTCAGACGTCATCTGGTGCTGGAGCGCTGCGCCAATAAAGCTGTGTCCATGATACAGTGCGTATCTTCGCCTGCATATTCCTTTTAGGGACGTCCAATGGAGCTGTGCACTGGGCGGGACACCGCTTACAATGTCACATCAGTACGCGTCAGCAACGAAAATCAAGGCTATTTAAAACTTCGAGTCAACGATCTCTCTTTTCATTCCCCTCTCCTGACCTACGATGCCAGTCAAGCAAGTTCGCTTCGCCCTCGACCAGACTTACAAGGTGCCCTCGACACCTTCCCCTGCTAAAACATCCTCGACATTACCCTCTTCTAGAGGATCATCCTCGCGACACGAGCCGCGCCGTTCAGGGCCGACTCCACACGCACTTCCCAGACCAAAAGTTCGCGTCCATCCGCAGGTGCATTCGCTGCTGACAGTCGCGAAGCCCCCTGCAATCAACTACGACCTAACGAACCATCCTTCCACCGTAACCACTTCCTACTCTACCCTATCTTCCAGACCCAATTCGCTCTCTGAGCCTGCCATTTCACCGCCAGTATCTCATCTAACGCTCACGTCTCCTCATCTTCCCTGGCGAATCTCTGTCCGTCCGTCGCTGAACGGCACCTATGTGACCGTTTCTGATGTCCTCCACGCGATGTATAATGGGCTTCGGGAGAACATTTCTCCCGCCGAGTTCTACGGACTGCCCTCGAAGACGGAAATTCGGAGAGTCACGGAAGCTTATGAGCAGAGATACAGGCGGATAAAGAGCCGGAGTGGATCGTACGAGGAAAAGAAGGCTGGTGTTAAGCGGGTCGACTTTTTCATGGGACGTACGAGATTTGCTGGGCTTTCGCCTAGCACCAAAGGCCATGATGTGTGGGTTATGAACATCCTGTGATTAGGATGTCGCCCTCGAACATTTTCGTTTTCATTCTCTCAAAAGCTCACGCATCGTACATTATTCTGTTTCCTTTCCAATCATCGCGCACTAGTTAACTTATACCCACAATTATTCACGCATCACTTGTAACACAGGCATCTTTTCTTTTCTTCCCTTATGACCTATGTAGTTATGTTGCCTACATAATGCCCACTCGATGATTTATGACCCCACTTGGAGCAGATCGGCAGATCTTCTATCATGAGCTCCAAATCAACTCCAAATTACAAATTAGTTCCTTGAGGGCTGTACGATTTCAGTGCGGCGTATCAAGGGATTGAGGAGCGGGCATAGCCAGATAAAACACAATGACCTGAGTTACAATCATGTCAACCTTGGATGTAGAGACAAGGCTCGCTAACCGAGCCGGAGCTAATGGACCGTGTTCTCACAAAGTCAGTGTAATTCGTAACCTGGTCGACTGTTGAGACAATGTCGATGAAAGCTGGCGACCAACCAGTGCAATCAACAACCTCATAACAATGATTGAATTACTACGCAACTCGCAACTCTTTGGACACCCTCTGCGGAAATAAGTAGGCGCAGTAGTTTGTTTGTGTCAACACTCCTTAGTTCCGACGTACATTTGGGTGTTGCTCGAGCGTCCTTCTCCGGAGCCTGGAGCCCGTTACTCCCTGCCAACACACGCTTGACAGCTCGTGGCCAGAAGAACTAGATGGGTCTCGGAACAACTAGTCATTCAAGTTTCGCTCAAAATCCTGGAGCACTGGAGAATACGTGCATTGAAAGTGCATAACTGACAAAACGCACAGCATCAATATCACCATCGTCTGATGTTGATATATAAGAGTTCATCAAGAAGGGCTAACGACATCAGAACCACGAATGTGTGCGCAGCGCTACCAGAACATATGCTAAGGAAGCAATACGATCATAACTGTAAAGCGTCATGAGCTTCGGACCGATGGAAGGTGCAAACGTTAACCTCACCCTTCAGCGAAGTCCCTATTATCGTAGCTCGCCTTTCCTCCTCAACTCTGTATTCAGCCTCCGATTGAATAGAAGCCGAGATGCGGCAACTCTGTAAACAAAGCCTGCTGCCTGAGAGCTATTTTTACAACTCCTCACATCCATGGACACCCGTTGATGTCAAGTAAATTGTGGTGGTATCCAAAAGATGACGCCTGGCAGCGTAGCGCTACTTTTCTGGTCACATCTTTCTCTGCTCGTCGGATGAAGACCTCGAAAAAGGATGATGATCAAGACGCGTCTGGACAACTGCTATCCAAGCGGCGACGGAATGTCAGGTAAGGTTCGCATCTCGTAGCGACAACAGGCACAGCATTGGTGATGCTGGTGTCCTCAGCGGTCGATATATGACCGTCAGAAGGGCCAGAGTTTACGCAGCACTGCCATGAAAATTTCTGTGGATTGCCAAGAGGACGTCGCACTTATCTAAGAAGACTTCAGCTTCAGTCAACGAATGCGGCAAGAGAAATCTCACCCTCTAACAAGTACCTGCCGATAGTAGCTTCCGCTTTCTCTCCGCTAGCTCCACGTTCATCTTCATTTCCACTTCCTTCCTCAATGCGACCCAGTCTGGCTCCTCAACTTCTGCGAGATACGTACCCTCAGTAGCGTATCGATCCGCCTGCTCATTCCCTTCGATGCCCGTGTGCCCTGGCACGTAATCGAGAGCGACCTTTCGCCCGAGGCGTCGCACTCTCTCACGGAGCTTCGCAAGGTAGCGGATGATCGGCTCGTTCTCGATGGGTTTGCCTTTGCTCCCCATAAAGCCATTCAGCTGCCAAGTACGCAACCACGTTTCCATGCCTAGAAAGACGGATCAGGATACGTGGCAAGAAGAGACATAAGATAACCGTACAGTTGATTGAGTACTTTGAGTCTGCCTTGATGGTGAGGGGGGTCGTCAGGTTCATTGTTTGCTCGTGGACACGTACGAGGGCCTATCGAAGGAGTCAGTATTTAATCGACTCAAGTAAACGGATTTTGTCCACTGACTATTAGTTCTGCCCGGTTATTGGATTGCCTCCCAGGACAGCGCTCCGAGATATTTCTAAGATATAGGTTTCTATCAGCGCCGTTCTGATAGATGATAGCTTGCTCACCGTATATCACCATGGCTCCACCAAACACCTACACCAGCGATAGCGCCGACCTTTCCGTTCCCTCTACAGGCACCATCGCAGTAGACGGTCACAGCATTACTAGCCGGCCGTACCTTCAATAACGCGCCCAGCCCAATGCAATCCTCTGCCTCATTCCTCGTTGGGAATTTCTTGTACTTGCATCCTGAGAATCTGGAGATCTGCCGTTGACACTCTGTCCTGCGCACAAGGCATTAGACCTCTACTTCCTTTCAATAAAATCACTGAGTCGTACCATGTCGCGTAGATACCCTTATTCCTCCCTACCTTCACGGCATAGTACCCGGCTGACTTTTTCGAGAAAGCACTGTGGGTGACACCTGCGGACTCATGAGTGGACACAATGTATTCTTCCGCGTCCTGCTTGACTCTGAATTTCTTGTACTTGCTACCAGGGAATCCATTCGTCTGAAGCTGGCAGTCATTCCTTTGAAAAGATCACGCTAAGCCGAAATACTGTTGGTATATCAGGATGAAACATACCATGAAGAGTATATTCCCTTGGTCCTTCCAACTTTAACGGCATAGAACCATGATTTCACCTTGCTCATCGAACAAGGTGGTGGTGGTGAAGAAAAGAAAAGGATCGAGTCGTAACGGCAGGCCGGTCACATCCGTCACACTGCCACGTGTTTCGTGAATTTCATCAGGACCGGCGGCGGCGGCGGCGAAGAGCAACCCTTCAAGTAGTAGCCCAAGCCAAACCACTGCTCGACCAAATTTGAAGGACTCGAAGTAGCGACGGCCCGGAGTTGCTCTGGACTCAACTCCATTGCTGTGTTACTCGTAAAACACGGGGAAAATGATCTTTTCTGATTTCCAAGCCAGACCAAACGCCCCAAAAACATTGCAAAAACACGCTTCTCCCAAACTTCTCCTTTCGAAAAATTTCGTTTATACAGGGATACAAACCCCACGAGTATATGATAATCCACTTCAATCGCTTCTATATTCTCAGCCGCCATTACCCGCAACTCTTGCCTGTTCGCAGCCCTTTCCTAACCAATATACACAGTCAGCACCTCCGCAGCTTGCCGCTCAGCCAGGCAATTTTCACGCACTTCAACACCAGCTCGGTCAGCTCATCTCATTACCTCCGGAAACCCAGTAGACTCGGGGACTCTTGTAGCTCCCTAGCGCTTTTCGTCGCTTTCTCTCAACAGTGTCCTAATAAGGTTCTTACACCCCCTCGTGACCGGGATCTAAATGCCGACTCGGCAGCCATCGATAATTCATGCTCTCCTGGACTCTGGAACGACCCCAGTGTTACGCGTTACATTTCATTCATACAAGTACATACAGTAAGCCATATTCCACTTTCCATACATATTCAATGTTATCGACTTGCTGCCACCAATAGACCATACACATTATCCCATGAGCATCAGCTCGTGTCTTCGCCTCGGTACTCCGTGTCAATCCTTTACAACATAGCCCTGGTACTATGCTTAGACACAGCGGTATTCTTCGAATACCTCACCCAATTCAGGATGATAGCGATGAATGCGTCGATATCACTGAGAGTGTTTTCGGCATGGATCACCACTCGAACGCGCTCCTGGCCCTTCGGTACAACGGGGAAAGGAATCGCTTGGGCGACGTATCCTTTTGAATTAAGATATTCTGCGAGCTTCATCGCCTGGCTCGTGAACAGGGGGAATATCGGCGAGACAAGGGGGTCTTTGCTTCTATCACCCGCGCACATGACCAGAACAGATTCTGGAATGCCCTTCAATGCTAGCCGAAGTTTGGTGGCGAAGTACTGGCTGCACTCGTAAACTTGCTTTCGAAGCTATAACGTACGTTGTTAGCAATGTTCAAAAGCTCGGGACCGTGATGCTCACCCTATCACCTTCAGGTCCCGAAATGAAGTCGAAGGTGCTTCTGATTGCTATCAGATGGAGATGGGGCATTGAAGTCGTGTAGATCAGAGGTCGAGCATAATTGACAAGGTACTTCCGGATAATTGGGGACGTGAGAATGACGGCTAACGATATGGTTCAGGTCACCGCCAAGTCTATGTGAGGAACAAAAAAGGCCCACCTCCCGTCAAGCCTCTAGCTTTGCCGAATGTGTGAAGGACCGTGTCTACCTCGCCCTGCAATCCTAGATGATCCACATATCCTTGTCCCATCGAGCCATACAACCCGGTGGTATGCGCCTCATCTACGACCATATGACAATACGCCTTCGGTATATGACAATGGAGACTCTCAACGATTTGCGGTAAAGGAGAGAAATCGCCATCCATGCTGTACAAGCTTTCCACTGCGACAAAGACCGTCGACTTCCCAGCCAAAATCTCCGGGCGCTCCTTCAAGAGCCCGGCTATGCATCTCTCGAATGACGCGACAGAGTTGTGGGAAAAGGGGTAGGCATTACACGTCCGTGCCGCCGTAATTCCATCCCTCACTGACGCGTGGATGAGTTCATCGAAGACGATGATGTCCCCTTCCTGGGGTACACACCCGAAGAACGCGACATTGGCGTCGTAGCCGGATGTGAACATCAGAGCTGCGGCGGCGTTAAAGTGGGACTGGAGATACTTCTCCGTCTCTGCATGACTTGGGCTGTTCCCGTTGAGCAGACGGGAGCCGGTAGAGCCAAGCAGCTTCTTCGATGGGATGAGCGCGCTGAGGACATTGCTGTTCAGCTGAGGATTGGTGGTGATGGAGAGGTAGTCGTTAGAGAAGAAGTCGGGAACGTTGGTTGGTACAGCTGGGCGAAGAAGGTCAAGCACTGGCATGCCAATTTTGGTCCGTTTGTCGAGGCTCTTTTGGAGTGAGATCTCGAGTGCGGTATTCATGATGAGCGGATAGTGAGGTAGGGATTGTAAACTCTGTATTTGTACTGTAACCTCATTTTTTCTGAGCTTCACCAACACAGAAAATGAAATGTTCGCGGTGACTATCAAATAGCCAATTGGTATTCAGCATCAGTGATGAAGCCTATGCTTGGGATGCGAAGAGTTTTTCTGTGCTGGATTATCAACGTGATGAGATGATGTCCGGAGACTCGCAGATATCCGAGCTGATTCGTATATCCGTTATATGTTCCGATCTTTACCTGAATCTTATACACTCTGCAACTTATAATTATCAGGGTTTCGTTGATCGGGGAGACGTTCTTCTTCCCCAAAGAAAGTTCCGTCTGCTTCGAACCGTGGACTATTGGACTGGGGTTGTGCCGTGACAAGGGCTACAACTTCGGGGGCTAAAGCCTGCGTCTGCAGAGGACGAAGTCGTTGAAAGAGGAGGTCTAATGATTCATGAACGATGGTATTAGTCAAGTGCACAGATCTACGACATCACATTATTAGACTGATTCTCTCTATTTACGCGATTGACGGGCGCTCATCTGTACCAAATTAAGATGTGTCTTTTTCCGTATCACTTTCGAAATCCATATATAGCAGGCTCTATTTTTACGGGTGACCAGTGGTTCCTTGCACTGCGTCTCCCTTCAGGAACGAGCTGCCAAAGCGGCATTTTGTTTAGATCCAAGATGGGCGCGGACAATTGGTACTTCTCGAACTTGGTCATGAGAACGAATTGAGGAGCTCCTTGGGGTTTCCACTCAATGATCGTGGCGACTATGCTGCGGTCCGTGGATATAGTTGGCGACCATATTTTTCAAGTTCAGATGCGCTCCGGAACAACAGAATCAGAACGCTTTGCTATTGAGGCGAAGTTCTGAATTGTTCAATGAATTTGATACACATCCGTGACTGACGGAAATAAAATAAAATATGAACTCGTCACAGGGCTTTGAACTATATAGCGTAAGCGTGCCTCCCCTTGCATGCGCGTGGTGAGCTGATGCAACAACTGCGATGGGAGCTCGATCGGTCGGTAGCTAGTTAGTATTGCACGACAATGTCCATGCAGAATGTGTTCATGTTCTCTGTTTCCACTGGCCATGCGAGCACATTGAATGACAGTCCCCGTTGTGATTCGACACTTTATGGGCAAGAAGATCCATCGCTTGAAGGACCGAGAACATATGATACATCACAGAAGCTCTTATTTAAAGAACACAGCATACAATTATACAGCAGTCGACGTGACTTTATCAGCATCATCCCAACCGTTGGCATCACCAGAAAGACTCCGTGGTTTCCCATCAACGATGAGCTCCTCAGCAGTGCTTTCGAAGCCTGTTGGTCCAGTAGTAGTTGTTTGAATCGTAGTAGTATGCATTCCAATCTTCATAGGTTGCATTTGCATCGGGTAGGCCATTGAGGTGCCCGAGACTATGCTTGGTCCATTGCGCCTCTTTCGATTTCTTTCGGCCCACTCAGGATTATCCCGTGTCCTCTGGTCGAAAGTCGTGATAGCAACTTCAAGGGTAGTTTGTAGGCAAACGAGGGTGATGATCAGAGTGGGGTAGATAGCCTATATACATCAAAAAATGAGCGTCATATGAATTAGGTATTTAGAATCAAAGATTTACCGTGAGCTGGGAAAGCATATCCACGACGATGTAGACCCCGTTGTTCCCACAGATAAAGGCGATGATCGCAACGAACTATTTTTTATTCAATCTCTCTGCGACTAATAACACGCGGAGAGGACGGACGTACCCAGGTGGTGGAATAAAAAACGCCTGACTCGATAAGCAAGGCGAGAACGCCATTTTGTCTGCGGAATCTATCCATGAGACCTTCTCCCGTGATCTCACGAATAATTCTGTTGTGCGACCTTGGGTCGGATCGGAAATCAGGCAAGTAAATTAGAGACAAACATAGGCGTACCAAGTGCGATATGCTACGAGCGCAGTGGCCCAGACGTTCGTTATCAATGTAGAGGCGATGAAGGCAATTGCCCACGAGCTTAGACTATCGTTGTTGAAGACACTGATCCCCGGAGGTGCAGTCGCAAATGCTCGGACAAGTCCCACGGCAGCCGCTTAAGGAAATCGCGCTTGTGAGCGTATATATTCTTGAGATTAAATAGACTATCCACCTGCTGTTCCGGCAAGAAGCGTTGCGGATGTAAATATCACCCATGTTTTCCGACTCCATAACGTCCAGGCTCTCCATATCACGATGCTGTCGCCAAGCACAATCTACAGTCGGTCCGTCAAAAAAGTGCAGCGAACTCGTGGTGAATTGACGTCTACTCACGTTAACAGACTCCAAAGACAGCTGCGAATATATTGTCGGGGATGCATTGTCTTCGAAGACGTCGCTACCTTCTGCTGCATGTTGCTTCAGAAAAGCAACATAGTTCTGTTGAAAGCTGACAGACATGTGGGACGTCGCTACGGCCCACATGATAGAATTCACTACGGTCATAGCTATGATGGTCTTGGTCTTTTTCTTCTTCATTCTACGACCTACTATGAGAGATAGGCATGGTTGTACAAAACATGTCGCTCACATTAGAAGATACATCGAAGCGATGAAAAGGCTGGTGTACATTCCTATCATACCACTGGTTAGTTGCAACGGGCTATGAGAAGATTTAACGGTACCATTTAGAAGGATTTCAAGACCCAAAGCAATGAAATAGGCCGATGGGAGTGACAGCGCCATGGCCAATAGATGATATTAGCTAGTAGTTGTTCGAGGGAACCAAGCGAACACACTTGGTGATTGATCGCAAAGTATAAGAAATACGTAGACCCAATACCAAAGTAGAAGTTCTCAGGCTTAGGGTCTGCCATAAGGCTGACTCCAAACATCAGATAAGGTGAGCTCGAAGCGGACAGTTTGAGCTACATTTAGCTCCGATTCACCCGGGTCATCCCAGGCCCAACCGACGAGAAACCCGACGAATAAACAAGCACACAGCGGATGGCAAGGCACAATGTAACGCGCCCTACTTCGAAGTCGGATAGGCAACCGGCATTGACACGCTTCGTCCTCTTTACATTGAAAGTGCGATGATAAGACGGTGTAAGCAATACAACATGGCAGAAGGTTTTGCTCACATGCCCGCACAAACGTTCTTTGGGGAGAAAATCACCATGCGCCGTCTTCGTAGAGATCAACATTCCGAAGAACCACGGACGACTAACTGAACCAAGCGTGAGAAGCTGTGGCTCTGTTTTCCAAATGAGGATTTGCACAGCCGTCCATCATTTCATCTACCATGATCTCCGCGGGATGCACGTTTTCTTTACGTACCTGCATGTGTTCTAGCTCTACTTGTTACCAGAATGTCTTCACCCCCAGAGGCAGTGTCTAGCATAAATGCTATTGTACGGATAGCGACTCGAGACGATGTCGAAGCCGCTGCTACCGTACTGACGCGCGCCTTTTCGAATGATCCAGCCATGAACTGGTGGGGATGCGTCAAAAGAGAAAACGAGGTGACGGATTGTAACTCACCAAGTCCTTCAATGGTGCAGACAATGGAACGTCTTCTGAATTTCCAGCACTGCCTTGTCAAGATTACCATGCTTGTCGGCGGTATTGTTACGCTCGCTGTATTACCGTCGAGCGACGAAAAGGGAGAGCGCGTTGTTGCGGTTTCTCTTTGGTTGAAACCAGGACAAACTTTCGATCTACCGCTAACCACGGTGCTCAAGGCTGGAGCCTGGTCTGTTGCCATGGGTTGGGGTATACGCGGACTCAAAGTAGGTCATTTTGTCAGATTAATTCAATCTGAATTAAATTATTGATTATTGACCATAGCGTCTCTTAGTGGATTTCACTCCTCACGTAGAGGATACTCTACTAAAAGCGTACAAAGCAAGGAACCTTGACCGCCTAGATTCGTGGCATTTGCTCGAAGTCGTCGTAGATCCAGATTGGCAGGGTAAAGGTTCGTCCTTTCTACCCCCTGTTGAAACCTCTGACTCGAAGTTAATGTGGCTATTGTAGGCATGTCCTCGCTCCTCATGAAAGAAGGATTCGCTCGTACTTCACCAAAATCTGTCCATCTCGAAGCGACAACCGTGAATAATAGAGATATATACGCTCACTTTGGATTTGAGGTAGAATTCATCCAGGGTTTGTTCGCACAACTTAAGTGTACTTATCTCATGCCCAGATCGACGAGGAACATTTATTTGGAAAAGGTCGGGTCGACCGCCAGGGACTGGCAGCCAAAGGTACAGCGGCTACTGGTTATCCGGAATGGGTGATGACGAAGGTAAGCCAGAGGATGTTCTTGGCGGCTCTGGCTCTGATGTCTTTTTTGTCAAGTGGGAAACATAGGAATTCTCCAAAATTATCTCGCATTTGGTCCCTGTCCCTTTTTTAAGAGTATTACGGTGCCTGCATGAATCGTCGAAAAATCTTGTTGAAGAGTTTAACGTTCTATAATTAACCCCGTGTTATATTCGAATATGAGCCGTCTTTTTTTGGATAGATTATCACTGTTCCTGGTGGTGTAATTGGAATTGGGCTGTGGTTCACTCGATCTTTATCGTATGTTGAGAGAGACGACGTCAATATCAGTATAGGTAAACATTGACGGAGAGTATTTATCGCCAGAGTGGAATGTGATCTTCAAGTCACGGAGATTGGGGAACGTTAGGTAGTCTTATTTCTACTGGGCGAAGTGTGAATTCCTGGCCAGTAAGGGTGATTCTGTTATGGGTCCGCTGACCTCCAGTCTTGTAAAAAAAACCGTGCCCAACCGAGGAGGAAATAGTGATGGGTATGATGATGATACGATTTGAACCCAGAAATCTGGTCCAAAGAAGAGGGATAGTGTTCTGTTTATGTTGCCGTAAGATGGGGTCGCTACCTGCGAAACCCGAGCGCTGAGTACCGAGTTTTGAATACTTAATCAAAATGATTGATGCCAACAGTTCTGGTCCCTCGAGAGCTTACAGATCCTGATATCGCCCACGGATCTGTTCAAAAATTTAATGAACATCCAGGTTTTGGTTTCAACTCAATTGACAGACCCTTACTATGGTACACCTGGACACCCTGACCTTTAGTTCTATCTGGAAATACTGAGCTCTGGCTTGCTGTGATCTTTGATTTATGCTGGTCCATCTCTCGATTATCTTTACTACCTGCACTCTCGAACCCTCGTGGATGATGAAAGAAGGGTCGTACTTCATCATAAACCGGGTTTGGGGGACTGCGAGCGCAAAAAAGGGTCTCCGAGATCTCCGTACTTAATAGCCATAAACTATGGTTTTCAAAATCTCTCTATTCTCTGGCGCGAAACACGTGCAACTGTCAAACTCTATGCAAAAACTGGAAGACCGCTCACTATCATGCCGTGTACGAACTAAACAGCCATATGGATGCACTTGGTGTGGTGTGGTGTGTGTACCGGCGCAAGGTCCCAATCAGGAACGGCCGGGTCCACAGCCATGTGCTGTGGTACATTGGCCTGTGCAGTGCGAATCGCGATCGTGAGAAAATCATCCACGACAATAGGAAATGAAACAAGGGCGGAGCGCTTCAATTCAGTCTTCCTCATTAGTGAGGCTTTGAAACGCACAGAAAGATGTAGCAAGAAAACCTCGCTTCATCTCATAGCAAGATCCCTAAATCTGCCGGTACCAATATCACGGTAGGAATTGTTATTTTGGGAAGAAGCAGTCCGGTTAAGGTATCGTCGATTACCTATATTACCTGCCTAATAGCCCGAAACGGCGGGAGGATCCGATAGCTCTACCAAAAATAAGCTGTAACCAATATCACTCCTGGCAGGTGACTAACTTGCGTCAGTCAAGATACAAAGAAATTTTTGGAATAGAGATAAAAATTTGACACCCTCTTTCGACCACATCAAAATCCGTCGGGTTTACCATCAAAGGGAATCCCGACTCATTTTGCTATGGTCCAAAGGATGCGTCTAAATTTCGTAGGTTATTCACCTATTTTCGCCGGATTTTGCCTGACCCAAAATAGCTGTTTACCAGGAATGTCCATCAGAATCGCCTTGCATCATAGCCGCGGTACATAATCCGGTTCCTGGAACGTCGCACATTATGCATCCAGAGGATCCCTGATGATCACTGCGAAGGAAAGTTCAGAACATTGTTGACGGATAGGACGCCGATAGACTGCAGGTATTGGGGAATTCTTACCATGTCAGGACTATTGGGAAACCTCAGCAGATGTGTCAATGCGGTACCTGAAAGCGGCATTTCAATCATTGGTGATGTTACACGTCGGATCGGACCCCGTAGTCGACCCGGTGACATTTTGAGTCCAGTCTGCTCTACAAAGAATTTAAATCAGGGATAGATAGCACTTGGGACCAAAGGCTTACAATATTCGCGCTCCCGAACGTCCCCGGCGTTCTTCATCGGTATATACCGAAGGAGTATATCCCCATCGTCACGGGGATATGGGCCCATGGGTTCAGGATATAGAACTCTGATCAGACAGCAAACCCAGACCCTCCCATATGTTCAGCACTTTGCACGAGACTTGATTATCCGGCGCTACATCATGTATCAGGTCATCATTCTGGTCGAAGCCAGGACGGCTCTTCAACGTCACATCGAGTCCGAAGGGGGAGATCATGGGTCATCGCGGTCTGCGTTTGCCACACTGCTACCAGCGGACTTTGCCCCGAAGCTCAGCGCAGTGCCGAAGGAGGTGAAAATATTGTCGCCACGATTTTTCGTACACGACTAACGATCCCGTCCCTCCTCAGCAATGAGCTTTGTCGGACACAGAACATTCGTCATCCATCCATCCAGGGTGCATCATGCCGATGATACCAACGACATTCTAAAATTGCGGGCCTGGGTCGACTGATGATTGATTCGCATGGAACATGCGTGTAGTGCGACCATGGAGGAAGATCACGCTTCTGACACTGGAATGATGGCCAGAACAATGCTATGAAGCTGTAAGACCGGGATGCGTAGAGCCGAGAAGGCGTTGTTGGCAGCGGTATCACCATCAGAAGTCCTTCATTACATAGGCAGAATATTGTAGGCCTTCGTGTTCGGTACAGATACATGGCCTGTGGAACAGCGCGCGCTGAAATAGACCGTTAGTGCTGGATCCCACTCCATGAAGGTAGCTTAGCTTACTAGAATAGCCTACGACGGGTTTGATCCAGTCGATAGGTTTCCGTACCGATGCTGAAGAGGATTATATTCGATCAGGCGATTTGTAAGCAACCGATTCGGGCGCATCCACCACTAGCATTGGAATGATACTGTCCTGGACTCCTGAAAATTAGCGCGCGTTGAACATTCGGGCAGAGCATTGTCCTACCAGTTCCGCGTGGTTGCAGTTATTGGGGACCAGCGCGAGTAAATGATGCTGGCGGTAGTATTCTGAGCTTGACGGCGTAGATGACGTTCGGGACGCAACATGCACACCACTGGCCGGAGGTACCATATGGTACCATATCCGCCTTCTTCAATGTACAGTCCAGACGGGTACTCTGGTACATACGAGCACAGCGACGACCCAATAGCACCTGCGTTGTCGACGAATAGAATCACATCGAAAGTCGCAAGTAAGATCGAGGTTCTCACTAAAATACTCGGGACTCCATAGACGCAGTATCCTTTGCCGAGGGGAGAGGAAGCAGCAGGATTTGAGTACAAGGTCAACTCTCGAATGTGTACATTTTCAGGGAAGGGCGACAGTATGCAAGGGCTGGAAGCATGCTGATTGATGCCGGGATCAAAACGCGATCGTGTATACGTATGATACACTGATACACCTCGCTAGGCGGACTCGAGTTCATGAAGAAACCAGTAGTAGCATTTCCCTAGAAAGATTGTTTAGAGAGCGGAGAAAAGAGAAGAGCGCAGGCTTTACCTTGTTTTACTCGGGAACCATAAGGTCGTAGGCCAGCTAGATCGATCATTCTGAGCGGGCGAGCGCAAGGACGGATCCCAATTGTCCGTCGACTGAAAGTGGGAGGGTCGAGCTAACCAATCTCACTTCCTTCGCCGGGTCGCAAAAGCCTAGCCTACATCTGCCGACCCAAGCATGACAAGACGAGTCGGATAACGAGGACTGCCGCCTTAAACAAGCATTCGCTCTGTTACAGAAGCGATACGAAAGGGGCCAGCTAGCTTCGCCTTCGAGCAGCCAATTGCTATTAGCTTTTCATCATCAGTACACGCTTATGATGTCTTTTGGCAAAAGACTCACCATCCCTATGAGCCGATTTCTACACGATATGACGCCTTGTCGCCGTTGCTCGCACGCCGTAATTTCCAACAGTAATTCCCGGGACGATCTGCCGAAAATGTCGACACGTACTCCAATCACGAAAATTGGCAGCCTAAGTGGTGGACATTTTCTCCTTTCGACAAGCTTGCGAAACATCCCCATCGGAGCATTTAACTCCGCTCCCGGTAAGATGCCGCATAACGACATAGGATGGCGGCCACGTTTCAAAGAAATTGGCAGCCTTTGGAACTCGCTCTAACGCGGTGAGTGTTGAAGCTTTGCTGGTACGAGGCATTCCTATTCGCGAAAACGGTATCGTGGTCATGGCATAGGTCCATCTTGGTCGGTATAAAGTTGCGCCTGCTATGTATGATCAGCCGGTGCCGGCAAAAGAGCGATGCGACACATACATTGACATTGGTCACCCTCTAGCAGCTCAACGGCTTCCCCTCGAAGCCATCATCCGTGTACCGACCTCATGCGATCTGCCTCGCTAAGGGGTATGTGGATTGTGAATACTGAGTATTAACGACGAGCAGAGGTGCCACACAGGTGATGAAACACCGGATCGGTTGTGACAGTCGTGAGATGCAGCTCAAAGAATATCGGCCTGCTCTGCCCGTAATAGCGCTCTGTTCTGTGTTCTATTACGTCTGTATAATAGACGGAATATCAGCCATCAGTACACTATTCCGCTAAGATCACACGCACCTCTAAGGCGAAAAGGAAAGACCATCAGCGAGCGTAGAATATGCTGCACAAGGGCCAGCTTCGCGCGCAGTCACCCTCGATTCTCTCTTTCTGATATCGAGGCCTGTGCCACTTCCTCGGGGATTCATTTGGCATTTCAAAATCACGAAGCGTGAAATGAAGAAGCTTGAATCTGGGGCATTTGCGTATACCCTCACATGACAAGAAGGGTACTGGTGACTATTAAAGTCGTCTTGTCACGTCGAAGACGGCTTGAGGAGTATGGAGAGTACGTGATGGGCATGCAACTGGTACATTTTCATCTTGGAAGACGGCTTCAGCAGACCTGTATATACTGTCACTTGTTAGCTACCAAATTTATCCGTGAACACGCCAAGCTCACCACGGTACTACTTCACTCATACGGCCGCTCTATTGTACCATTTTTCGACTTGGATTCATGGTATCACAAAATATATCGCTCTTCTAGTCTCGGCCCGTATTACTGGGCGAGGAAAAGTGGTCCAGAGGAAGACCTGTCACCTCATCAGGTCCGAGTATGATATAGGGTATCGTTCTGCCCCACGAGTGAAAGTATTTCGAGAACAGAGCAGAGAAAAGACACGGTCGGCCGTAGAGATGGTGGTGGTTGGAGTTTGAAAAAGGAACTCGGCCCGTGATCCGGAGATGCATCACAGATTGTCACAGATTCACACTGGTTGGTACTTCCTTTGGACTTCCTTGTTGCTCAGCCATCTTGACCTGCTGCGTCTACGGCCCACTGCTTCACATCTGATACCCATACCGAAAGACCACCTTCCCATGAATTGCCTCTGCTCGTGTCTCTTTTTTCAACCATTTAAATTTCTTTCCAACTTCCTTACAGAGTTACACTGCTGGGAGGTGTCGCCACAATTCCATGAAGAGAAATTGGTCGTTCCTGCTTCACCATATGTGAGCATCTTCCGTCATTACTGCTTCTACTCATACCTTTTTCTCAAAGGGAATACGCCGCGGTTCCGAGCCTGGTCATACCTCACGTGTTGTAGCTAACTTTTCTATTCACGTCCGCCTGTAACGTCAATTTTGCCTCGGAAATTCTTAGGAACCATGTCCGCTCGACCGGCTGAGTGCCCACCGACAAGCTAGACCGTGTCGGACCCGTGAAAAATAGACATGTGGATGGACGCTTTGCAAAATTACGATCATGGGATTCCCAGGTCGTCGTACATGAAGTAAACGACCTAGCGAACTTCGGGGAGCCGACCTTCTCATCCGGGAATGTGTGTCATTATCTCGCCATCCGCCGTGGAGTGTGAGGAACTGTCGTCAAAGCTATCTCATTTTTCTGCGCTGCCAATCAGGCTTTTTACATGTAATCTTAGTCTACGTGCTTTCAGGGCTGCCAAATGCTAGAACCCGCTGCTATTTTTCGGACCATGCAAGAAAAGTGATGTAGATGCTGCGACGCAATACGCCAACCCGTTGAATCTGATCTTCCCTATCCGTCTATGTAGTGGATGCAGAACGTTTTTACATGAACCTCACGTGAGGACCCCCTTTGTTAGAACGTTCGTTCTCGCAGATATACATTCAACTGGTGTAGACAACGTTATAAGCCAAGCCGTATAGTAAAGGGGGATCGCACGAGAGGAGATGCTAAATCGACACCACAAGCAGTCCTGGTGTCATCTATCAATCGCGCATACCAGAACAAACGAAACGCCATCCGGTGATTGTGGCAAGAGAACAGAGCGCCTCGCGCCATAGCTCGCCAGAGAAATGCGATGTAGCGAGGCCATATTGACTGCCGCTTCGCATTCCTGACCTAGAGGTGGATGCAGATCAAGTCACGAGCGCCCAGAAAAGCCATTCCACGAAGAACGGCCCCCAAAAAACTGAAACACCACGCGCACCCCATCAGTTGCGCAACATTCACCTCTGTCTGACTGGTCAAGGAACAGATCTATGCATGCCTGCCGCACCCAGCCGGCCGCACGTTTGACCCCAGGGCACACGTTCAATGTTCTCTTTCCTTCCTGAGACGATGTCTCCCTGTGAAGAGAAGCCCAGAGCTCGGGAAAAGGGGAAAAACGAAAACTTATTTCTCCCCGTGACGGTCGCGGAACGACGATGGAGCGTTTTCTCCGTTGTAAAAAAATAAGCTCTCGACTGGGAGGGTCTGAAGCCGCTCTTGTGATCACCCAGAATGGACGAAAGTTTTCGCGGGCGGATCCACTTTGCCCACCAAAAGGAGCCCATTGTCTGAGGAACATAACAGTCGCGGTCACAGCGTTTGAGATGGATCTAGAATGACCATATGACAGTCCTAAACGTGGCCTTATGACGGCAAATTATTGCGAAGTCTGAGCGTAACAAGAAATTCAAAAGGCGTCACGCCTGATTGCCCTCGTGTAGCGCCATCGCACTAACAGTGACCTCGAGCCATTCTTTCCTCCTCCCTCTACCGTCGCCCCTTCGTTATAAACCAGCATCCATGGAGAATCTGATGAAGCAACGACGCTCAGAAGCCTCCCGCGACAGAGAAAGAGGCATGTCCGCTCTCGGCGCCAAGATCAACCGAGCCCTTAGTGGAGAGAGCAACAAGAACAGACCCGGAGACAGAGAATCGTTCGCCAGCACACTCGTAGACCAGCCTAGTGAGTCTTAAAATTCATTTTATGCGGGAGGAGGTGGTGGTAAGAGACAGAGATAAAGCTCCGGGTCCTTATCTCTGCCCGCGGGCGTCCTTATCGCTGCAATTTTTTCCTTATCGCTGGCTCTTATCATCAAACGCCATCTCGTGATTTCCTCTATTTCATGCACGTATGCTTACAGAGCTGTTGCAGGCGTCCCTACGAATGGTCGCAAGCCGCTGGTACGTGTCATTTTGCTCGCACTGGGTGCAGGTGCTGACTCTGCCTTGGCAGGCCTCATTCGGCCGCGGCGGTCTAGGAAACATCCGTCCTCAACCTTCACCCCCAATTCCACAATCTCCTCCGGACGACTCAGAGCTACGAGGCAGAGACCGTACCGTCAACCCCAACATCCAACACCAAAAGGTAAGCAGGCCCATTTTTTCCTGACGTGTCTGAGTCTCATATTTGCATTAGCTGTTCTCCACAGGCCGTGGAGGGGCAGGGAATTTCCGTACTGCGTCAAACTCCCCGCACGAGGACATAAACATAATCAGGAAGCAGTCGAAGAGCAATGAGGGAGAATCGCGTTCATCTGGCCGGGGCGGATTGGGGAATATCACTCGTATTGGCGGAGCTCCTAGCACGACCTCCAAAACCACTTCCACTGCGAACCGTTAGGTAGGCGACATCAGTGTCATATCGCTTTTTTATGCTGATTATATGACCGTCAGGTAGGTTGCCGCAGCTTTAATCGCATCTGTAATATAGAAAAATCCATGTACAACGACTGGGTAATTTATTTAGGACAACTCTTCCCTCTCCACCAAGCTCTCTCGGCTGAAGTGTGCGCTTCATGGCGGACCGTGAACTACAGCTCCGGAGCTCCGTTCAAGAATCAAGGGGAGCGAATAAATACCTGGAGAAAACTTATGCCGATTGTCATGCGTAATGCCTTGGACCTGTCTACTCTGGAGCACACTAGATATCTGATCAGTGACCAGACGCATGGCAACATGTCATGAGGCCACAGTTGGAAATAACGGCATTCCGACAAAAAGACTTTTTCGGATCGCGCGGTTGCATGCGAAAAGTGAATTTGCCTAATGGAAGGAAATTGTGAAGCAACGAGCGCCTCCGGCAGAAAAATAATCGCATGAACTCACCGACTTACGCGTCTCAAGCCAGACAAGGCATCAACGTCAACCTTCTGGCTATGACATTCGTAAACACGAGGGTTTCCTGACATGAATCATTGAATAATGTCTTGCGATGTCGCGCATGTGAACAAGCCACAACGTTCATCGTGGGACTCGCGAGGAGTAAGTTGTATCATCAAGTGACTGTAGTTCCTAAAAAAAACCAGAGGATTTTACATACTACGTATCGCCGAATAAGTAGTGTCAAACCAACTCAAACAACGTCCGTGTTTTTCTACAGCTGGTACTGATGTCCCTCCTGTCCATTAATATATCTAATATTTCTTTGTTCAGATGAAGAAAGAAGTTCCGCTGTTCCAGGGAATCATAGGTACTTGCAAGCCATCGATGACTGTCATGTTTCGATGCAAAAGGAATTTGCCGTGCCCACGCGGCGAGCCGGTCCGGTGCTTGTCCGAGTCTTCCGAGGGCTTTACTTGCATATGAGACCCTTCCGCTTACCGCCATCATGTTCTGCACTTCATCGACATCGTCGCGATTAACTACGCCGTATCCTGCTGCACGCCGCTTATAGGAGACAGAGAGGGGACTACCGACGACCTATGGACGTCTGGCTCGCGAAAAGGATAACGGAAAATCGCAGGAACGAAACACTCGGAGGAAATATAATCCTGGTGAGCTCGCCTGATCCTAGATGATCCCTAGCTTATCGATGCAGACGGACCAGTGTGCTCGAGGCGCTAGACAGTGAGAAGCCCTTTGAAGTCGACGACCGAAGCTATCTCTTGGCGGCGCGCGCGCCACCGAAAACGCACGCTGCCTGGAGAGTATTGGGAGCAGAGAGATTACCCAGGGCTGACGACCTCGACGCATTCAAGGATTGCCATTGATGACACCTTCTTCTGTAGGTGAGGCGACACGTTATTTCCCCCCATCAAGCAGAGATTCAAACCATCCATCAGACATAGACCCCATTGGGCATCGTGTAAAATTGCGTGCAGTGTGGGCTAAGGCAAGTATGTTTGTTCTTATAGATGGCCGTGTGCAAACGATCCTCACTCCTCATTTCAGCTTTCACGTAGTATTATCTGGGATTGAGATCTGAGATCTGAGATACAAGGCAGACTTGGCGTAGAATGGTGAGATGAAGTGCTGAAGGTGTCGGTATGTTGACAACGCACTGTCGTGGAATGCCATTGATTGTATGATAAAGGTCTTACGAGTAACCCGCAAAAGGACATGAATCGCAATACGAGAGACTGGGAGCGACCGTCGTAGTAACCTCCCGCATTCAAGTTTTATTCAGGACAACAGGCGAACAAGGACAGATGAAAACAGCGTCAAGAGGGCCATTGGATGGGGAAACTGCAGTAGCGCGCTGCTGATTACAATAGTTCAGATGTGTGATTCTGCGAGCGAATATCGTCCCAGATACTGAAGACTTCAACAGTCTCGCTGGAATCGGTGCCGAGTCGAAACGATCACCAGCAGAGAAACGGCCCTCGGCATTCCCAACCATCGTCAGGTCCCGGGAAATGAATCTCTTCATCGTGAATGATTTCCGAATCCCGCCTGGCCTATATCAGAGCCCTCCTTACTCTGTGTCAATGCGCACAGAGGACGTTCGTCCTCGTGCTAGTCAGCGCGTCGTTCTTCAGTACGATGTGCTCTGGCAGGGCAAGTCATCCAGTATCACCCTGGAGGGTTCCGCGTGCTGCAGACCCCGTAGTCCACGCCGACATCGACTTGTCTGTGGTTTTGGTACACATGTAGTCAGGATCGGTGAAATAGTCCAATGGGACGAAGTTGATGACGTCGAATGCGCTATTCTCATTATGACAGCACCTGTAGAAGGGACGGCAAGGACGACGCTCTTTCAGGCGTGGGTCTTTGGGGGCCTAGGCGCCTATCATTCCAGCGAAACCGTTCTCTAGCAACATTCTCAACTGTTCGTAGGAGGCGGTTTAATAACAGAGTGGGACTAATGGTCAGTAGAGAAAAAATTTGTTGGTTTGAGTCGTTCTTACTGACTGCTTTGATAGGCCCTGGCACGCGGTCGCGAGCAAACGATGGATTCAACGACTCCCTTCGCGACGAAACGGGCTCAATATACTCAATCAACTGTATAATTTCCCTGTCTCCCTTTTTGTCGCCCTGCCGTCATACGTTACGTAGGTATGGAAACATGGACCTGGCAGCTAGCGGCTTCAAACACAAGCCCATCGAGACCATGCCGATGATTACTAGCTCACGAAAATCCGCGACAGTGCGGCGTGTCGGGCGAAGGTCATCCTTGAATATGTGTCGGGGTCAGTCAAGCGACGAGTCGGACTGAATCGCTTTGGCCTAATGTTAGGAGGAATGGTGGAGAGAAAGCGAAACCAGGACCGATCGAAACACTGGCTGGACGGTAAAGGTCGTGTGCCCATCTTTTATTGACTGAAGCTGACGTCCTCTCATAGATAAGGTGTGACGTGGCGACAGAAATTTTCATGGCAGTGCTGCATAACTTCGGCCCCTTGGAGAGTACAATCAACCGCGGGCCAGTGTCACCAGCGCTGTGCTTTTCGGTGCTCAGGGTCACCAACCTTACCTACATCCGGTGCATTCCGTGATTTTCTCCATTGCCTCTCCGATTGAAGTCATCTCAAGAAGCGCCTTGTCGTCACCCAATGTCGAGGCCGTTATCTGAGGAGCGGTGAAAGATATCCGAAAGTGCCGGAGGTCTATTTCGCTGCCAGGTCGATTGTACATATCACAGCTTGGTCGACATAGGCCAGTGCCCATGTGCATTTTGAGTGGGTGATTACTGAGTTGCAGAAAAGCGATGTGACGTAACATGGTTCAAACGATAACGGGAACTTAAGGGTGAGATTGATGTTATTGAACTGAATGAAGCTCATGACGCTTTGCAGATTGCGACCTTGTTCTCTGAGAGCCTCGACACTTGACCTGGCCGTGGTTTCGGAAGCGGTGGCCATACCTCGACATACATATATGATAATTTCCCACACTACAGTTTTGATCGTACCAGTAGACTATCGTGCGTGTATTGCCAGGGAACTTTTTCTGGGGGAGGAAATTTGATATTTGGGGAGGGCCGACCGATCGCTTGCCCTTTGACATAAGTAGTTGCTCTATGTTGTTCAATTTAGTGAATTATCGAAAGGAAGTTGTATTTATGTATTATTAATACCATCAATTCGTCTCGTCCCAATTGTCAACCAGAATACGTATTACCATAACTTTCGGAAAAAGGCATTTCCGCTTGGGCTAAGCTAAGTACCTCCGCGCTGAAGATCACTGGTTTCCCATCCGACCTTCTTTTGTTCCTTATCCTCGGTACGCCGAGCAAGATCTTACAGCCCTTCAATCATCTGACGTGTGAAAGATAAGGATCCATGGAGCTCAACGCAGAAGATCCACAGGGTCCCGCGATCGCAGATACAGCCAATCAGGATGTCATAAATCATCGGGTTCGCATAATGGAGGCAACGTGAAACACATAGATCATAACAAAAATAAAAGAAACGATGACTGTTCTACAACGTGAGGCGTACATACTTGCAGGTATAAGTTAGCTAGTGGGCGATGACTGAAGAAACATAAAGGTATCCGATGCGTGCGTGAGCTTTTGAGAGAATGAAAACGAAAATGTTCGAGGGCGACATCCTAATCACAGGATGTTCATAACCCACACATCATGGCCTTTGGTGCTAGGCGAAAGCCCAGCAAATCTCGTACGCCCCATGAAAAAGTCGACCCGCTTAACACCAGCCTTCTTCTCCTCATACGATCCACTCCGGCTCTTTATCCGCTTGTATCTCTGCTCATAAGCTTCCGTAACTCTCCGCATTTCCGTCTTCGAGGGCAGTCCGTAGAACTCGGCAGGAGAAATGTTCTCCCGGAGCCCATTATACATCGCGTAGAGGACGTCGGAGACGGTCACATAGGTGCCGTTCAGTAGCGGACGGACAGAGATTCGCCAGAAGAGATGGGGAGACGTGAGCGTTAGATGAGCCACTGGTGGTGAAATGGCAGGCTCAGAGAACGAACTGGGTCTCGAAGATAGGGTAGAGTAGGAGGTGGTTACGGTGGAAGGATGGTTCGTTAGGTCGTAGTTGATTGCAGGGGGCTTCGCCACGGTTAGCAGCGAATGCACCTGTGGGTGGACGCGAGCTTTTGGTCTGGGAAGTGCGTATGGAGTCGGCCCAGGAAGGCGCGGCTCATGTCGCGAGGATGATCTTCTGGACGAGGACAGTGTCGAGGATGTTTTAGTAGAGAAAGGTGTCGAGGGCACCTTGTGGGCCTGGTCGAGGGCGAAGCGAACTTGCTTAACTGGCATCGTGGGTCAGGAGAGTTGGGAATGAAAAGAGGGCTGGCTGGCTCACGCTTTATATAAGTCGAAGGACGCGTATTGACCTGACTTCAGAGGCAGTGCCCCGCTCCAAGCACCGGTCAGCCGGACTTCCCCGAAAAGGTATGTACAGGCCATAGTGCACACATTTATCATCTACACAGCCTGGTCAGCGCGGTGTTCTGGCAGCAGATGACGTCTGACGTACACGTTCTGTGTTGGTCGACCACTCCAATCAGAGATGCTGACGCAGCCCAAGGTGGACGGTATGGCCACGGAACTGCTTTCTCACCCACGGCGGAATAAGATCTTGCTCCTGAAAAATGTAAGAAGCGAAGCACATAGGAGATCGCGGAAGGAGGACGGAATCCTTGGAGACCGACCGAAAATATCAAGGTTCTCATTCACTGGAGGGAGCGCTAGGTGATACCCATCGACTATGGAGACCTAGCCTTGCCCGCCACAAGACCGACTTGAATGTGTAGGCAACCTTTAGGGAGGAGGGAACCATGGACATGGTTCGGGTGACGTGACTAGATACGAAAAAATTCTTCAGATGAGCTCCATTAGAGAAAAGACACTCAAGCGCCTCCAAGTGCTCACCTGACCGTGATGCCTCGCGCAGAACACGTTGCAGAACCCAAATAGACCGACCTTCGAAGGCTAAAGAGATCCCGAAAAGTGGAGATAGCACGAGGTCCAGATCATGACAAATTCCCGCCAATATACTTTTGTTGGAAAGTGCTGTAGACCGAATGTCACAGAATACAATGTCAAGCCACACGGAAAACAGTTTCCGGTATCTGACTCACGGACAGCCATGAGATTGCCTACAATATCTTGATAACCAGTGTATACGTCCTGAATAGAAAGACAATGAATAGTTAAGTGCCTTCAATTTCGTTACGCAGTGGAAGGTATCGTCGGCATCGTGTCCGTGCCAATATGAATAGCCTTGTGCTCAGTGGCCCGCCTAAGCAACTGGGTTTAACAAAAGAAGGCAAAAAGACAACAGCACGTACGCATATTCATCAAAAACCTAGTGCCCTTCAGTCCTTGTTCCGCAGTCGATACGATGGAAACAAGGGTCAGTACTGCTAAAACCGTGAGTATTTCGTCCCCTCCTGCGGCGTAGGGAAGACCGCTGAAACAACAAAATGACATTTGGACCACTGCCCATCAAACATAAATTAGCACTGCATCGTTAGATTTCCTTGCAGATGCGACTCCGTGATTTTCATTACTAAGAACTGCGATATGTGACAGTCAGACCAACAAGAGGGCGAAGATTTTGAAATTGCAGTGTGCACAGAATCATGATAATGGCAGTCCGAGAAAGAAACTAAGCCGGCTCTAGGGTTAGGGTTTGATTCACAGCAGTTTCATCATTTTCCTGGGATTGTCCTTCCTTTTTTGACGCGTTCGCAATTTCCAATTTCCTTCCTTTATTCCTTTGCTCACCATTGTGTCAGCTAGGTGCCCCCAGCCCGACCGACCGACCCGATGTTCAACGGTCCAGGAACCCCATAGAATTTAACAGGCCGATATCCAGCTCAAGCATCATGGCCGCCGTCTCGCATCCTATTCTATCTACGAAATCTAAACGGTACCAGCGAGATACTTTTGTTTACTCTACATCTTTGCCAGCTCGGTTGCTTATTGGTAAGAACCACCGTTATGAGTCCCATTCTCAAGGCTGACGAAATCTAATTTGTTTCCAGAACTAAATCAGCGTCTGATACCAATTAACAGCGCTGGGTATATGATCTAGCTCCCCACAGCGAGCCGTTCTATCTGCGCCCAGTAACGGTACACCAATTTGGAATAATGACGTATGTAAGTATAATGCCCAACGGTCCCCATTCCCGAGAATTCGTTAGAACCGCTTCCAACGGGCAACTACGGCTGGTATCACGCAAGTAAATCCAGGCCAACATTGATCCCTGCATTATACTAAAAGTCACTACGCTGTACAGATGGCCGCGAAGCAAGATTTCTACCCCCAGATTACGACCATGCCCAATCCCCCTTCTTTTGCGGCCATGAAGCAAACTACAACACTCCATCCCAACCCACAGACGATAGTAGATTTCTTTGTACCTTGTAATGGATGCGAACTCACGCCTACTTCACAGTTCGATGTGGTACCGTCGGTGGCACAAGCGGTTCAGGAAAGAGACCGCAACCGATGCTTCATTACTGGAACTTCATTGCAGGGAGACACCGATTTAGTATGGATGTTCCCCCCTCCTTTTATCGCGTGATAAGGCCCATCTTTTCGGTATTTACTCAAACGGTACAACTGCTTTTAGTGTCTTTATCCGCCGCTCAGGGATGATTACAAGCGCATACCAGAGTTCTTCGAAACAGCGTCCAATGCCGCATTTCTTCACAAAGACCTCATCTTATTTTTCCTTGACAACACTTTCAGCGTCGACGTCGACGTAAGTGCGACTACCTGCCTGTCTTCAGACTGCTGAAAGAAACTTCAGGATCATCATCGCGTTTTAATCTTTCGTGATATGGGGCCCGCTCAATAACTTCTCCCGTCACATCTCCAGGTTACCGCCGACGAGGGGCCAGACGACTGGTACCTCAGAGAACATTTTAGGATCTCTCTCAAAGTAAATATTCGCGATGGAGACATTCGCGAGGATTATCCTCCGGCTGCAGTTCTTGACATCATGGCCGATCTCGGGGTTGGTTCGTGTGGCGGCGACGAAGCACTGGAGCTAGCACCAATGACGGATCCTCGATGGCAAACTGTTCTGGGGCAGTCGATCTGGGAGACCGTATTGGAGACCAGGATGGCTGCGAGGTATGCACCATCGGATAATTCAGATGAGGAAAACGAAGCAGATCAATTGGATACATCGTTCTACTAAATGTGAAGTCCCTGTTTGATATACAGTTAAATATGTTAAACCTATCATTCCAGGGTCGTCTTATTCTGAATGTTTTTGACATCATGGACATATCGGAAGATTCACCGTTCGTCACGCACAAACGTTGTCCTCTGTAACATCTTTTAGTTCGTGACGTCGTACCCGGAGCAGAGCCAAGACCTGGCACGCTCATTGAGGGATTTTTCTTGGATACGCTGTCCCTTCTCAAGTTCACAGAGCTGTGGACGTGGTGAAGAGTGGGCCCCTGAAGAAGGTCACTCTGCGAAAAGAGGCGCCTCACGTAGGCCTGAAGGAGAGTACGAAAGGCAGCTCAAGGCGCTCCGCCAGGATGGTCTAGACGTATTCTGTGGAAGCCCCGTACTTCGCATTTTGGTGGTAGTGTTTGGCGCCCGTAAACTTCGGCGGAGTACTGACATCCCTGTCTTGCGCAACTCTCCTTCATTCGTCCTGCGGCTTAATTGCGAATAAAACCGGCGGTGATAGTTAGAAGATATTCAACGGGAGAGAGCATGAAGAGACAGCAGCCAAAAGCTGGCCAGAAGGCTATGATTGAGATTACGCGCCTATCAGTAGGCTGTCCTTGAATGTCGGGAGATGAGTACCAAAATATACCAGAGCGTAAGACACTAGACCTAGTCGGTATAATAGTTTTGGCATATAGACTGAATGCGTCTAGTGGCAATTGTGGAGCGGAGTCGTCCGAACGGTGCAATATCCGATGTGATATGAAGCTGTTGAAGTATTTGCGTCCTTGATAGAATACATGGTGCTGTGAACGCGTTTGTATTTTTAGGTAGCAGATAGTCAGCAGAGGTCACAAACGATCGATTGTACCAAATCTTCGGTTCGAGAATGCCGATGAAAACTAGTTATCAAGAAGAGCTGTACTTGAGCGTAAGTGCCGAACTCCAAGCAAAAAATAATAGTCTTGACTACGGACCCTTGATGCATTCATACCCTTTCCCGCAGCAATTCCATATTTAACGCTCCACAGCAGTGCTGCGAGGGCTCCAAGTAGCCTACTCTTGAAATGGGCGCTATTTTCCTTGCTGTGCGATCGTAGTTGTCTAAAAAGATAGAAACTCAAACTGGCGATCCTAGTGCGAGAGCTCAGAGAGCTCGTCTGCTGTACGCATAGATACGGAGATAGTATGAATGTAGCTCGACATGAAAAATAGATGCAATAAAAATAACACGAAGTGTAATTACTACTAAGTCCATGAATATAAACGGGACCGACTATGGGTGTATTTTTAACTTCAACATACTCTCCGTATTCTAATTCTAAAAGGCCTCTCCCTACGCTTGAGCTAGTTATCTTGTTCCGTCGAATATTCTACATCAACCCAATGTCGCATCCTGTCTCCATATTGGATAGTTAGCCACAATATCCTGCACCAAAAGCATGAGGCAGGGTATACGTCGCAAACATGGGGAACAACTTACAGAAATCCCACCCAAGCAAATGCAGCAGCGGCCGCATCGGTAGCAGCAACGCCAACTGTATTAACCATGGGTAATATCCCTGCAATTAGTATGGACATAAAGAAAGACCGTAATGCACTGGACATTATGAATTATGATATGTATCTATGAGCAATTGGACGACTCACTTATTCGCCGCCATACTCTCCGCGCTCCTTGAATGCATGATATCTACGCCGTACGCCGATGAAGGGCTAAGTACCAAGTCGACCTACATGCCAAGTTATCAGACTGTCCTAAACAGTTTTGAAAGAAACTTACACCAAACCCGTTCAAGAACAAACACACGAAATTGCCTATCAACCCGACCTTTCCGGGGACGTACTCAGTCAACAGACCGGATCCCAAAACAGAGAGCGGCACGAAAAATGCGGCGCCTATTAGAGTGCCGCGTAGGCGGTCTTCAGGGTACCACTCTCCACCCCGGCGCTGTCGGTATCGTTTCACAAGATAGTCGGAAAACCGACCTGCGGCTGGTGCGCCGACTGCAGAAATGTAGCGTGGTCAGAAACGAAGCATAACAAAGAAGAGCTACTCACTGAAGTTCCCTAAACCTATTGGTATAAAGCAGAGTCCGAGATACGCTTCGTTCGTTATGTTGTACCGAGCACCCTGGACAGGTTTCACGGAAATGAAATTTAATCCAATGCAATTTTCCGCTTACGATTGTATAAGGTAAAGCCGTTAAGAGGACGTACTCGGTTGTCAGCACCGTTAGACCTGCTATAGTCTGTCAAAATATATGTCAGTCCTACGCTGGTAGCCGTAACAGACAGTCAGCACACACCACTGCTACTAGGTTAGGACTGCGGAGGAGAGCAAGCGAGCGCAACGGGTTGACCCAGACGAATGGAGCCGTTGAATGTTCCTCGATTTTTAATTTATCGACACCACGAACGCCTGGGTGGCTCGTTTCCGAGAAGAACAGGTACATGCAGATGAATGCACCGAAACCTGCACCGCCCAAGATGAACTGCATCGTCCGCCACGAGGAAAAATGCGCTACGACGCCTGTTTGAATAGGTATATGTCAACGAACCAGCGGAAGACGGGGCTTATCTTGCCTGCAGATAATGGCGCTAATGCAGGACCAAGGAGACATGCCTAATGGACAACGTTAGAGACTAAGAAACTGCCTGGAATTGTAGAAGAACGCACCCCGAAGAAAATACCCATCGCTCCACCTCTCTCCTCTAATTTGTATATATCCCCTATAACTCCCGCGCCGACAGAGAGGCCTGGTGACGCGCCGAAGGTTTGCAGGAATCGCCAGACCATAAGCTGAGATACTGTCTGGGAGAGAGCAACGCCTAAAGACCCCACACAAAGCAGCGGAAGACCGACAAGATATACGGGACGACGCCCATCTGGGTAAAGACGGTTCTGAGATTCGGAAGGAGAATCTGGAGTGTGAACATACAGAAACTCGAGTACGATGCAGCAGCTAGAGAGCCAATGCTCGTTGCCAGGACGGACAAGCTGACCGCAAGACTGGAGATAACAAATATGAGACATCTGGCGGAGGCCAAGAAACAGCACGCACCTGATAACTGATCCACTGGAATCCAAATCTCGCGCAATAGCGGGGACGGAAGGGAAGAAGGAGCCAGATATGAACACTGCCAGGTTTCGGTGAACATACCACAGCTCACATGAAACGAAAAACGTACAGGGTAGAAGCCCGCACCATGAAATCAACGCGAGGATACCTCTCTTCCTTCCTCTCGTGAACCGCCCATATACTCCTACTTCATGCTTGTTTAGGAGCGGCGTCTGTTCGCTAATGGTCATGGTGTTGGTCACGGTGCCGGTAAGAGAGGTATCAGTGTCGTTTGGGCTGCTTTAAACTGGAGCTGACGGGTACGTGCGAGACTTCACGCCAGGAAGAGTGGCGGAACCGCCCGAGCCGAAAGTGGCTGTGAGAATTGCGGGTCTCAGGTCCGGTGGGAATAGCACCGGTCAAAGGTATACCGCCGGCTTCGTCAGAGAATCCAAAATTTGAATAGCAGTCTTCATAGGTCCAAAAGTAGCTCGAAGATGACCTCAATTGCAGCCTGATACACTGTTTAGGCGTTAGAAGGGTATTCAAATCACGAATGGTTCTTATAAACACGTCGGACGAACTGAAGTATCATCGGATTCACAACATCCGGGAGCTCGTAAAAGGGTAAGTGACCCGCTCCAGGAAGCCGTCTATAGTCAAAATTGTCCCCAAAGTTCTGCTTCATGAATTCTTCATGCTTCTCTAGTTCCATCGTGGCATCTTCTGTAGCCTGGATACAGAGTATCGGTAATTCCTTCGATACGCGCAACAAAGCTGTCTCGTCCTGTGTCCGTGAAAGGGAAAACGACCCTGTAGTAGCAATATTCTTCATTCGATCCAATCAGTACGCGAAGATCAGAATCATGATAGACATGAAGGTTCACCATATTCGTTGCACTGCCCATCCATGTGCACCGATCCTCAAAAGAAACCATTCCTAAATTGTTTGGAGCGACAATGGCGTCGACAAACTTCTTCAGCGCATTCTGGTAACGGACAGTATGCGGAGAAGACAGCGGAGGAAGGACGGCGATAGTGTACGGTTTGATGATGTCCGGTAATATAGAGCGTCAGGGAACTGCATTGAGTATGACATGCCCGGTCAAGGGAAGCGGCGATGTACCAAACCGGGACAAGACGTCGGGTACGATAAGGCCGCCAAAGGACCTAGGTTTGAATGTTTAGAACCAAAATTCATAGAGAACGGAGTAGGCCACGTACCAGCTCAGGGCAATGGGCGCAGTGACATTGAAAGCCGTGCACACGGTATGAAAATCTTCGGCATGCCTTGCAGAAATGTAGGCCTGCTCTAATTCTGGTAGATCACTGCGACCATGCCTACGGGTCTATTTGAAGAAAGATACATCTTAATGAAGCGAGCATTCATCGAAGCATCGTTTGCCTCTAGCCTCATACTTTATCTAAAGATCATGAGCTTCACGAAATGGTATGGACGTTGTGCGTACCATATATGAGTTATCTAGCAACTGCTCGTCGCCGAACTGTTTAGCCCAGTTCAAGCTTGAACAGAGCAAACCATGAACAAAGACGACAGGCGGTTTCCATGGAGCACCAGCAGCATCAGCCCAGATGTGAGTGCCATCCTGAGAGGTGATGTATTGACCGCCCATAATGCAAGATGCACGGAGAACACGGGAGGTCGAATGGAGATCGTCTAAACTTTTAAAACTTAAAGGTTTGAGTAGTCTAGACTTACGCATCGGCTAGTTTTTATATATTACCACCATGATGGTCGTCATTACACGCCGCGGTACCACTCGTTACACGGCGCGCCGCTACCACTCGTTCCTACATTTCCAGCCTCGATTAAGTATGCCTAACAGGGCCATAGGGTCGGAGGCGATGTGATAATTCAATTCCTGACAACTCGAACGTTACGTCTTCCATTGAGTCAAGTCCAATTGAGAAAATATCGGTACCTTTACAATCATGAAGTGACTCCACGAGAACTTGCTGACCAGGCACTTGACACCGCTTAGGAGAGCGACCAATGAAAATTTGATGACGGCCTTATGCGGCCCGATCATCCGATATTTGTTAGTTGTTACACCACCAGCTTCGCTCTCATCCTTCCTTTCCTTTTAACGGCACAAATCCCGATGGGAGCTAGCCCGAGCTTTAGAAATGCCCAGTACAGACGAGACATTCAACCGTGACGAACAGCTGGGCTCCCTTCTTATCAGTCTGGTGGTTATGGCAGTGTACAGTTCCTCATCGTATTTCCTCCAGTATTTACTGATTGAATTTCGTTTGTAAGGATGTATGGGATTACAACCTTTCAAGGTACGTTTGTCGCAGTTCTCGATCAACTGTCGCAATGCTAATCGTTGGTACTCGTTTAGTGTATATCTTCTTCAAGCAATACGATGATAGACCCAAGGATTCGAAAGTCATGCAGGGATTTGTACGTTGAAACATGGCTATAACTTCTGTATGCACGCTAATCATTGTCCCAGGTGATTTTTCTATGGTACAGCTTCACGCACATCTTTTCACACGATCATTGTCTTTAAGTGCAGGTGCTTATACAGGCTCCTTGATACGCTCCAGCAAGCGTTGGTTATTGAGGGAACTTACTGGTATCTAGTCACACACATTCCTGATCCCTCCAGTCTCGAGCATACGACGTGGTATGATAACAGTGTGTTTTTCAGGACTATAAATTATTCACGGTGTTTGCAGGGGTTATACGGTTCGCACAAGCTTCGGCTACTTGCAGACATATTCTCTGATACGACTTTCATGAACACAGTCTCAGGTATTCATTACGGTATGTGTCTAGCACCTTTCATGTGCTTGATTGGTGCTAACGCTCACCGTCAGGCTATCATGGACATTCTATGCCAAGGGTACATCCATGATCTCTCTCCTGATTCGATTGTAGTCGATGCTTACTGACGCCAATCTTTAGTTTCCTCATACGGCGCATCTGGCATCGTACGTCGTCTTCTCCCTCTACCAATCGCAAGCGATATTGATGTACTCCTTCAAGTCACTCCACCAGAGAGAAAAAAGATGGCAGTATGTGCTGTGTGCATTATAACCACTATTTCCCTTGTATCCTTCGGTGAGTGGTCACCATACTTACAATCCCTGATTTCAAGAGGACCATTATCATGACAGTGGCGATGATGAGTAAGTTCAATCCTCACCCATTGACTCTCTGTTCACCTCAATTAGTGATCGGTGTGATGTTCTTTGTAACTACACAAATGTCCCAAGTCGGAGCGCCGAAGCCAAGAGTAAGTCCTAGTCTTCTCGTCTGAACTTGCGAAAATCAATGTCCACCAGATCACCTTCTTCACCACCCTTGGTGCCGGCATGACAGCAGATATCTGCATCGCGAGCTGTCTATGCTATCAGCTCTCCAAGAAGAGATCAAGCGTTCCAAGGTTGGAGCTTAGTTTCGTAAATGACCCGTAGAATTCCTAACATCATTTGCGATCGCAGGACGAAAACCGTTATAGACAGGGTTATTCTGTACACGATCAATACATGTACAACCTTTGACTTCGCTGTTCGTGGAATTTTTACTAACGCAGGTGTTATTTCAGGTGTGCTAACCAGGCATGACTCTCGTTTCCATCTTCACTCTAGTTTTGACCTGTTTCTCAGCCTGATCGCCACGGGGTCCTTTATTGCTGTACGCCTATTTTTCTACTTTCTCTCCTTTCGCCGCTCAGCGACATCTTAGTTGGCAATAAAGCCATTATCTATGGTCTTTGTCGCGTTATTTACCCTCCTTCCAAAATGTGCGTACAGTCGTGCCTTGTACACGTTCTTGCCTCTGACCTACTCTGGGCAGTCTACTTCAACACGCTCATGGCTACGTGTATGCTTCCTTCTGTTCTTCGATCCATCGTTTCTGATGCGCTTTTCTGCCAGTGAATTCCCGTATTGCCTTACGTCGTCATCTTGAGGCTCTCACATCCATTTCCCTCAACTGGATGCATAACGACGAAATAGGAAATGGGCAGAGTAACATATCAACTTCAAGTTTATCAAGAGGGAAAGAAACCAGTCGTCACGGTGCTGATCTAGCGATTTCTTTGAGCTCTGATATAGAATCTGGGTTGAGAGTGAGCTTTCTTTTTCATCGGGATCTATAGCCTTATTCTCGCCATTTTCGCAGTGATGGAACTATGAGGTCGCTGGAAGAAAGGTCCCAATAGGGCGTTTGCGCTGCCTAACTCACGCCTCTTGACGGCATTTAGGAAGTGACTTATGCTCCATTTTAACTGAGTAGTGAAGTTAGAACACGATTATCGCGTGGTTCGTGCATATACATGAGCCATATAATTTTTTGTCGCAAACTATCCAGCCCGTCGGCGACAGCATCCAACCCAGCATATCTTGTCACGATTCAACAGATCCGGGACTCGTACTTACATTTTAAGTTCATTTTTTTCCGTGTTGCATTGATTGTACACTGTGAGACGAAATGCGCGCGGTAGGAAAGGGAAATCAATAAAGCTCTACAGTACGCTTGTTCTTCCGCAATCAGTGGCTTTTGTAGTAGCTAGCGCTTGAGGACTAACAGAGTGTTGGTATACTAACTGTACCACGGGACTGTAGTTTCCTTCATTATACTTCAGAATAGTCTCTCTAGGCATCCGTGATTGCCAGTATTGCTCGAACTCCGCATGGCCACATGTACTACAATGACACTCTAAGCATCAGACAGATATCTAGGGTTATACAGGGCTATTTCAACATGTAAGTATTAGCAATTCATAGAACACCACGAGAAAATATCTCCTGTCATGGACCCACGGGAGAAAAGACCTCCGTGCAGCAACATTCTCTATTCAGCACGGCGAGCATTCGATCCGCGATTCTCGTTGCCAGGGGCAACCTCAAATACACCAGTCTCGGGTTTTCGAGGGAAAGTTAACACCCTGGTGACTCGTAAACTCTTTCGATTTGATGTATTCTACTAGAAGAGGAGATTTATCGACCCGAGCCCAGATAAGACGGTGAACTCACGACTAACAAATATACGGGTTGGCACATATTGTCACATGAGCTGAAACCGTCCATATCACGGACAATTACAATCCCTTGGTTACGATACCTATATCAACCCTCCCGTAATATCGTAGATACAGGGACAATACACATCTTTATATAGAATGAAACCACCGGGGACCTGAGCTAAAAGGTTAAAATTCAGAAGGTTGACAGGGAGAAAATACTACATCGAACACCAGTATAACAATCGATTTCGTGATTTTGAAAGCGACAAATGCGACCTGAGATACTTCTGAGTGTCTCGTTGGAAATGGATACGCCCGCTGATTGCTACGGCCGTAGCCACGGGTCTGTCTGGAGAAATGCCATGAGGCGTCTGGATGAGTTAAAGACAGTTGTCTCAGTCTTTGTCGCGTTAATCAAATTTCCTAGAATCCTAGGTCCTTAAAGGTAGCTCGTACATGACCTCAATTGCAGCCTGATAAATCATTCGTCGTTAGAAGAGTATTCAAATTACGAATGGTTCTTATAAACACGCCGGATGAACTGGAGTATCATCGGATTCACAACATCCGGGAGCTCGTAAAAGGGTGAGTGGCCCGCTCCAGGAAGCCGCCGATAATCTAAGTTGTCCCCAAAGTTCTGCTTCATGAATTCTTCATGCCTCTCTAGTTCCATCATGGTATCTTCTGTAGCCTGGATACAGAGTATCGGTAATTCCTTCGATACACGCAACAAAGCTGTCTCGTCCTGTGTCCGTGAAAGGGAAAACGATCGTGCAGCAATGTTCTTCGTTCGATCTAATCAGCAGGAAGATCAGATCCCTGATGTAATATCAAAGCTCACCATATTCATTGCATTGCTCATCCACGCGCATCGATCCTCAAAAGAAACCATTCCTAAATTGTTTGGAGCGACAAAGGCGTCGACAAACTTCTTCAGCGCATTCTGGTAATGAACAGTATGCGGAGAGGACAGCGGAGGAAGGACGGCGATGGTGTACGGTTTGATGATGTCCGGTAATATGGAGCGGCAGGGAATCGCGTTGAGCATGATATGTCCAGCCACGGGGAGCGGCGATGTACCAAACCGGGACAAGACGTCGGGTACGATAAGGCCACCAAGGGACCTAGGTTCAACTGTTTAGAAGCACAAATCAGAGAGATGGAATAGGCCATGCACCAGCTCACGACAATGGGCGCAGTGACATTGAAAGCCGTGCACACGGTATGAAAATCTTCGGCGTGCCGTGCAGAAATGTAGGCCTCCTCTGATTCTGGTTGATCACTGCGACCATGCCCACGGGTCTATTGGAAGAAAGATACATCTCAATGAGGCGAACATTAACGAAGCAGCATGTTCCCTGACCTCATACTTTATCTAAAGCAGTCATGAGCTTCGGGAAAATGGTATTGATACTGTGCTTACCATATATAGGTTGTCCAGCAACTGCTCGTCGCTGAACTGCCTTGCCCAATTCAAGCTTGAGCAGAGCAAACCATGGACGAAAATGACAGGCGGTTTCCCAGGCGTGCCAGCGGCGTCAGCCCAGATACGAGTCCCGTCTTGAGAGGAAATGTATTGACCGGGCATAAAGATATCCAATGAGGAAAGTGGGGGTCAAGGCGAACGACCTGGACTGCCTGGATGTTTAAATAGTCTTGGCTCATCCTGGTAGTCATTCATATATCTCGTTGCCGCATTCGCAACCTTGCTTATGCCTTACAGGGTCGCCGAAGAGGTTACATGAAAAGATAACCACTTTCCGTTAAACTCCATATGTGCGTCGTCCATTCAGTCGGGTTCTGCTGGGGCCTAGAAGAAATCAGTGCTTTTACGGTTATGACGAGGTCATCAATACTTGCAAATTTGAACTTTCACCATGTCAAGAAAGTAAGGGAAAACGAGCTTAACATGCATTTGTTCAATTGGGCTTAGAGCTAACCCTACAGTGCAGGTTTGGAGCAGAAATCCTCAGTGATCTCCACGTAATGATGAGCTACGGCACATGCGGCCCGACGGCCCGCTTTCCCTTTTAGTGGTACTTACAAAAATTGGTGCACACTGCAAATTCTGCCCGCTTGCCCGACGTTTAACAATGTCCAGCACCAAAATGGCAGCATAGGAAGCGCCTGGGTTTAATTTCTATCAGCCTCGTAGTTCCACGACTTCTTCTTGTACGCAGCAAGTCCGTCCTCGTGTACTTTACTTATCAGATTTCATTTGGAACGAGGTGATTTACGACCTTTCGGAGGAACGTCTTACTGCGATTCTCGGTGATTTTTCAGCGCCGTGATTAATGTACAGCCATTGGTGTACTTTGAAGCATCACAAGCCTTACATTCTGCCCGCTCACCGCCGTATCAGTAAGATAGCCAAGATTCCAAGAATCTACGAGGTGCGGGCGGTTCTGTCCTACTAGTTCAGCGAATCATAACTTCCCTTCATGGATTTTATTATTTGTGGGAAATCTATAGGTATCCAAGACGCAGAAAGAACGCCTACAGGGTCACAATTAATCAGCAGTTCGAAGCGCTGGATCCTGCAGACCCGGTGAACAAACTGGAGTGTCGCCTGATTCACGACCGCTGGAGCTCGTAACCTACGACGGTACCGCATCAAAGCCCTTCTGTACCCGAGACACACAGCACTGATTTGCAACTCATTTTACACGGAAGGACCAACGTTGCCGCGCTGTTGATCAATACAGTCATGTACAAGAGTTTTATCATGGACGTCCAAACTCCAAGGGGATGAACAATGCGGGTTCTTTTTCTACCTGACCCCATTGCATCGACTCTTCGGTTCTAACTTACACGTTCTGAGGAATGAGCTCGACCATGGCTGTTGTAGTAAAAAGGAAAGTCGAGGAAAACAGCGGTCTAAATACGATAAGCCACTGGATAGTGTATTTATCTTGCAGAACTATCGACTCGAATCCGTTCCCCGTAAGGTCGTCACGACGACTTGAACCACCGTATCTCCTTCCACGACCCAGCAAATAAGTGTCGATCCTCGGTGTGGCGGAGATGATCGTAAGAGGTATATGGAGATATCTGAGCGTGGATGACGAGACCAACCTGAGGGTACTACGTGAGTGTCACGATGAATCGGCCGGCGTTGACACCACGATATGCACGGGAAACAGGATAAGCGGGGAACGGCTAAACCTTTCAATCGCCTTGACTCGTGCTTCGAGAGATATCGATACTACCGCTTATGTTCATTCTTGACCACGATTGACGGTCCTATCGGAGAAGCAACAAGGCCTGAAGATAATCCCCTCAAACTTCTCGAACTTTGAGTCTCTGACTCAACTTCATCTTGAGAAGGCATTAGGAAAGGTTATTGGTGACATAAATTCTTACAATATTTACTTGAGTTCAAGGGAGACCCGCCATAGTCAAAAGTAATATAAGACGCCCTAGATATGGGTTTGCTAAGGAGGGCCAGAAAACGTAAAAATTGGCTCGGCCCTATGCTGCCCGACCTTGCCTTACAATGACGATATCATATTCAGTGCTTGGGGACTCGCTTAAGATTCATACCTCAAGAAATGTCCCGGAACATGGAAGTGGGATTACCAGCGAGTCTTCAGGCGACTGGAGCGTTTGTTCTCTGTGATGGAGCTAAACCCGAAGAACGAGATGCTGAACATTCGCTGTAAAGGATATAACTCTTTCATAAGCTACTTTTCGTACCGCAGCCATCATTTTTCCTGCTTTCTAGACATTTCACTCCGAGTCATATCTCCTTTGCCCTTCGCAATTTATGGGAAAGTGATTGGTACTCGAGACGCACGAAGCGCTAGTAGTTACCGCAGACGCGCTGGACAAACTGGAGTATCATCGGATCCACGATCTCTGGGAGTTCGTAGAAAGGAGCATGGCCTGCTCCAGGAAGCCGCCGATAATCCAAATTATCACCAAAGTTCTGCTTCATAAACTCTTCATGCTTCTCTAGGTCCATCAAGGTATCTTCTGTACCCTGTATGCATAGTATTGGCAGTTCATTCGATACGGAGAGCAAAGCCGTCTCATCCTGAGTTCGAATGGGCGAGAACTTGCGTGCAGCAGTGTTCTCCCCTCGCCAATTAGCATGCAGATCATTTCTGTGAGGTCGGCCAAACTCACCATACCCGCCGCGCTACCTATCCACGCGCACCGATCTTCAAAAGAAATCGGATTGCCTGGAGCAACGAACGCTCCGATGAACAATTTCAGCGCGTTCTGGAACTCGGTGGTATGTGGAGAGGTTATCGAAGGCATAACGGTAGCGGTGTACGGTTTGGATATTTCCCGCGACATAGAGCGCCAAGGCATCGCGTTGAGCATAACGTGCCCAGCTACTGGAAGAGGGGATATACCGAACCGGGATAAGACGTCGGGTACGATGAGCCCACCGAGTGACCTGGGTTGAAACGATCAGTACCGCCTCAGCCGAAGAGGCAGAAAATACATACCAGCTTACGACAATCGGTTTCGTCACTTTGAAGGCGGCACACACTGCCCGGAAATCTTCTGCGTGTCTTGCGGAAACGTACGCCTCCTCTGATTCGGGCTGATCGCTACGACCGTGTCCACGGGTCTATTTGAAAGAATAAGAGATTTCGAAGAGAAGTAACTTTTGGCTCACCTCGTACTTAATCTGGAAGTATCGATGTTAAAATCACTGCGGACGTGGAGAGGGGAGACCCTACCATATACAAGTTGTCCAGCAACTGCTTGTCACTGAACTGCTTAACCCAATTCAGGCTCGAGCAAAGGAAACCGTGGATGAAGACGACGGAAGGCTTTCCTGGAGTGCCCACTGCGTCAGCCCAGATGCGGGTACCATCCTGGGAGGTGATCAGTTGGCTGGACATCACGGGAGAAATTGGAGAAACCAAGCATGCCTCAACTTACTTTTAAGTAATCTCGACATTACAAGAACGAGAAAGTGCAGCTGTAATAAAATGCCGACCGTAATCGGAATCCGATGGTTGTCGCGTGATGCTATAGTCCACATGTCATGGCAAGAACGGTCAAGTTCAAGTTAGTTTCCCAGCCAAGCTGTAAAAAAAAGTTAGAATCTTCCCGTCAAGAGTCAACACGCTATTTCTGACCAACGTGATTTCCATCTGCACATTATAAGGCGCTTTAATGAAAACTAGATACTGAGAATTCCATAATAAGGATTATGCGCCTCGAGATATCCGCGTATCCGGGATTATATAGTATCCGTGCGTCCGATCGGCGTCGCCGTGACTCGTCCAGACCCCAGGGTCAAGGCCGCGTTCTTATACCCACCCATCATGTCGCGGTTCACATCTCGCTCTGCCATTTCAGGCTTTAATATGAGGCATATTAGTAAGCCGCGCTGTCGAAAGACTACCATCAGACGTACGAGATCCCCTCTTTGTGGTCCACGGGGGGAAGGAGTTCACATTCCCAGTGATTTGGATGTACTGGGTACGACTTGGTAGCTGCAGTCTCTACTTGATTTTACTTCGAGACGCCCTGGCTTAGCCGTTGAGAAGGGGCCACCCGGTTCGATCCCGACAGAGGTACGTGAATTGAATGTCTTGACATCTTTTTGATGGATCACCTATGTGCTCCAAGACTCGTCTGGTATTTATCTCCTCTTTGCTTCCGGGGAGTCTAAAATATATTCAACCCCAACATTGTACCCAGCACCAACAAGTTCAACGTAGGAAGGCCGACAGCCCAAGGCGGTGGGTACTATAGAACCCCCGCCAAGGCCCTGGTTTCACCTATCCAGCCTACCCGCCCGATCGTTATTCAACATTGTCGACGTGGGCCCACAATACACCGAAACTACCCCGGTGGAAACAGTCATGAAAGTCGACAACGACCCTCATCTTCTCCCGTACGACCCAAAGAGTCAGACATGACGTTGGCCACGGAAAACATCGAGGGAATGGATTCGTTCCTTCTCGGTGCAAGACGGCTACGACAGGGCTGGCGGGATGGCGAGGACGCTGGAAGGCCGGGCTGGGCCTCCGTGCAATATCACTCGTATTCCCGCGCTAGCAGTCTCTGCTTTTGTCTGTCGCGTCGACTTGAACCACTCCATCTCCTACCCGCGCCTAGAAAATCGATGTCGATATTCGGTGACGTTTTCTCTGTGGAAACCGTCGGTTAAGAAGCGCTTGCAAGTATCTGAGCGCCTGGGTGACGAGCCCAAGGGAGTACGATTGATATCCTGAGGCATGCGGCTTGAAGGGGAAGTATATCTGAGAAAAGTACGTTTTGTGGAAGCGAGAGTAGCGTGGGAGGTTGAAATTGTACGCCATCGAAAGTGAAGATGCTGGTTCTGTTGCCTTGCTTTTCGCTTTGCGAGTCTTCGTCCTAGCTCTATCAATGGAACCACATACCAACTTTTCGCTTGGATCTTGAAGCGTCTCCTTGACTTCCACCCAACAAGGAGTTGCCAGACTACGTCTGCTAGCACCATTCATGATTGTCTACATCCGGAATCATCTGCGTCGACGATTAAAAAGGAGGCCATTCAACAAGGGACAGCATTCAAACCTTTCCGATGAACACCTCCCAGCCTACCGTCGTGCCACCATCATCTGAACTGGTCCAAAAGTCGACAATCGTTGGATACTGCGCCTTCGCCTCGATGGAAATGCATTGTGAAGAGGGTTGGAGTTGTGGTTTCAGAAGGCCCCGTTCATTATATGTTTCCTTTCATTTCGTCAGATTCCGTCGTAACACCACCAATGGAAACACATACTTGTCATTACATTCCGATATCGTGCTCGTCCACGTCTTCCTCTGCTTCTGTACAACTGTGAACCAACCCCATCCCTCACATCCGGTATCCATACAAAGCTGCGGTGGCGATTAGCAAGTAAAACACCCAAGGAAAAACAGAATCGAACCTAGGCCAATACTTTACATCTTCCTTCTTCCATCGCTGTGCCCTTGGTCAATCGCTAATATGTTGCCCGTCGCCGTCACTCTAACAGTCTTAGCTGTTATAGATCACTTGAACAGTCGCATATCAGACGGGTGCCTGCGGCTAGAAGCAAAGGACACTCACACGTCGCTCCAGATCCCGCCAATGTTGTTTGTTCTGTTCAACGAAGTTATTCTAAGAGCGACCAAGGCGCTGCTCAGACTTAGAGCGCAACTGAATTTCCAAGTGCCGTGTAAATCGCTCAGCGAAATAGGTCCTGTCAGTATCCTTCTTCAGCGACTGTTGACAACGGAGGCAGCCTCGACGGCGCAAATCTACAACTATTATCAGCAGTGTTCGTCGGCACGATAAAGGAAGCTGCTCACTGTACTTCTCAAGAATTCGAATGGGGCCACCACCCCTCAGATTCGGGGTCAGCAATGAACCATCAGGTCATTGTACCACCGCATGGCAGAGAAGAAAAGAGGCGAAATTTTTGGGTAGGCAAGCAGAAATGCATAAAAGAGGTGATTGTATGCGCGTGGAGAAATACGCTGGAAGCCAGCGAGTCCGGACTATTTGGTTGTTTGGAGGGAAGGAGGGCAGTCAGTCAGTCCGGTGTCTAACTCCGGTTTCCCACGGACGGCTACTAACCGGAATCTGCCGACGACTGCAGTTTGCCACTGCGTCCTACCGACAAAAATCGACATCATGGCTATAACTCATTTCTATGGTCGCCTGCCAGGTTTCCTTTGCAAAAATAACGCTTGCCAACCAGTCCAACGCCGTCGGTACCAGTTCACTTTCTTCGTCTTTTAGTTTGGAGACTAAACTTTGGAGTACAGTACACGATGGCGAATTTTTTTCTCCTTGGCTCCCAACCAATAAATGAGGGCACAATAATCTCTGAGCTATCTCCCCAATGCAGACCGCCGAACTACAAGGCATGGTGCGCCATTTTATTGTGAGCCTGCTGGCTTTTCTCTTAGTAGCGCTAAATTTATCGGTAGTGATGGCACATCCTGGTGGATTCAATATCTGTACTTCTCTTGGCAAAGAAGCTGACCGCTTCGCCAAACAGGTCTGGGGAAGAGGGCTTTATATCTTGAGCGGAAGCCTCGAATGCTTCTCACCGACGTTGGCCGGTTTCTGTCTTGCCCGGCTTCCTTAATACGGCGCTATTGCAAGTGGCTCAGGACTTGGTAGGGATCAGCGTCGTGCGATGCTTACTAGACTGCATTGGACTTCTTGATATACGCGGTTACCTTTGACCCAGCGTCGGCTTGGCGTTCCTTTGCGTTGACTGGTGAGGCCAAAACTGTGGGTCCATTGACTGTAGATTCGAGTATCTCGATAGCCGAAGAGGGAGTGATCGTTACAACAAGCAGCAGAACGTTTACAGTCGGCCTTCAGCCAATCTCGCAAGTTGTTTCTGAATACAACGACGAAAACCTGGAAGATTTACCAACATATTTCTCAGGACACGTAGTTCCGTTCCATTGATTTCTGATTCGCCATTTCTCCAACCAGTTCCCTATTCACAGCTATTTGGGAGAAAAGACACCAATGTTTTTTCTTCCACTTCCATTGTGCAGGTAACAACATCATTAGCGAAGGTCTGCACATTCCCCCCCAACGAGGACTATGATAGTACAGTACGTCTTCAATGGCGTTCAGATTGTTCGGCTGGCTTTTATCTACAACGTTGTTAGGTTCCACCTGAAAAGACCAAAGAACCTACTCCGCGCCCAAAGTCTCTCCCCCTCAGCGTCTTTCATGCGGTGCTCTCTGAATTCGCATAAACTTCACCATGGGACAAATCGGGACTCCAGCATGGACGCTTTCACCTTGCTCGGCCCCTTTTATCCTCCACACAAAGAAGCTGTCCCTACTCGGTCCGGGGCGAAAATGGAAAGTTCGCGTTTCCCTTTCCGCTCGCAGAAGAGAGTCCCAGGACTAGCAAAGACAGTTGGCTTACCGACGTCGGAGAAATGGCCATCGCCTCCACGCCTCTCTTGCTTTAATATTATGCGTGGACCACCACATCAAATCAACTTCGACGTCGACACCTTGACATTTCCCCATGTGCAGTCTTCCGACTGCGGCGTTCTCCTCTTTCTTCAATGATTTTTGCTGTGTATCCCGCCGGAATACCACACTCCTCACCATTGACATGTTCGGGGTCGTCATCATCCGCCACATCGTTCTTGCCGCAAAACCCGGCATGGGATATTCTGCCCTCGTAGGGCGTCTCTCCTTTGACGCGTCATCCCTCCCTTGCCCTTGGTACGGACGAGGGAAACGTTATAAATGCTACGCTCCACGCGGAGCTGAAGGAAGACACAGTCTGTTGCATTGCTCAGGAAGAATGGACAAGAATTGCTTGAGGGGGGACTCTTCTTCGGAAGGTACAAATGCAAGTCGTAGTCGCTCGTGACGACTGGATGACGTTGTACGCAGAAAGTAAACGGTGTCTTGCAAGTCAACATCGTCGATGTTATACCATGCAAATACACTATGACGTTGTGATAGTGAAAGAAATCCAAATCGTGCTAACAGGTAAACCGCCCATCCGGGAAGTGACGAATTGGTCCGAGAAGCATGGGATATTTCTCGTTTGAGCTTTAAGCTCAAGTTATTCTTGGTGCTATTTCGACGTGCGAGTCTTGAAGCATGACCATCGCTGCCATGCTTACGAGGGCTCGCGCTCTTTTGGTATTTTGCTCAGCACTAGATACTTTTCCCTCCCTGGCGTTGGAATGCCTAGGCCCTACACAACTATATGTGGTATTGTGTCACTATCTAAAAGCTTGGCGAGCAAGAGAGCGGATTACCGGACAATAATCATCTAACGCGTTCTTTTCCGGTAATAGTCCGAGTAGGTTCCAATTACGACTCTTAACTCTCTGGTAGCGTCAAGTACTAACTAGAGAGTACATATCTTGAACCTGTTCTCAATGCTAAAGACCAGTGTAGCGCTTTACTCGTAGATCCACCTCAGCACGTATGCCTTCGGTGGCAATCAATGAGCTGTTCACCCGAGAAGGTGATGGCTGAATACGGAAAGGCGATGAACCCGAGAAGCACCGGAACTTTCTTGTTCGAGTTTTAGACTCCAGTCGGTCTTGATGGTCGCATATGTCGCCCGAATCCTGAATTGGAGTCTGAGGCTGAATCTCTGTAGACATCGCTACCATGAATACGAGGGTGACTGAGGGTATGCCGAACTTCAGATGCTGATATTCCCACATGCACACCGCAACATTCAGTGAATCCCTCAGGCCACCAGATAACATTTCCCGTCTATGGTCTCCTTGAATAACCACGGTACGGTAGCATTTCATCTCCCTTTTTCGACCAGAACTTGAATATACTGGCATTACCTCCAGGATAAATCGTCTCCGCGGCTTCAGACTGGTCCCGACGCCGAAGCGATCCCGTATCCTCTTACCGAGGAAGGAACGACGTACCAGTATTCCTTCGTCCCCCCGGATCACTATGCCGATCAATTCTGGGACTTGCGTCATACTCGCCACCGTTTGAAGAAGACCCAGTCACCCATTGGTTGTGTGCACTATTTTATGAATACAGTACAGTACCCGGCCAATAGTAGAATGGATCCTTTCTCCTTCTTTTTGTAGTATTTCGGCGTATAAATGACTATTGAAGTCTCAAGTTTGACCCTGTGGATCCTCCTTCAGTAAGTAATTTGTTATTCCGATATACAGATGATATCATACATGGATAGCCGCAGCATGTGCTCGTGGTCCACGTCAGTTCGAACAGGCATACCCGGGAGTCTATCGGTCTACATGGTCGGATTGGGCTCACGATTCCGGCGGCAGCGTTAGCAGCCACAGCAGTGCAGCAGAAAAGGGAACCATACCGGGACAATCAACAATGTCTCTTCCTGCCAAACCCCATTTGATTTCTGAGTACCGCTTCGCGAATCCCCCGTCTAAATATACCCAGCAAGTGCTACTGCTCTCTATGCAGTATTTCGCTCGCTGTTTCGCAACCATCAAAATGAGTGGAAAATGGAACCAATGAACGAATGGACCTCTCGACAACCGTAAAAACATATGCAGCAACGGCAACTCAATCCAGGAAATAATACCGGCAGTCTGAGCACATATAAAACGGGTGCGCATCTTTCATTGGATTCATTACCCATTATTACCATGTCACAAGTGCCCACCAAACGAGTCCACTGGGAAGATGACTTCGACCGTAACGGCGCCCATCACCGCGCGCCCTTCTATGTGACATTCCTCGTCGACCAGACACCTCCCTCCCAGGGACAGTCATTTCCCCAATCCCCCATCACCCCCATCTCATCTCCCAAGCACCGGCAATCGCCTCCCCCGCGTCCATGTCTCCGCCCGCCGGCACCCTTCAAGCAACCACCCCATCATCGAGCACCCTCACCCTTCCCAGGACCCCGCCGACATTCGATACTGCATCGGGCCGACACGGAACGAGCGACCCGAACGCCCCTCCCGTCCACGACGCGTCTCTCCGTCCACCGCGCGCTTCGTCTGGGGACATGCCAGCCTCTCGACTTCTTCTCCCCCAGTCGTGTCGTCGCGCACCCCCAAATCGCGTACGAACCCGCGTCTAAACCAGCCTTTCAGAAGGTCTCCATCCTCGTCGAAATAGACAGCGTCGAGCGGTTCAACATCGAGATCGTCCGCAAGGACGGGATCCTCACAGTCGAGGACATCCTTACGTGGGCGCAGAAGGTGCTAAGGGAACGCCTCGAGCCGAGAGTGATGGGTGGGTGCTATAAAGAGAAGTGCAGGTGTGGCTGTGGTCGGTATGTCGATAAGAAGAGCGACTTCACGACAGTCTTCGATGGTCTGAGTGTGAGGGGCGGCGACGGGGAACTCAACAAGTGGAGGATGCACTTGAGGAGGGTGAAGTCCAGAGTATAGTCGCAGAGTTTGAGAAGAAACAAATCGAAGATGTTGTACAGTAGGTGAAACCGGATCGCATTGAATACCATATACGTAACAGGAATGTACCACCACTGTAACAGTAGTAACACTATAGGTAGTCACGAATTTCGAGGAAGCACTGTTATGAACTTAGCTTGATGTGACTGAGAGTCGAACGACTTACAGAATGGAACAATGCCCTTTGCCTTGCAGTATGTCCATAGAGACGCACATCGCCCGGGCTATGGATAGGAGCAAGGATAATTGTTGCGAAAGCGACGATATGTAGGGCAGTTCCCTTGCGCTGTCGGACCGTCGATTCGCTTCAAGTCTGATGTCATGGTAGCACCAACCCGCCGTATACACCATCGTCGTCATTCTGGGGGTCCACTACTTGTTGCGCATCGACGTATAAATGGGGTGCATGGTCGGTATTGTCCTAAGCAGGTAGGAGTCAGAGTGTGCGAGCGACCTTGGGCGAGTGGGGCAGGTTGATCCAGTGGGGCGTTCGAAAAGTGAAACGTCCATCCGTTATCATATTGGATGGAGGGTCTCCGAGCTGCTCAGAGCCTAAGGCCGAAACACCGTAGTAATGATCTTCAGAACATATCTGTTTTGATAACCGAGAGTCTACGAAGGAGTCAAATATACGACGGTCACATGCAGACAGAGCATACCGTAGCTCCATTCCCTCCTCAACGTCTAAGATCGCACTTTCTCCCAATACCAGATACGCGATATCGGTGCTCGAGCGGTAGAAGAACCCCCGAAATCAACCGGCGACCAAATCACCAAAGACTAAATGGGGGGATATTGAATGATACTGGATGAAAGGCACATTAATGTGGAGCTGAAAGACGCAGAAGGGCTAGTCGTACAGGGAACTTTTCGAACGAATCCATAATTTGGTCTGCAGCTGCAAGTCTTCAAGAAAAATTTGGACAGGAAGACTTGGAGGCACTCTCAGGGTTCAGGGTTCGGGAGCCGGAACGCGGTTCCGAACCCTAACCTCGAAATTCCTCAGGAGGAATTACAATGGCTATAGCACCGAGCCTCAGATACGGGGACATTGCTTGCAGACAGCACTTACTACATACCAGGATAAAGCCCTAGAGCACTGAAGTACTGTCCATGCAAAGGCAAAAACTGCTCCATGCTACTGCAAAAGTGTTTGAAACGCGCCATTCGGCGACGAAGAAGCTTCCAGTCCCGCCACATTGTGTCTGAGAAAATCCAATGAGGGCCACCGAAGACGTCAGAAAAAAACTCCCCACCTTGAAAACGAGAACATCTAGCAGAGGATCCACCAACAACAGCGCTACCGCGCACCCTCAGATAATCAGACGTTTGGTTCGAGCTAGAAACGCGTGCTCTCTCCTTCCTCGCTCAGTCGCCTGTCATTCAGATGCTCGAAGCCGGTTCCGTCGCGTGAGCGACCAAGTCCAACAAGACTCCTGAAGTCGACAGTGACGGACGGCAGTCATCCAAATGCCGGCTAATGGTCAAGGAAGGACGAATGCGAAGCCAGCATATACGCGCTGCTACTGCAAAGATTGGCGTACTTTATCGGAGTCGAAAGAGGAGTACGTGCGATGGCTGTCCTTCCCGACAACTGGTCGGACCGAGTTGTGTTGGTGTGCTGACTAAGCATACAGAAAATCTTTCTCGTCCCACCCAGCACCTTTTTCGTAATGGGTTCATGCGATAGCCTGTCATTCTGCGCCTCCGAGATTTTGTCGCCCCACCCTATGAATCCAGCATTCCCTGAGCCAGGAGCAACTGACCATTCAAGAAAAGGAAACGAGCACTGAAGCTCGTAAATGTATTCTCCGCGGAGGGATACATAAAATGATGGAATCCGATTATCCAGCCTTGTATAAAGATGTCCGCGAAACTAAAGGATGCCCATTGAGCGTGGAGCAATCAGTGTGAAGTTGTGCGATAAGCAACCCATCGCACTAGGTTATAGAGAGGCTGGTAACGGTCGCAGTTACAGCCAGGAGTGGTACGATTTCTGGGCTTGACGCGGGACCGAGCTGAGCCTAACGCTGAAAACATCGTCGAGAAATACTGCAACCGAATGGCAGAGCATAGTCGTCGAGCCCGCCCCTGCGTCAGAGTAAGCCATGTCATAGGCGCCTCAGGCCTATCATCGACGCAGACAATGTGGTACTGTGGCTGCGGCCGACATTAAACGCACAACGGCGCTTCGGAGTACTTCAGTACAAGCGTAAGGATTTCAGAGTACATATTAATCAGCCTCCTGATAGAAAGAGTCAGTTTAAAGTCAAAGAATCGTAACCCGTAAGAGAGCCCACCGTATGATAGCTTCGGCTTCGATTCCTTCACGTCGCACCCATCAGCAACAGCGCACCGACCATTTGTGTATAGAACAGGTACAATGCTCGAGAGTAAGGAAAAACTTCAGGCATACATGGAAAGAAAAGACCGCCGAAGGCACCTTTGCCGGTGTTAACACCGCGAGGTCGTTGGTGCCATCTGGGGCTCTCGTCGGAGAATGACAAATATGATATTCGTGGAGTAAGACCAAAACTGTGCCATTGCCTACTGTCTCCTTGAGAGATCATTCACTCGCCGCATGGGTGAATTTTTGTATCCTTCTTCGTTGGCGCATCTAAAATGAAGATCAGAAAAATTGAAAGCCGTGACGTAGAGACGCGCATACATCACCTAAACTCGAGTTTGCCAGCGCGGATACCGACGTCTGAGCAGGTTAAGAAGATATGGCATTTGTTGTGGATACGTGATGAGTCCGCCGCCTCCTCTCTTCAGCACAAGCGACACCGTACATGCGTAGAGCTTCTCAACAAAGTCTCTTCTCCTCGCTGGAAACTCTCATAATACTCGCGGTTCGTCACAAGTTCGAGGAGCCTGGACGTCTTGCGAGTAGAGGCCAGCACATACTCTTGGTAGGCCAGAGAGTTCGTAGCGGGAAAGTGGGGGTGCAAGGGTTGTAGAACTGATGGACCGAATAGGTGAATGTCGTATGAAGGTCTCGTCTAAAATAATCCTTTCTAGCACAACAGGGAACGTGCCGGTGATAATTCGTAACGAACTCGCGAGTTTATTCATTTCCATAACGTGCAGACTGCTAAGATAGCGCGAACACGGCCGTATATTCTGGGCTCTCTCGACTGAACATGACAGCCATCCACGGTATTGCGCCTTTTCCGGAGGGTGCCGCATCATTCCATCGCTGTATGGGTAAAATTTGAGTTCTTCGCTACTAAAATGAACATCAGAACATTGCATTGAGAGGGAGTCCATGGCTTTAACCTTATATCGAGGATGGTCGCCATGGGAAAAACCCAAAAGTTCGTGATAGTCGAGAGGTAGGCAATCTTCTCCTTCATGCGGTCCGAATTCACGAATCCTGGTAGTGTTCATCGCAGTTGGATTTATGGTTGAAATCATATGGTTTGTTCTAGGACAAAGCGCCATCCGAGGTGGTAACTGTCTGCTCCATGATGAGCAATGTCCAATATATACGGGGCAAAGTTAGAGCTCGACGTACCTGGCAATGATATCTCACTTCAGCCCGCCTGGGGCCTCGTTTCACATCCTAGCACCAGGTTTGTTGCACCAGAAGATGATTCGCGCGACATCATAGATGGCAAGGCAGTCGACAAGAACAAAACATAGCTAAGTTTGCGAAGCAGGTCGGCGCTGATGATGAGAGTCAGAAGAGGAAGGTTTTCTGTTGGTCCCTGTTTGCCTGACCCGTTGCTCACCCTATGCCGTTGCGCAACGCTTTACCTTGGATGACTCGGCTTCCGGATGACTCCGATTAAATCTTTGACTTCGGCTCGGCTCGGCTTCAAGCTGCTCAAGTCACTCAACTAGGAAGCTAAAGAAAGAAACTTCAAGAACAAATGGCATATATGATATATATACGAAAATGCCTTCAAAGGCCTGTAAATATTTATGTTATAGCCACCCACTAGCCTAAGTACTTTAAGTACCGCGGCAAAAACGCAGCAACCAAGGGTGCCATTTTCCCACGTGGCCTACTGCAGACTTTTTTATCTGCCGTCGGTCAGCGAAAGGGAGGGACCCATGTCTTTGTACAGCACTGTACTTAGGCAAAGGTAGAGACAGACCTTCCAAAATCGGATGGAGTCGTTGACTTCGGCCCAACTTCGGCCGGCTTCAAGCCATCAAAGTCGAGTCGCAGCCGAGTCCAAGCCGAGTTGAGTCGTTTTGGTAACTCGTTGGTAACTCGAGGCCGGGCCGTGGCAACAACTTTCGAGGTCTACCGCCCGCCACCTCGGGACCATTTATCACCATTGTCAAGGCGGACGACGACACGATAGATATATCATCGACATCTGCTAGATGGTCACAGTCAACAACTTGAACTTGACCAACAGCTGGGCGATTCTATCATCTATCATCTAATGATTCAAGTCTAGAACAATCCCGGATTTCTGTCAAGCTAAATAGTGACTAGATCTCTACTGGCAGGTTTGACTTTGCGTATTTCCGGAAACCAAAGATTGTGACATCGCTTGAAATTCCCCATTGCAAACATGGCAATACTGTTGATTCATTCGAGCGTACTATCATAGACCGCCGTTCTCGTATCGACCAGGATGGTTATCCACCATCACAAATCACCAGTTTTATCGACGACCAAGTCCCGTCTGATTGTCACCCACCCGACCTAAATACCCTCCACGAAATCCCCATCTCTTCATTCTTTCTCCTTCTTTGTCAATGCTTTACTTCCTCTGTACTCTTCCGTTCTTTGTTTCCGTCGTGTCAGCGTCGCATACTATTCGTTTCTTCAACTAGTGAGTCATACCCTCTCTTCTGGACATGGATGACTAGATCTCTCACAGCTGTGGGTCTGGGACAGTAAGTTTCACACCACTACTCCCCGCTACCCCCGTTGACTTCCATACTCGGCAGCCCACCATCTTCACTCATAGTAAACGGACAAGCGTCGACAGCACAACCACTTATTCTAGCAACAACGACGACGACGGTGTGATTTATACGTGAGTTCTCATCCCTCCATGTATTAGATCCATACCTCATCTACATCAGCTTTCTAGAGCAGGGTACCTAGAATTACTGTCCCTTGAGATTGTATGATTGATCCGTGCTAAAATTAAGGCTCTTGTGGGAATGACGGAATAAAGTGCACGACTGTGGGTGTCGACCTGACTATACCGGAGGCATCCCTCTCCCAGTACGTCTCTTTCCTCGTTCCTTTCCTCCGTCAAGACTTCAATTCGCTGCAGAACGAGTGAATATTCGGTCCCTCTGTCTCTCCAGTGCGTGTCCCTGCCTTCTCACTGTTATATTCTCCTCGTGACATACCCTTAGGTACTCCTGTGCCAATGGCAACATCTACTTTGCTCAATGTATGCCTCTTCCCTGTTGTCCCAGTCTTCTTATTCTCAGCTCTCCTAGGCTACTCCTCAAACTGCGCTCCCACGCCCATATCATGCGATTCTTTTAATGTACGACTCCTCTTTTCCCATCTTCTCACAGTCCAGCTAAACCGAGCCCCAGTCCGAGCTCATTATAACGTTTTGCCCGTAAGTTCTCCCCATCTCATCCCTGGCCCCCCTAACCCTTACCGCATACCTCAGATTGGGTTCTCCCTCAATAACCAAACCCAACGACTCCTCGCCATCCTCGACTCTCAGCCGGAAGCTCATTGCTCCCATAATCATTATCATCATCCTGATAATAGCCCTCGTTGGCACTATCCTGTTCCTCCGAAGGAAGAACCGGCGAGTCCGGATGGATACTATGGAAGCGAGCGCCAGAATTCCAGTCAGCCGAGAAAGTAACCCACCTTTCCTTCGGCGCCCCAAACGCGCCAGCATCCTGACCGTCCCTTCATACCAATCAACACGCGTCGCGAGCACGATCAATAAAGAGTCATGGGAGGATTTCAAGAGCGGGTCTTATTTCGTCAAGCTGTATCCTACCGAGTCGGAGATGTCAGTATTCGAGGATTAATCGTTGTCTGTCTTACTGGAAAGATTAACGAGAGCTACGATGGCTCCCTTATTGTAAAACTACCCCACGAGTCTCAATGTCAGGTTTCGCTGTTGAGCAAGCTCATCGCGATTGACCCTAAATCTTCGCTCACCTGAGTCAAATATTTCTTTCGCTCTTGGCTACGACGGATTGATATTGGACTCTATGTCGGATAGATTATACCAATAGGTCAGCCCGCTGCGACGGTGAGACTGAGAATGGTATGGAGCAACAGGTTGAACGTAACCGGAGAGTCTGGACGCTTCTCCTGTTTCTCCGGTAACAGTCGGGCCACAGTGAATGGCGCTCGGAGATCGCACTCGAATTTTGGCTGACTTCACCATCGGTGCTCCTGGAAAATCTACAGTCATGCTAGCGCTGGTATATGGCTTTTCAGCTCGAGCCATAGCCACGCAGTTCAGCTTCTCCAGCCGCATGCTCCGAAAAATCAACGCCGACATCTCTTGATCAATTGTACGAACCCCACCTTGAAGATTATTATTCCATCGAACAGACCCACGGCCATAGTGCCGGTAAGCCGAAATGAGAAGACACATATGTTTCCGCAATACACTGGTAGGTAGGTAGGTAGTATTACATGGCAGTGTCCACACAGTGAACGCCGGTTCCAGACATTACGTGCACAGCGGAAAGACATTCAGGACGTGTACATCTCTCTCGGAGTCAGCGGATCAAGATACTGGTTATCGTACGCTGGTATTCTTTGATTTCTGTCTGTGTAATCTTGATAAGTCACTCCGCGGTATCATTTTGCCTATCGGTCCTTTATATCCCCGCGTCTTCGTGGAGGTATAAATCCCATCCAAGCTTCGCGCTTGGTATTTTGCAAAGCATAGTTCCAGGCTGACGCTTGAAGATAAGGGAGAGCAGGGTAATCATTTATAAGGCGAAATGCAGCAAGCCGTCTTCTCGAAGAAAAATATCATATGGCATGTTCCATCTACGAGTGAAGATGGATCCCTCTGCCTATCTTTTCCACGGTTCCCGACCCTCGAATGCCTTGACGAATGGGACCAACTGTCGTGCCCCAATGAAATTCATGCTACTGCCCTCAAACCCGATAAGTGTATCGTCCTTCTGAAACCCGACGATGGATCTCATCGCGTCACTGACACTGTTGAATGTCATGTATACCAAACCGTGGGAGAGGCCCTCGCTTAAGGTGATTCTCAATACCACGGAGGACCCGGTGAAGTAACTGAAGACGCACCTGAATTGCTCTGATATTTTGAGACCACCAGTATGGTTAAACGCATCGAGATACTCTTGAATGCTGCACCGCTGGCTGCGGTGCAGGCGAAGGACAACGACCGGAGAGGCCCCAAGGTCGACAGCGGTAATCGTACTGAGTGGCAGCGGTTTACTCTGAGGTTTCAGTGACATTTTCAAGTCAATTTCCTGCGCCGCAGATATGTGCTTCCCAACGAACTCTCGGGCAGAGACCGAAGTAGAGAATACCGTTTTTATCAACTATACAGTCGAATTGTCAAGAATGCGGGAAAGACAAGGCAAAGAAGACGAAAACATACCTTCTCTTTAGGGTAAAAACTGTTGAAGAGGACATGGTGCGGTCCGCTCAATTCGAGGTCACGGATCCATCCTCGAATGGGCCGAGCTATGTCTATATTTGCGACATTGGATATTAGAACCGCACGCTTCACGTTCCTCTGGTCGATGTCCTCTTCAGGGTACCAGTCGGGCAGTAAGTATTCATCCTTGTCTCGTTGTTCAAAGGTTAACCCGATTTCTCTGAAGTAAGGATAATTGAAGAAATTTTGACGAGTCTGACGGAAAGAATGAACACAGAAGAAATGCTACAGTAAATCATACGACATTACCCGCAGTGCTTGCCATATATCAAGGAACCCAATATGTGCCTGCCGCTCCGTGGGGTAGAACCGGGCGTACTCCGCTTCTTACGGGACTATATGCTTCCTCAGGTCTTCTTCACGAAGGTCCCGGGGCAAGTTTTTCAGCGACATCCAGCGTGACAGGTGAGAGTATCCAATAGCGGCGACGGCGTAGGCATTGAGCTTCGGCGAAGGTTCTTCATCCAACACCAACGACCACCCGAGGTCAGTTCCGCCATCACTCTTCACACACTTTCTTGCGAGTTCTTCACTGAGAAACCGAACGGTAAGCTGGTCATCGCCCGGTATGATTGCTTCAACAGGATTTGCTTTAATCGTGCCAATCACATTGCTGATATCATATCCTTGAGGAAGATTTCGAACGAGAACTGTGCGTCGAGATCCAGTTTGGTTCTGTAATTCTGAAAAGGACCGTAAGGTACTGCCGGTACGAAGAAAGTGATGGACACCATGAGGACGCTGGAGGTTGAAAATGGTTAAAAAAACAGAGCCAAAGGTTCCCACGCCACAGACGCGACGCGACAGCGCACAATACTAAGTAAGTAGTTGGCTCGGTGTGAAAGGCAGTGCTTACTCTCCTTTCTTGAAAATCGATATTTACATTAAAACATCTTGTTCCCAAGATGAATGCTGAGAGGGTCCTGTGACGCGGCCTTAGAAATAAATTCACCAGAGCAACTTAGATGGCCTTATGTAATAACTAAGTAAGGCCGGCAAGCGGCATAGCCCGCTACCTTGACATCACAAGTACTAGTGTTCACACGGGATTTACCGACTAATGACACAATCGAGAAACTTGAAGCACTCTACTTTTTGAATGACATGCACATATACTAATAGCGACTGTGGATGGACGCGGGGAAAAGGTTCGCTCGGCGGCAGCTACGCCGCCGCCAGCTCACATTTTCCCTCGCGCCCATTACTCAAGTAGGGTAGCTATAGTTAAGCCTACAATATGGCATGATGGAGTTCAATGTAACACGTTTCCGTCGATGAATATGATGTATCCTTCGAGAATTGAGATGATCCATGCGAACGTTGAGAACAGCATACCAGTTGCTATCGCTGCTGCATCGTCCAGAGGCGGTGATCTATCCGTAACCGGCATATACCGTACGCGTTCTAGTCGTTGTACAGCTCCTGAAGACGCCGTTCGACGCTTGTTCCTCTGCACGCCAGCAGCGAAGAAAGGAGAGAAGTAGTCCATGTATCGCGCATCAGTTTTACCAATGATGTCTGACGACACAACACAGGCAACGAAGAACGCGTGGGGATATACAAACGCGCTCCGACATACTTGCACGACATCCAAGCAATAAGACCCGCTCCCCCCCGCACAAAGACCTGCCAGCAAATGTTCCATAATACGCGCGCGACGACGACGATGATCCTCGCAGGTGGTACCGACCACAAGTCCATGTCCAAACAGATTTGCAACCACGACGTCTTCAGAAGCAGACGGAATGATTAATGAAGGACAGAGAGGTTGGCCGACACACACTATCATACATGTCCAATAATCGATGCATTTGTGTCCGAGTTTGTATTACATCTAGAACGAGGTAAGTCCGAGCCTGAAGGCCTGAAGGTTCTTACATGAACTCACACTGATGTCCAGGCGCGTGGTCAGCAAACGATTGAAACCAATCGAAACCCAGAACGACATCGGTAAGGAGATCCTTTTTCACCTCCAAATCCAGCGTACAAGAATGAACGAATAAGCCGGTACTGACGCGTAACTCGGCCATCCCCCACCGGGAACGTGAACGACAGTAGAACGATGAGAAGTGGGCCATTGCAGCGCGATAGAATAGCTATACCGCTCGTTCGCTATAACGCACGACAGCGTCGCCATAAGAAATACGATGTCGTCAGCCAAGGCAATAGTTTACGGCGACATCCGGCAGCCAAGTCGAACAGTAACGGCACACCATCGGCACCTGCGACCGCAGACCATTACAATATCCCACGCCACAACGACGATAGGGGGCACACCAGTTGGCTGACAGAATGCAGCGCAGCGCCAAACGGAAGCACAATAGGGAACTATCTATAACCCACTACCAAGGTAGCGGGAATATGGAATCTGGATCTTCTTGTCTATAAAGTTTAATAAAGTGTCGAATCACAACTGGGACTATCATTCAACATGATAGCACAGCCAGCGGAAACAGAGAATATGAACACATTCTGTGTGAGCACACACGCGTGTAATACTACCTACCGATCGATCGAGCTCCCACCGCAGTTATAGCATCAGCTCACCATGTGCATGCAAGGGGAGGCACGCTTACGCTACATAGTTCAAAGCCCGGTTACGAATCCGTATTCTATTTTATTTCCGTCAGTCACGGGTAAGTATCAAATTCATCGAGCAATGCAGAACTTCGCCTCAATAGCAAAGCGTTCTGATGCTGTTCTCGCATCTGGACTTGATCTGGACATGAAAAATATGGTCGCGAACTACATCCATGGACCACAGTATGTCACTCACGACCATTGAGTGGAAACCCCAAGGAGCTCCTCAATTCGTTCTGATGACCATGTTTGAGAAGTACCAATTGTCCGCGCCCATCTTGGATCTTGAAAAAAAAAGCTTTGGAAGTTGGTTCCTGACGAAGGGAGTCGCAGCGCCAGGAACCACTGGTCACCCGTAAAAATAAAGCCCACTACATGGATTTCGAAGTGATGCGGAAAAAGATACATCTTCATTTGGTACAGATGAGCGCCCGTCAATCACGCAAATAGAGAGAATCAGTCTAATAAATGTAATGTGATAGATCTGAGCACCTAACTAATGTCATCGTTCATGAATCATTGAACCACCTCTTTCAACGACTTCACCCTCTGCAGACACAGACTTTACCCCCCGAAGTTGTAGTCCTTTGTCACGGCACAACCTCAGTCCAATAGTCCACGGTTCGAAACAAACAGAACTTCCTTTGGGTAAAAAGAAAGTTCCCGATCAACGGAACCCTGATAACCATAAGTTACAGAGTGTATAAGATTCAAGTAAAGATCAGAACATAGAACGGACATACGAATCACCTCGGATATCTGTGAGTCTTCCGACATCATCTCATCACGTCCAGCACAGTAAAACTCTTCGCATTCAAACATAGGATTCATCACTGATGCTGAACACCAATTGGCTGTTTGATAGTCACCACGAACAACTCTTTTTCAGTGTTAGTGAACCTAGGAAAAATGAGGTCACAGTATAAATACAGAGTTTACAATCCCTACCTCACTATCCGCTCATCATGAATACCGCACTCGAGATCTCACTCCAAAAGAGCCTCGACAAACGGGCCAAAATTGGTATGCCAGTGCTTGACCTTCTTCGCCCAGCTGCACCAACCAACGTTCCCGATTTCTTCTCTAACGACTACCTTTCCATCACCACCAATCCTCAGCTGAACAGCAATGTCCTCAGCGCGCTCATCCCATCAAAGAAACTGCTTGGCTCTACCGGCTCCCGTCTGCTCAACGGGAACAGCCCAAGTCATGCAGAGACGGAGAAGTATCTCCAGTCTCACTTCAACGCCTCCGCAGCCCTCATGTTCACATCTGGCTACGACGCCAACGTCGCATTCTTCGGGTGTGTACCTCAGGCAGAGGACATCATCGTCTTCGATGAACTCGTCCACGCGTCAGTGAGGGACGGAATCGCGGCAGCGCGGACGCGTGACGCCTACCCCTTCTCCCACAACTCTGTCGCGTCGTTTGAGAGCTGCATAGCCGGACTCTTGAAGAAGCGCCCGGAGATTTTGGCTGGGAAGGCGACAGTATTTGTAGCAGTGGAAAGCTTGTACAGCATGGATGGAGATTTCTCTCCTTTACCACAGATCGTTGAGAGTCTCCATTGCCATATACCGAAGGCGTATTGTCATATGGTCGTAGATGAGGCGCATACCACCGGGTTGTATGGCTCGATGGGGCGAGGATATGTGGATCATCTAGGATTGCAGGGCGAGGTAGACACGGTCCTTCACACATTCGGCAAAGCTAGAGGCCTGACGGGAGGTGGGCCTTTTTTGTTCCTCGCATAGACTTTGCGATGACCTGAACCATATCGTTAGCCGTCATTCTCACGTCCCCAATTGTCCGGAAGTACCTTGTCAATTATGCTCGACCTCTGCTCTACACGACTTCAATGCCCCATCTCCACCTGATAGCAATCAAAAGCACGTTCTACTTCATTTCGGGTCCTGAAGGTGATAGGGTGAGCATCACGGTCCCGACTTTTTCAAAAAAAATCGCTAACAACCTACGTTATAGCTTCGAAAGCAAGTTTACGAGTGCAGCCAGTACTTCGCCACCAAACTTCGGGTAGCATTGAAAGGCATTCCAGAATCTATCCTAACCATGTGTGCGGCTGATAGAAGCAAAGACCCCCTTGTCTCGCCGATATTCCCCCTGCTCACGAGCCAGGCGATGAAGCTCGCAGAATATCTTAATTCAAAAGGATACGTCGCCCAAGCGATTCCTTTCCCCGTTGTGCCGAAGGGCCAGGAGCGCGTTCGAGTGGTGATCCATGCCGAAAACACTCTCAGTGATATCGACGCATTCATTGCTATCCTCCTGGATTGGGTGATGTCTCGCTGGTATTCGAGGAATACAGAAGTCAGTGCTATGTCTGAACATAGTCCCAGGGCGATGTTGTAAAGGTTTGACACGGAGTACCAAGGTGAAGACACAAGCCGGTATTCGTTGATGTGTATGTTCTATTAGTGACAGCAGGTCGATAACGTTGAACATGTATAGAAAATAGAACGTGGCTTACCTCTAGAGACTAGAAGAGCGTGACTTATCAATGGCTGCTGAGTCGGCATTTGGATCCCGGTGTAAGAACCTTATTAGGATACTGTTGGGAAGCGGGAATCCTCGATTTTTAGCCGAGGGAGAGTCAAGAGGGACTCGGGGGAGTTCAACCCCATCAATACGGGGAACATAGAAATAGTTGTGTTCATGACAGACTGACACAATTGAACAGCAGAGTCATGGTTGCACATAAAGAGAACATGGACGACGTCCTCAACATCATCGTGGCACATCCTACAGAGTCGCCACTGCCTGGCGAGCCCAACCCATTTTCCTCGTTCAATAGCGAGATCATGTGTACCAGTGAGAGCGTGGGTAAGGGCGACTCGATGAGGAGGAACGCGTACATCCAGGTAAAGGCGAAACATGGCGGACTACGCCTGAGACAGGACAAATCGATGTGCGAGGAGGGAGGTAGTTGGTGAGCCTGTAATGAGATCGACAAGTTTGCCTTTCCACATACTGTCAACCGATGTGACATTCATGTACACGATCGGAGGACAAGAGTTCACGAGGAGGGGCGGAACCGCAGGCGACTGAAAGTCTCAGATTCACCACGGCTCGGCAGTTTTTCGGAACGAACCGATTCAGATTTTAGTACATCAGAAGAAAGAGTTTAGCAAGCAGTTCGGTCGATACCGATTGTACATGGACAAGTTTGACAACTACTAATAATATAGTTCTATGCATAGAAATCAGTGTAGTTAAATATAGCGCTAGAACCATGCTTACGACACAATCTGATTCTGATTCTTATTCTGAATCCATCAGTGGAGATGGACCTCCGCAGCCTTATCCACTGACGTATAGAACATTTGAGACACGGTCCTTTGGTCACCTTCTTGTGCGACCCTATTCAACAGAGTGAGAAAGTAATAAATGTACGCAGCAGATGAACCCACTTCATGCTTAGACTGATGTAGGTGTGTATCTGCGCAGGGCCAGCTCGAATCCTGAACTTCATCGACCTGGTAACATCGACGAAACCAGCAACGATACCAGCTTCCTATCGACATATCAATAAGTGTGAGGGCGGATATAGAAGATATAACATACCTCATCATGAATGAGTTCCTTCCAATCGATCTGCACATCCTGTACGACTCCCGCGCCGAACTTCTCAGCCAGCGATTTCTTAAACTGTTCGACAGATACCTGAGAATGGTTCAGCAGAACCTGAGCGTCTGCAGTGAATACAGAAACTTCTTCAAGTTGATTCCCTGGTTCTTTGAACAAATTCGAGAACTGGGATTTGGCCCATTCCGTAAGAGAGCTCGGCGATGACATGGTGGTTGCAGTTAAAGGTTCTGGTGGCTTAGACTGGACGTCACTACCGCTTTTATAGTACGTGGAGTTATAATTTTGATGAGGATTTCGACAGATATATAGCCCCAAGAATCGTAAGCGTCCTGAGAGAGAGCAATTAGTGCGTTGTGAAGTTAAAGCACGATGCGTCGTGACGGTACGAAGGAGCATTCGGATCCCCGGCCCGCATGGTCCAAGTCAATTTATCCGGATTAGCCGCTTGAGCCGAGTCAAAACTTTTCACAAAGTCTACCCGTTCTGGTACATCTCGCGACAAGTATGCCGAATTTATACATGTCAGAATATAGCTTTTGAGACCAATTGATTAATATGATTTTGCCTGGAAATCGGCCCGCTCACCGATGCGACACACGTGGCACCACCGCTTGGCAGAAATCGCTGGGCGCAGTCTTCTCATTCCTCCATCATTCTATTTTCTTTTGCTGCCATCTTCACATAGCGCTCTCCCCAATACCTGAACACATTTTATCACCCGCGTTAACGCAAAACCCTTGGGCGCAAATTCTGTTACACGGGCGAAGAATATGTCTACGGACCCATATCATGCAGTTCAACAAGAGATACAAACGTCACTACAGGCCGCGACGCAGCTCCGCGCGTCCTATATTCGAATACGGAATATGAAAGGAGAAGGGGGGGAAGAAGGAGAGGAGCTGGTGTGGGCGAGAAATGAGGTGTGTTGAAATTTCCATCCTACTTGACTCTGTTTTGCTCTTCATTATTTTCTATCTCTCTGTCTTGGGTTTCTCACAGAATGCTAACCGATTGCTCCTCTTTTAGTTTAAGGCAACCCTCGCAGCATTAGAAGCCGACCTCGAGGACCTGGAGGAGAGCGTCAAGTACGCCCTCCCATTTTACTTTGGCGCCCAACTAAAGACCAGCTAGAATCGTCGAATCTACGGACCCACGAATGTTCGCCCTCACACATAGCGAAGTAACGGAGCGAAGGCGATACGTTGAGCACGTTAGGAAAGAGATACAAGTATGTTGTCCCTCCCTCCTGTACCATGATTTCGGACTGACGGGAAGTTGCGGTGGAGAGTATGCGTGCGGACGTCTCTGGTGGACGGCCAGCTCCTGGAGTCACACCCCAGCAACGCGAAGACGAGGTTGAGGATGACCAGAGCGCTTGGGCGAGGGAAGAGCAGCAGGTTCGTCTCTTATCGCGGCTATTTTATTCTAGCTTGAGCTCAACGATATTGAACAGATGATGATCAGAGAACAAGACCGGACGATTGACTCAATATCGGGTACACTGAGCAACCTGGCGCACCAGGCTGGACTTATGGGTCAAGAAATTGTGGAGCACACTGAGTACGTTGTTCTGGTTCTCGCCCGCTTTGATTTATCCGCTGACGGACCTCCTTTTCAGACTGCTTACTGACCTAGAGTCAGGTGTCGACCGGACAGACAGTAAGCTCAACAACGCTATGGGGCGTATGAGGCGGTTTATACGGCAGTCGGAGGAGCGAGGCAGCGGTTGGTGCATCCTAGTGCTGATACTGGTTCTATGTATCTTGCTGGTGGTTGTTATCCTGATATAATTACGGACGTGTACGCTTGGTTAATTCTTTTACTTCAATATACCTCACGCATACTAGTTACATAGCATCTGTACAATTGATTTATAACATGGACATTGGAAATCTCAGCGTCGCGACTAGATGTGAAGAGTACAACGAATGTCTCTCTACAAACCCTGGATGAATAGGTGTTCATCCTCGGGAAAGTTTGGAGTATAGAAGATTTGGAGCACCATATGCTCCAGCCTTCCTTTCCAAGGTGTAACAAGCCTTGCGAGTTGGGACTTTCCCTTGTCTGAACGATCAAAAAACTCAGGCGGCATCCTCTCCCCCGTCTCTTTCTCGATATCTTTAGGAGATATGATCTGGAATGCCCAAGGTAGCTCATTGTAGTCGCAGTTGATTACAAGCCGCCTGGCAGGGAACCATTGGTGTGTTTTCAAGTACTCCCTCTTCAAGTCACGGATATGGCGCGCGTTGGCTTTGAGTTCTTCAATGATGTAGCGGCGGATGTAGAAGTAGTCGTGGTCACCGACTGGTCCGGGGGTGCCATCTATTTGTCGTAGGATCAAGTAGCAGAAACTCTGAAAGATTAGTCACCTTTCCGTCGTTGTGTCCATTGATGGCATTCCTCACGGTGCGCCATCCAAGCGACTTTTTGGCATGCGCGGGAGCAGTATAAGGTGATCCAGCAGCCAGTGCACCGCTTGGGATGTCGTCCGACCGAGTCCTTGGGACACTGTCATGCCGGGAGTCAATTTATAGTGGTGAGAACCAAAGCAAATGTACCTGAGAATTATCACACTGCAACTCGTCGTCATAATTCGAGGTGCGGTAGTAACTCTTGTAGGCGTGGACGTGTTGCGCGCATAATTTCATAGCTAACCAGGCATCCTTAGTGGCTCCCGGCCTCAAATCAGTGTCCAAGTCATCCTTTTCAATCTTATCCAAAGCCTTCCGAACTCCCCTTTCCACACTCCGAAAAATTAAGCACTTGTGGACGGCGTTCACGATAGTGACAAACGCATTGGACGACCAAGGCAAGAGCCTTTCCAACTTGAGCACCGTATGCAGAATGCCAGCATCAAGCGCTTCGCTCATGCATTCGGGGCCAGACAGGTCGAACTGATTACCGAGATAGGTTAGGCCCATGAGTAGGACTCCATATCCGTACTTGTATGGATCCTCAGCTAAGATCAGGGAAAAACACGCCATGCTTGTGCATAGCCAGTAAATGACCCTGTTGGCGAGGAATATGCGACCGTAGTTCGGAGATGATCTGGAGACGATCACAACGAAGGTGTGGACGTGGAGACGGTCTCCAAAAGTGACCGCAGGATCCTGTATGAGCGCGATCGACCGTCGGAAGCAATCCATTATGGTATCGTGAGGCACGTTGGTATAAAAGTTTGTCAGTGGAAGTCTCATAACATCTTCATTTTCATGATAGTGCACGAGTAATAGGTCAAGAAGGAACCTCAACCGGCCGAGATTGGGATGATGACTTTGGATCACTATGAGGTATTGTTGGGAAGCGATAAACATATGAGGTCCACGGTATATCTCGGGAACACCTCCACGAAGAAGAGTAAGGACGAGCTCGTGGAGTTCCTCTAGGACAGGCCAGACTGTGCAATCGTCGAGGTAATGGGAATCGTGCGCGCGTATGATATCTGAGAGTTGGATACTCCACTGCTCGATTATTGACCATAGTCTCTAAAACGCATCGTTGTTGTCGTACTTCCCTAGTATCTCGCACTTGGTACCTTGAAAAAGGACCGTGAGCCCGTGGAGATATGTTTGAGGAAGGGCTTGAGCCTTGGTGTCGAAGAGGAAGAGGGAAGAGGAAGAGGAAAAAGTCCGTTAAAGGCTTTTCAAAACAACCATGCATGCTACTGCACATGCTGGAAAACTGGGACCAGTCTCGCAGCACCTTTCTGGTGAGAGTCATGAACTTAGATCTGTGAACCTCGCTTGTCTGCATGTCTGTAGAGATTGGATATGGATAATGTAGGATGGTGATAGCAACTGGACACACCTGCTCGGTAGATAGACCAAGATGTCCTGGTAGTTGACGGGTAAGTTATATCTGGCATGTAAAGATAGATAGATAACTGGACAATAAAGAAGCAAAGACCTAATTCGGCCAAGGCTTGTGCCGGAATCATGCCGAATGATCCCAGTCAGCCCAAGGGATTCTCGTATCCAAATCCGGGCATCAACATCTAAATGCACTGGCCAAGCACTGGCAAGACTAAATGTCGACACCTGTTCGTGCCACTTTACTAGGCAGGATCCTCTCAATTAGTGCACTTAGTCCTCTGGCATACTAGCATTATGGAAGGTTGTAACAATGTCGCCTTAGAAACCGAATCAGTTTTTCGTACCTACGTAAACACGGCATTCGGTGTAGTACAGACCAGGGAGGGAACATTTGAACCCGAAGACCCCAGGTCCTTCGCAAAAGTTAGGAGGGCTATGCGATTAGATGAGTGACAAGACACATTGATGCATGCAGTGCATCGAGATCTGTGAGTTCCTGAGCCCTGAAGACATCTGACGGAAAAGCCGCATTGAATAAGTACTGGCAGGAGGTATGGGTTTTCATTACCTTCGCGCTCGCCCCACGGCCATATTTGATCGCAGAAACTTCTTTGCTTTAATTTCAATGTCCAGTAGCGTTAAATGGGTTGACTGTGACCCTGTGAGGGATATAGGAAAAGGGATGGTTCAAGGCTAGCAACGACAAACACCGGGAAAGGAGAACAAAGGTATCTTTAAAAACCCCGGATCAACAGGTCTTCATCCGAAGGGTAGTCGGGAGTATACAAGAGATGGAAAACCGTAGCTGCCGACCCTCCTTTCCAAGGCGTAACGAGCCTTATGATCTGCGACTCGCCCTTATCCGAACGATCGAAAATCCCGGACTTCGTCATGGCCGCCCTTTCCTCCATGTCTTCAGGCGATGTGATCTCGTGGGTCCAAGGTAGCTTCTCGTAATCACAATTGATTACAAGCCGCCTGACAGGGGTGTGTGGGTGTATTTTCATGTACTCCCTCTTGAGATCACGGATGTGGCGTCCGTTGGCTTTGAGTTCTTCGACGACGTAGCGGTCGATGTAGATGATATCATGGGTACCCAATGGTAAGGAGACGCCACCTGTTTGGAGTGAGACCAAGAATTGGAGGGGAAATAGGTAGTTACATTTCCGCCGTAGCACCCATTCATGACATTGCTTGCGATGCTCTTTCCAAGCTGCTTTTTGACACGCACGAGAGCAATATAGGGTGTCCCAGCACGCGGTACAGCGTTTGAGGTGCCGTCCGACAGAAGCATTGGGACACTGACGCGTCGAGCGTTAGTCAGAATAGCAGCATGAAGAAAACGTTTGGGCGTACCTGAGAATTCCGGCACCGCAACCAACGGTTGTCCCAGCCTAAAGTGTGATAATGGTTCTTGAAAGCGTGGAAGCGTTGCGCATGTGCTTTTGTGGCTAGCCACGCATCCCTAGTGGGGCCCGGCTTCAAATCGGCGTCTAAGCACTGCTGCTCGATCTTATCCAATGCTTTCCGAGCACTTCTTTCCACTCCCCGAAAAATCAAGCCTCTTTGAATGCCATCCAAAATACCGACCAAGGCCTCGGAGGCCAAGGGAAACACCCGATCCAGCTTCAGCACTGTAGTCAGAATGTCTGCGTCAAGTGCCTCGCTTACGGACTCCGGTCCCGATTTGTCAAGCTGATCAGCGAAATACGTTAGGCATGACCAAAGGCGTTCGTTCCCGCATTTGTGCGGACCTTCAGCTAGGATGGCAGGGATACACGATAAACTGAGGCACATCCAATAAAGGGCCCTGTTGGCGAGGAACATGGAGCCATGCTCATCCGATGACCTGGAGACGATGTCAACGAAAGTGTGGACGTGGAGGCGATCTGCAAAAGTGATGGTGGGGTCTTGGATACGCGCAATCAACCGTCGGAAGCAATCCATCATGGTATCAAGAGGCACGTCAGCGAACGGAAGGAATCCTCCCTCTGTAGTTTCGGGGACGATGTCAGCGTAGCGCAAGAGTGGCATTTCGAGGAGGAAGCGCAGCTGGTGGAGATTGGGATGGTGGCTTTGGATTACTTTGAGGTACAGTCGTGAAGCGGTGAGAGGATGAGGCTCCCGGCATATCTCACGAAATATATACGTGTCCTTGTGAAAGAGGATGCGTATGAGTTCGTAGAATGTCTCTACGACAACCCAGACTGTGGAATCATCGAGGTAATGAGAATCCTGTGTGTGCATGATATCTGAGAGTTGGATGCTCCACCGCTCGATCACCGGCCAGAGTCTCCGAAACGAGTCGCCGTTACCATATAGCCCCAATACCCTACATCCGGAGATAAATAAAATCTCCGAGAATCCTTGAAGATACGTTTGAGGAAGGGCATGGGCCGTGGTGTCAACAAGAAAAGATTCTGTGGGAGGCTTTTCAAAATACCCATGCAGGGTCTCGCATAAACCAGAAAACTGCGACCAGTTTCGTGAGACCTTTTGGGTGAGCGCAGTGAAAGACCGTTGTGCTTCGCTTGTCTGCATCCTAAAGGACAGAAGTCAGGTACGGACAATGTAAGATGGTGATGGGAAGCGCACCTGTCCAACAAATGACTTTCCGAGAAACGAAGATGATGTCTCGACATCCGAACGAAATCTTATATCCGCCAAAACAAAACTTGGCTTGACAAAAAGGTTGTGTTGCTGCGCCCAGCCACTCATGTCAAAATCTAGCCATCCCACCGATGTCTCGATGAGTGGACCTAAAAACTGGGATATCGTCAAGTGGCATAGAAACCCTGGACCTCCAGGGGACTTTGAACAAATAGCACGGGCCCATAGCACACGCTAATCTTGATGGACGTCTAATAGAGGAATTATATTTCTGTGCTATATCAAGATATCATGTACAGACCAGAACTAAAAGACCGATATCTTTTGTGAAAAATAAGGGGCAGTGCTTTGGGCGGTGTTACGGGACCATTCGAGTGATTAGACGTGTTAAGCGAGTTAATGCATGCAGCGCAATGAAATACTTGTGATTAACTGAGTCCTGTAAACATATGACGAGAAAGCCGAATGATGACAGGAGCTATGGTTCATTACCTTTGCGCTTGCCTTACTGTCAATGTATTTGTTCGCAGAAACTTCGTTCCGTTGAATATCGTTGCTGTGATCCTGCGAGGGTCATAGGAGAAGGGATCGATACAGTCGCGGTTGCGAATGCAACACGAAACAATACTTGTATTAATGAAGCTAAAGATCATGACACCCGCAAAGTGGTCGACGATAGGACCTACTATGACACTCGGGAGGATCGGCGGAGATATCGTAGGAGTTCCTTGGGTATTAAATTGCAGTGGCACCTTTGCTACTCGCTCCTTACTATCCTGGAACCCTTTTCATGATATCCATGAAGCCATCCATGGCTTGAACGCAGCACGAGCAGACCCAAGCAGAAGACGGAAAAGTAGTTGAGGGAAAGATCCCGGCAAATGCCGGGTCGTCGGTAGCAGTGCACAGCCACTCCCCTAAATTCCAGAATTCGGTTCTGGGATCTTCTACATACAACGCCAGCCCATGGAAAGCAGTGGAATCATCTTTTGTGTTTTTTATTGATTAAATATAAGGTGAGTATATACATTTCTTGAATACATGTTGCCGATAAACGAAGAAGCCCCTTTTGCCTCCCAAAATGCGCCTAAAGTGAGCCGCCCGATAGGCGACCCCGAGGAACGTTCCATGGACCACTCTGAAGTGCGGCTATCCGCTATCGATGATGACGGCGGGTAGATTGATAGTCGGTAGGGGCACATCTATCAGTTTAAATCAGCATGCTCGGATGAACACCCTCCCATTTCGACCGCAATTCATCACGGCTACTGATGCGTCACATCGTATACGATTTTCCCCCCAGTCTCAGCTGCTGACGACCATTTGTACTGCGAGGTCGAGTACAAAATGGATGTAGTGATCAATGATTTGCCTCCGCGCCCTGGCCCCCTCGTCCCCTCCTGAGTCTGATCCGCACCCCTGGGTTTCTGCGTTGCCTTAAAGGTCACGCGGGGGATGCAGACTTGGAACGAGTTGGTCCCTCTCCTTTCTCCTGGCGTGAAGTTTTCTGAAATCATGACTGCTTTCGCCATTAATATGCTGCTTGCTTCGAACGCGGTCAACAGTAAAATACCATTCTCAATGGAGACAATTCTGCGTATCGGCACGATTGCGATATGCATCTACGAGTTCGTTTCCTATTTCTTGGTTGATCGCGTTGCACTCAAACATCTCTTAGCTATGTTCGTACCATCCCAGCAGAGTATAAATTTTGGAAGGACAGAGGTCCACAGATACGCCCTAAGTGTGTCCCTTACTCTTTTCTCGTCTTGTCCGGAGATTAATCCTCTGGTATTTGGCAGTCTCGTATTGTTCGTCCTTATCAGATACATCAGCATGGCCATGGTTGTAGTCAGCAACGTTGGCTATTTTTCGCTTTCCTTCACTCCAGAAAGTTGTCGGAGATACTATATGATTGCCGTTGTATTAAAAGGTATTTCTCCTCTTCGACTCGTGGGCACAGTGACTGATGTTCCGATAGTCCTACAGGCATCTGTGTGCCAGTTTGTCCTTGCACTTCGAACGTACAGTATTTCGAGGCGCTCGGAACGCGTGAAGATCTTTCTGATCGTTTTCACGCTGATCATCACTATTCTGGAGTGGTTCACCAACCTGTATGGAAGGGTCATGATCCAGAGGAACGGCAAGTGAGTCTGCTCCCCGATGTATCTGTAGTGCATTCATACTAACGAGCGTTTGAAGCTGCACTTCCGGGAATGACCCTACGAAATTGGTGAACTGGACCTTCTACATCTGGGCAATGGCGTATGTGGAATTCATTTCATACTTTCGCACTCCTCATTTCGACTCTCAGTTACGACATTGTGACTCTTGGCCTCTCGACCTATTACTTGATCAAAGCTGGTGGGGCAGGAGTGTCATCGTGAGTGTTTCCCTAGATAAAAATGCTTGTCGAGTTTCAGTCTTTGACTCCTTTCAGCATGACGGGCCTGGTGAAAGCGATGGTTATGGATGGACTGGGATATATTGTTATCCTCACAAGTAAGCCCGCGCATCTGAAGGTTTGATTGATGTTTACCAGAGTACAGTTACGAATACGCTTAACCTCGTTCTATATCGTGCATCCCAGCTTGATGCCCAAGCTGCCGCGTAAGTATTGATGTCCTCGCCTAGATTTTACTTACGCTCCCGGCCCAGGGCGAGTTTAGGATTCGCCTTCACATGGATTATGACACAGAACATCCTCATTAAAACCCGCGGTATGATGTTCTTTTCACCTTCAATCAAAAGGATCTTCTGACCTTCTATCAAATCAGACGCAGGAATGCGCTCATTCAAATCCCTTCAGCCGTCCAGTGGACGCAATCCGTACAGTAGCAGGTCGGATGACCAGACGAACATGCCGGTCACGACGCGAGGCATTGAGCTTGAAGTTCAGGTCAAGATCGACCGCGACCGTACATTGGACGACCGGGTTAAGTGGGATATGGAGGAAGTCGACCTCAAGTCTGATTTGGAGAACCAGAAGATTGTAGGTTTGACCAAGTCTAATTGATCCATTGACGTGATCATGCGTTTTTTCTCTATTCTCTCGGGTTTTGTGGTTTATATATTACTGATTTCATCATTCATGCTGTACGATATTGGTAGACAAGGCGTTATTAATAGTTGATCACCTTTTCTTTCTTTTGTATCCGGATGAAAACTCCACGCTCAATAACATTTGGTTTATTTATCGGTAACTCGGCCCGACACCGTTTTCGCTCTTGGCATAGAACCACTACGACCGGGAACCGTGACCATTATGAACTCTCGTTGCGATCCTCATCACCGACAGCATAACGTGATTGCTGTTGAGAGATCTTATGAAGGACATTCTCTGACGACTTTATGCCAGCAACTCCGCAATACAAGCACCACGGTTGAAACTGCCGGCGCTCCGATCACAGCTAATACCGCAGATCCCTGAATACAACGATAAAGAACAATTGCTATTCTATCATCTTCCCTCCGAACAAGAAAAAAATCCCAGATCGTTTTCGTGCGCTCATATAAAGTGTCAGATGTCGTAGACGTGGCTCCATTTACCGAGTTACATGTTACAGAGATGCCTGCCATTCACCGACGTCGCGGAAGTGGAAGCGCAAAAAGCTCTAACCACGTCGTGTCGCCACAGATACCTAAAGGTATGTATTGAATGGTGCCGTCATGCCAGACACTGACCCTGATTTTGGAGACCCTCACTATGAAAATCCGGAATTCACCGACCAAATGAAGGTGTGGGATACTTTTAGCCCTGCGGTTTCATTGACTACTGAGATTAAGTCACAGGACTCGTCGATGATAGGATCAAAGTCGACGTCAAGAAGTGCATTGCCAAGACGGCGACACGCCGACGCAAACTTGGGTTCTTTGGCGGATCATGGTTCTCTTCTGCAGGGCACCAGCAGCGCCACTTATCGGGGTGTCAGCAACCTCGAGGACTGGGATATATATTATCCGCACTTCGAATCTGAGGCTGAAGCGCTTCTTGGCTCTGACACGATGGCTGGTAGAACGGCCTCTCTGTCATTAATGGAATCCTTGCTTCCAGGCCCTTATATTTCTCAGCACTTGTCCACGTTCCTCGATCCCGGAGCTGATGCGGACTTTGCAGGATACTCAAGCACTGAACATCAATACCATGAAACATCGTATATACCCGTTGCTCACAGATGTTTGGAGCAGGAGGCCAGAATGATACTGCCGAGGTCGACGCTGCCTTCAGCCTCAAATTTTAGCAACGTCGATTGGTTTGAGGTTGAGAGCAGCAGCAGCTCTCTTGGAGAAAGAAATGAATGTTCCGAACGCACTGCCGACTTTTCGGCATCGTTTTATGCCCCTCCAAAGATTCGTATATACAAATGTCCGTACTTGGGCTGCGATTTTGAAAGTAGGAGTTACAGGGGACTGTGTGTAAGTGCGTTCTTTCATCAAGATGTGCCAGTGCTGACGCCAAGCGACAGGGTCACAGGTCGGTACACACAATAGGTATCTTTCCTTGTCCAAGTTGCGGTGTAGTTTTCTTCAGAAGTAAAGCGCTTAATGTGAGTGTCAAACCTAAACATGCTTCTCCAGATGTTCACTAGCATGCTGCCCTTAGGGACACGTAAAGGTGCACAAGGGTCCCAACGATAAATGTAAACAGGCGGTCCAAAAGTATTCCTGTCTTCACTGCGAAAAGAAGTTTGTGCATAAACGAAGCTTAGAGGCGCACGAGTCCAAGAAGCATGCCTCACATGCTCATTATTTTAACCGACTCATAAGTACATACTAGGCTGCAGCACAATACCTGTTGATCACTGCAACGACTTCTCGTGGTAACGTGATCGTGTTTAGCAACGAAAAAGGCAAGCCGCCGGGATCCGGCATTCAAATAGATCGTGATCGGCATGTTCGTCTCTTAACTATCAACCACCACTATCTCTATCCCGGCCCTGTCCTTGCATCCACTCCTACGTCCACGAGACAACCACATTCCTTGCAATGGCACCACGTTCTTTCCAACACCTTACTGTCATTCTCTGTTATCTTTTGGCTGCAAGTTCGCAGAGCGCCTTGGCTTCACCGTTACGCATACGAGACGATCCAAACCTAGCAGACGATAACGCCCTTGGCTCTCTCATATCCTCCTTCTACAGCGCCCTTTCGTCTCTCTCTCCTGAACCTTCGGCGAGTAAACAGATGGCTGGTGCGCTTAGTTCGATTGAAACATCTACGGACATTACCCCTACTCCAGCACAGGCAACCTCGGCAGCCGAAACCCAGTACTCGCAGACGATGACACCAGACCTTCAGAATGATCCTCAGACGCCGTCACCAACTCAAACGTCGGATGCCCAAGTCGAGCAGCCGACAAGTCTGTCACCGACGGAATGGGCTACTCAGGATTTAATCGAAGACGCCGTATCTACTTCCCTGGAATCGCCTAGTGTATCAAGCGTATCGAGCGATTTGGAGGAAAACTACGCTGAATCGCCTAGTCCGACTCCGACACAAGATACAGCGAGTAGCATTGACGGGCTGTCCAGCTCCTCATCGACGGTACCAACGCCTACCAACCAAATGCACTTGGGACCTGGCCCGGCAGTCATCGCAACGTCTATTTCATCGACCGAACAGCAAGTCGACCTCGTTACTATGTCGCCTGCTGCTACTTCCGACCTTTCGTCCCAAGTCCCTGTCGGTCCTTCGCACACGCAAACGCCACTGACGTCCGCTAAGCACTACCCTATCCCGATCCGACAGCTATTCGTCATTGGCTCTGTGTTTTTCGGTTTTATCACTATAACACTCCTTGTCTATCTCGTACTCAGCAGACCGTCCATCAAAAAGTGGTTAAATGAAGCCCGGGGCATCAAAGAAGGGAAAACCGTCAGATGGGACTGCGTTGACCGGGATAGCTTGGCCGAGGAGAAAGAGGAGGGTAAACGCCAGTCTTCGTTCAGCTTCAACGTCACACCGCCAACGCCGGCTATACCTCCTACAGCCAAGCTGACGCCGGCTCTGAAATCGCCCTGGTTGACGCTTCCCTCGCAGACGAGTCCCAGTAATGACACGGTACGATCTTCATTGGGGGTAGGCGATATCAATGGTGGTTTCTCAGGTAGCCGGTGGTCGGCATATTCTTCGGCGTGCACCTCCTCTGCCCGCTCTTCTTGTTCCTCAGGGTCATGGTACGGTGATGACGAGTCGATGCCAGAAGAGAGGAAGAGTGTACCTTTGCTATCGCCGGAGGAGTTCTTTACCCTCCCTTCGGAGTACTCGGAGTCTAGGAATTCGAGACGATCAAGTGCGCCTGTTGACTATCGAGCCAGCAAGATTGTTGGCAAAGATGGCGATGAAGGGGGAAGGCGGCGATCGAATTCTGTAGGCGTTTTGACGGGGTTATCATGATAGCCGGTGTTCGTCTGTTTGTTTCGGATATCTTGATTAGTGTGTCGTAGTATAACCTTAATAACGTTTTTTCACTCCCACCAACGTTGCGTTTACTCTGAACCTTGAAGACCTCGCGATCAACGTAATCTGCAGGAACAAGGAAAGTTGAACCAGGCGCCAGGTATACGCAGTAAGCCATCATTGACTCGTTAATACACCCGGTATCCTAGGCGTGCGTGACTCTCGGTCAGAACAATGGACGCTGACTTGCCTTAGCCTACAAACTGTGGGGAGCGGAGTTCTCATACCCTGGATTGTGTGATGACGGGGACAACTACTCAAGGCTACAAAGAAAGATTGGTCCATTCCAGAATTTGTTTGGAATCATTGAGAGGATTAACCAATAGTAGGATATCTTGGTGTGATTCGCGCATCTCCGGGAGAGCGGTTACAATAAAGTAAGATTTTACGCAAATAGGCAAAAGCTACATGCTACAATGGCGCGCGTTTTCGGTCGAAATTGGCGATGATGCAGGTGGTGGTGGTGACTTCCTTCGAACTGAGGTCGGGAGCGATGTTCCCATACCCTGGACTGCGATGATGCGAGGAATTAACGTCTACAAAGAACAATGTCACTCTTGAGAAATTCGGTTAGAGGTGCGATGCCCTGGGTGATTCCTCACATTTCCCGTGATGAAAGCGGCGACTCCAAGATGAGCCATAAACTTGTCGATAGCGGCTTCACAAGCTCTGCCAAAAGCACGCGGTTACCGGCAAGGATGGTAAGTTTAGACTCGGCGGAAGCAGCGTTGACCTACGCTGAGCTATTATAAGTGCGAGTCTACGGAGAATTAGGATACTCGCTGATGGCATGGAAAACTGATTGTTAAACCCCGGGCCAGGGTGGTAAGTCGTCAACAATGGCGCGTATTTGCTATATTGCTGGGAGATTTTTGGATAGTGTTTCAGAAATGACAAAGGGATCTGGTGGTCGAATTGTGTAGCGATATTTCTCCGACACTCCCAACATCAGTGATCATTGTGAAATCATTGTAATTTCTGATAGAATGGGAAATTGCACGCCTGTGAGTTTTCAGAGGGCAAGGCCAGCGCATGGAGACGTACGTATTCTCAGATCTCAGCTCTCATGATTGTGACTTATCGGCTGAGTATCACTGTTGACTGAGCGACACACTGAGAGGGCGAGGCAAGACGGGACTCCGGCCCGACTAAGTTGATTCTGAAATGAAACTGACTAAGCATCACAGATTCTTCTTTTGTTACCACCATTGCTGGGCTATTGTGACGCTGTCTTGGGTCGAAGGAATTTCTTTTTGCGCAAGAAATTGGGTTTATAGGCCATGTAAGCTGTAGTTGTAATGTAGCCTGTAACTACTGCGATACTAACTTGGTCTCTAGCAGGTGTCACTCGGAACCGTGAGTTCGGATTCACCGGCCGTTGGTTCTAAATTGAAAGTAATTATTCAGGTGCGACCCTGTTTTTATATTATACTTACAGAGCTTAACCTATTCTTGCAGAATTCATGGCGACGCGTCTACCGCAGGAGCTCATTGACAAAATTCTCGACGACCTCGACGGAGACCCGTTCTCGACGATCTCCACTTACAGGTCAATCTCACTGACAAGTGGATATTTCACTCCCTCTGCGCAAAAGCGCCTGCTCCGGAATATCAAGCTTCTCCGGCGATCCTGCAGACAATTCAATGCACTCCTGACTGAGTCACCGCATGTCGGGCAATACGTAAGGAGACTGCACGTCTACAGTCATTCCGTTACTCCCATTACTGCCGAGGTGCTTCGTCGCCTCCCCAACCTTCGTACACTGAAAATCGACAGTGATGGACTATCGTCCGTCGCGGATCACCTGAATACCGGGCTGAGCAGTGTGAGGTGTCTGGATCTCTCGCTCATGCAACTGAGAGACGTCTCAACACTGCTCAAGGCCATTTCGCTGTTTCCCTCACTGGAGCTCCTCAGATTGGAGCGGGTCGGGTTGCAGGACAATCGATCTAAAGAGCAAGCACCGAGGCTCTCTGCGGGTACCGGCTGGGACTGGCGATACATCGTTTCCCTAAGTATCTTCAACCATGCGCCTATTGATTTTGATTTTGTAGATGATCCCCCGATTGATCGCAATAACGAGGATCCCAATGCCCAGATCGCGTTTGAGCCTCCGACGGAGTGGAAGATGCCGTCGTTGCAGGCGCTGCAGATACGCGTGGATGATAATATCGTGCAGTCGATCTTGCTGAATAACCTTAGTGGTGCAACCCCTGCGGCGCAGTTGGGCAGGTTGCGGGCTCTTAGGGTGACCGCGTCGGCTTTGACGTCGTTTGAAGTCATCCAGCGGCTGTTGGATAAGGTGCCGACGACGTTGGAGGAGCTGGTGATGTTTACTCATGCGCTGCCGTATAGTGAGTTGTAGGCTCACTTGGTGCTTTTCGTTGCTTACGAGTTGGTTCATTTAGCGGCGCGACATATTGATATGAGCAAGCTCACGAAACTCAGGTCTCTGTACCTACAAGTGTGGATGAAGTACCCTCGCTCTTCGACGCCTACGCAAGACGAATACTTTTCATGGCTTGTCAACATGTTCGCTACCATGCCGGACTGCGTGCAAGACGTGTACATGAACGTCATTTTTGGGACCCAGCAAGAAGATTTTCCGTTGAACGTATGGACCAACCTTGGCAAAATCTTCGCCCAGCAACGCCGTAAGACGAACCTACATGTGGTGTTTGGCGATAAGGAGTTGGAGAACTACGCCCATTATTTTCCGAGCCAGACGTATTTCGAAAAGTCGATGAATAGATGTCTGGGCTCGTTGAAGGGGCTGGGACGTTTGCAGATCTGGACTGCGCAGGAGTTTATGTATCGCGAGAAAGGTGTGTACGTTTTTTTTTTGAAGGAGTATGTTCTGTGCTCACGGTCGACATGTTCTAGGCACCAAGAATTTCGCCGTGTTCGTTACGCCGGAGTTGATTTTGTCTGCGTGAATGTCGGGATGGAAATTTTTTGGTCATTATGGTTACGGCTTTTACAGCTGTCGGGCCGCCATTTGTGATTTTCCGTGGATGGGACCGCTAATTTGGTATCTATACTTTTTCATATTTTTTTTTCAATTGGAGATCTATCTATTCATGTATCACTTATGAATGACGTACTTTCATGCCCCTTTTCGCGAATGAGACCACTGGAAGAACGATTGAGCAGGACAATGTCTGCGGTGAAAGTTCCTAGGGTTAGGGTCAGAAGGCGGGCTTGGGCAACAACTTTCAATCTCCGCTCCGTACCTCTCTTACCGTTACGTCGACGCGACCGACGGTTTTTCCCCTTTTATTCGCGGGCGCGCTGCGCAATGCTCAAGGAATTGACGCATATGGACCGTATAACGCAGCTTCAGGATGAAATTGAACAGGTACTCGCCTCGCCTCGTCCAGGAGAATCGCTGACGACCAGTGCTCTCTCCAAGCTCCTCACTATCATGTCGAACAGCCTCGTCTACCTCACCTCTCGGTCGAATTTTCTTCAAGTCAGCCCGGCAGTTCCTGTTACCAAGTCGAGGAACCCGGAGAAGTATGATGCTGCAGAGACCTTTGAAGGTACGAGTGGCATTTGCTGCGACTCGGCTCTGTTCGTACTCATCCGAATCACAGGCAATAAACGGGAGCTTGTTATAGATTTGATAGCGAAGGCGAAGCAAGTCGAATATCTCATCCAGTCTCTGCCAGAACCGGAGGCAGAGGAAGAGCAGGTACGAGGTCGGCGCTATGCCCCCATCCACTGGTGTTCATGAAGACGTGACATAGGCGAAGAGATTGCAAAGGCTTCAAGAAGAAATGAGCGTGGCCGACGCTAAATACGCCGGCGCCCTGAAGAGAACAAGTACGTACCGCTTATGCCATCGCTTCCCCTGCTCACTTTCACCAACAGAGAGCCTTCATGCACAGGTTTCTGAAGTTCTCAAGACGATGCTTTCCGACAACCATGGCCCTGTTCGGTGAATTCGTTCCCTGATACCTGGATCGAAACGAGCGAGATGTACCTCGGGTGATGACGCAAATCACCTTCGCTGAGGTAGTGTCTTGTCGTTCCTCTCGTACCTGTACTGTGAGCTAATAGCTACGATTCACAGTGGCCAGGCCCATTTGCCGACGCGGGCGGTACCGTACTTCTATTGACGTATGTACGGTCATCCAATACGGAGAGAGAGCGGGAAATGTCTACCGACGTCACCTCGCCTTCAATCAACTGTGAATGTCAATCTTGCTATCGGCTTGGCGAACGGTTAAGCGACGTCAGTACCTTGTCGGTACGTCGGTGAAAGATCCTGTCTCTACCAACCGCAGTACGGATCTGGCGGCTCCGCTCTCTACGCGCTCAATAACCCGGGCAAGCTGTCGCCGGTAATCTACTACGATATAGATGGCGTTAAAGCAGCGGCCCGCTCAATTACCTCCGTAGTCTTACCTCCATGGCTCCACTGTAGCGGCACCGATGATATGTCAATCGTGAATACCGCCCATTATCGTCCGCAGCCATCTGGAACGATCTTCAGGAACCTTTTGTCACAACGCCGGCGCTGGATCTGGCCGCCCTTAATCGAGCAAGCCCGCCGCGCTGGAAGTGCAGTACAGCGCAATCAGGTAATATAGGGTTCTTGTGCTCCTTTGGGTACGTTCCCTTACTCATGATTTTCTTTCTTCACTAATGCTTTGTGACCAGCTTGCACACCTAGACAAAGCTTCTGGGTAGCCAGATCTCTACGAGTAACAGTATGGTAATTTGGGAAGGTGAGATGTGTTCTTTTAACTGTCTTCACATTCCTTTCTGACGCTTTTCCAACCAGAGCACTTCATAAGATTGCTCGTGCCATATTTACACAGTTCCATACCGGACGTCCAGGCCGCCCTTTCAATACCACTGTATACACCACCGGTGTGGACAGACTGCCGACAATACTTGCACCAACGTTAACACCTGGCTCAGTATATTCAGGACTCAATATACATTCATTCTCCTGCATCGCCCATCTCCAGACAATTTTTATTTATTTTTAAACGTGCCAAGCCATCGCGCGCTCACTGTCGTGATTCATATGAATTTTTGCTCAATGATATTACATACCAGCTTCCTGGTGTAACATGCGGTGCTGCTGGTCAGTTCCATGGCACAGGAATGCTTCGAGCGTGACCTATATTCGTGCCTGTGGAGCTGCTTATTACCATGATACTTGGGCGCAGAGTGAGCTCTGAATCGTTTGTTAATGAACATTTTTCTGATTTATCTGTATCTAGTATTTGGTCCACTTTAGCGACTATCTCCGGACTCTAGCTGCATACTGTGCCTTCTTCTGCGTCTTCCGTATGCAGTTACGCGAAGGCGCACGACATCCAATTTCGATGGACGGCGACGCTCTAACTGCTACCCATTGACCTTTTCCCTGAAGAGATGTACCCCGTACTTCTTACTTTCTGCCCTCAATCTACTCTAAGCGACCTCGGGAATCAATATACTCGCGGGTTGTTCCTCTTAACCGACCGGGCGATTGTTGGAGCGGTGGTCCAGTAAGCTACTTGTTTACTCTCGCGACGTATTTCTTACTAACGTGCTTCCAGTTTACACGTCATAATGATGTTTATACCCTCGGCTAGGCAATATCACTCACGAAGTCTTCTTCCTTCCAAGGCTCGACCTGATTTCGGTCCCGCAGGACCGTACTGAGCCACTAGCTTTCCTCAGTCGAGCGTGCGTGAGGAACTGTCACCCAGTTATGGTGTATCATCCGCTCCTCGCATTCGCATTCCCTTCGCGCGAGAAGCCGTCTATCTTCTAACGCGGCTACCTACTCTTCTTCGCTCTCTTCTCATCCAAAGAATGAGTATGCCGGAAGCTTCCTTCCCTCCTAGTCAGACGGACCTCCTTTTACAGAACGTCCTTGAGTCCTCAGTCCTTCGTACCTGGGTGCGCCGGCGCCGCCCAAGAAGAGGGCTTCGCCTTTTGGTCGCTCTCGCTTGGACTGCACCCCAGCTCTGAGAGGCCGTCGTGTGAATCGTTTCACATGTCCTCTCGGCCACTCGATGCGCAGAATGCCGCTGATTGCTATTCATCTCTCAGAGCTATTTCTAATTTGCTTGATCATTCACGTTGTCTTGCATCGCTCGCTGTGCGGCACGATAGTCATCGTCCCATAATGATCCCCGGAACCCTGTATATCATAACATGGCTTTACTTGTTCATTATGGAACTGGAACTCCGTTGCTTCTATCAGTTCGCCAAGCCAACCTCCTGATCCGGATGGCGATGGTCGCGCCCTGCGGGTTGCTATTGAGCCTCGTGTTGCCGAAATGGTGGTTTTGGGGGGTGTTTTCTTCGTACACGCGGCTTGCTGCGACGGACTTCAGGAGGATAACGATGTCCGACGTTCTTCCTCAGCATACGTGCGTCCCTGAGTCTGGTGGCCTTTAGGTGAGGACTCTTTCTCTCCGCTTGTCATGTCCTCGAACTCTGAAGCTTATGACCTCATTTCTTCAGGTTTTATGGCATACACCAAGTAATTTTAGGCCGGGAATCAATGGCCATGTATATTTCACCTTATCTTCATTGAGCCTTGTACGACTGATGCTCGTCGGCAATCAAGTGTGGATGGGCCTTGTGAATGTATGTATAAATTTTTTCAAAGGGTTCCCTTTTCTACCATGATTACTCATACATTACCCAAGGCGCGTTGATTACATTTTCTGATATTCTGGGTACACGCAACTCTAGTGCTTCGGAGTCCGGACCGAATTCCCTTTCGAAAAGACCTCTCTAGAAGTCGATCGTTCTCTCTAATTCAGGCTCTGTCTGAATTCGAAGAGGAAAGGCTTGTGCCACGTAGAAGCGGAGGCGACCGCAGGGAATAACGGAAATGTGGCATTACATCGTTTACATCCTGCAGTCGTAACTTGTTTGTTCCGACCATCCTGACGCGTAATGATCGACTGATCACTTGTGTAGTCGTTAGACCCCATCGTGTTCAGAATTCTCGACGGTTTCGTGAAAAGTAAATCTAGAGCTTTCCAAATACACCTCTATATCGTGTCAAACAAACATGTGCACCATCTATTTCAGTTTCGAGGGTTCCAGCTCCCGGTAATCTATCACCGCTATCAATGTACCCCTTACACTTCTTTTCTGAGTGGCCGACGCTTGCAGCTATCACGTACTGTGTACACCATCTGTACCTCGGCGCAGATGGGCGCAGGGTTCAACAAAGGAAATCAGACCAGACGAGCGTCGGGGGGGTGTGCGCAAGGTTTCATCCCGATATATAGACTTCTTGTGCCTGGCTGGGTTGAGGGGACGAAAATGGAGGGTTGGATGATGATGCTAGTGTCCTTGCGTTTTGCCAGACGCGGCGCAGTCCGAAAGTAACCTAGATACGACGGTTGGCGGTGAGTCATTCTGACTCGATAGCAGTGCTTGTGCACATGCACATTGCGCTGAGGCTGTATACAGTGTGCTTGCCGAGTCTCGGGAATTTCATTCTTGGGGCTGTGCCTGGGATCGCCCACCCCGAGGGGGCAGGCTTACACGCACGCCAGATTTTCTATTCGGACCGGTGGTTTTCTTTCTGCCAGTGGGGGATCTTTTCCCCTTCATTTAATCTCTCTCAAGTTCAAGGATCATTGATGGCTCTCCGATGAATTCAATAGCGCGATTGCAACTTCACAGGGCCTAAGTCTCCCGAAATTCAGCAGGGTCGCCGAGTTCTGTGTGTGTTCGAGTCAGAGAAAGCGTGACGACCCTGCTTGAAGATCGACATGCTTCGTTGGCCACTCATCCTCCTTCTCTTCGCCGCCGATGCGTAAGAATATTGTACTCACCAGGTCATGATTTGGTTTGGTCGGTCTCTCTTCCCCAGAGTCACCTATCTGACCGCGCAAATTCGGCTAGCCAATGATGTGTACTACATGCAGTGTAATGTTGTTGCCCTGATATCTCGGATCGATATCAGGTACATGGTTTCATTTCTCGCGCATGGAGCTGGACCTCCCTCCTACAGCTTGTTAACCGAGTTGCCGTCCACGCCTTGGTAACAGAGGGCACGGGGAAGTCTTTTCACGATTTCATATCATAGTATGGTGAGTCCACCCCGGGAGGAATTTTTATTGGCGGTACTAGCCTTTCGCCGAGGTTTTCTCATCACTTTTTCCACGATATCGCGGTTATCAGTACATTTCATGGAACTCAGCGGTCCGCAAAGTCTATGACCGTCCTCCGAGTTGCTAGTCCCGGTTTTAGTCGAGTTCAGGGGAGTCAGTAAAGCCACCGACCGATATCGGCAATGAAACACTTTATTAGTCGCGAACTGACAAGCTGAAGAATCGGAGGCAACGACATCTAGCCAAAGTAGTACTCTAATGACAAGTGGAATGTTACTTTGCTCTCTTCGTGCGCATTAAGCAAGTCCACAGCGTGGCATTCTCCCGAGGGCGCAGCCCGATAGAATGATCGAGGCTTGGAAGATTGGCAATGCATGCCGGAGAGTGGCCGCCACTGACGGCATCACTACCCCCGAATCAATGATTCCGCGGCTTTGCGGCAACCCTTAGGCAGGCTGAAGCCAACAGGCCGATGACTAGAGGATGATTTGATGAGAAGATATTCAAGCCATGATAATTTTATAATTCGTTTGTATTCGTATCGCATTTCTACAACATGGTTCTTGGACAAAACGGGGGGAAGGGGGGGGAATGGAACACATAATGGTCCACCGGGGATGGTACAGAAGTAAAAGTACATTGGGTCGTCAACAGACGTGAGTAACGTTTTAAAGGGCATGTTGTAGGGTATAGAATTGATGAAATGGTATTGAGTTCGGTGGTCTGATGTTCAAGTCAGCTTAAGCAAATCTGACGAGGAAAAGGTCGACGTACGTGGGTATCGGTGCTTAACATGGTTCCTCCATCTAATGATGGGCAGGTGACCGCTTCCGTGAAAACACCCTTCGAAGCCAACGGGGAGCCCATTTCTGGCTTCGACATGAGAAACTTGACGGAGAGCGCGTGAAGAATTGGTGATTGGTTCGTAAAGACATAAACGACTCTGAAGAACAGGTTAGACTAAATCTGGGGCGTTAAAAGCGTTGCTTACCATCGGCCTCATTAGAGTCACTGAATCGGCTACCTCCACATTGCCCCCGTTCTGAGCAGGTATCTGGGAGAGGCCATTTGAGCTAAAGCGAAACGAGAGCCGACGCAAGAAACTCACCGTCTATGCTTGTGCATTGGCTCAATTTAGACTTCTGATAGCTACCGGTGGAACGTTCGATGGTCTTTGGTCGACGAAAGCGGGGTGTCTCGCCTCCGTCTCGCATGAACAAAAAGCTCCTCTGGTCTTCCTCTCGGTTCTGATTCCAGAGAGTGAGGTCTGCTGCACACATGAGCACCAACCTACATAACGCTGAGTGAGTACTCACTGTAGTAAGAACCGGTATGCATCGTTGAAGAGAATGGGTCTGATGTAGCATTGCCTGAGTTGTTCAATGCTGGGACCTCCGTCCGGTATGGGTCGAAGTTAACGCGGAAGCTGGAGGGAGGAGCTCCTCCTGAGCGACGAGGACTAGGCATTGTGAATGAGGTGGAAGGAAGAGGGTGCGGCTCAATGAGTGGTATATGACCAAAGTTTGTACAGTGAAATTCAACGGTCATTAGCGAAAAGCGTGCGCCGTTATATATTTTGCAGCATCAGGGAAGAAGCCAAGGATCAATACAAATCGAGCAGATGCAGGGACGCGGAAGAAGATCACGCACAATACAACGTGTTTTCTTCGATCAAAAGGGCATGAGCTCAAATCAGCCGAAGAGGCCGTAAAGAGGCTCTTACTTTTTGGCATTCGCTGTCGTCATAGCGAGATCCTGGCTGTCTGTGACACGATTGTAGTCGGCTGCGATTTCGGATGCGTCAATTATGATGTCCTGCGTGGAATGCATAGCTCATCCTTGGAGCCTTGAGCTGCCGATGCAAGCAGAGGCAGGACCATGTTTAAGACGTCAGAGTCACGGCAGAATAAAAATCGAACCCCAGATAGTTAGAAGGGGTGTACGGCTGCGGTCGGATAAAGGCGATATTTTGACGTGAGTATTGGAGGTAGAAAGGCGGCGGTATACAATTGAAAGTAGCGGTTCAAATAGACCCTGACAACTGCGAGAAGCGCCACTGGCACAAGTGGCGATGGCCGGTTGTCAAATAATTGCACCTGGTCTTTCTGTGAGCGCAGAGTGAGAAAGAGAACGGTCTGCGCTATGGGATGGAATTTTGGATTGGAACACGGGATCGCGAAATTCAGCGAATATCCGTCGTCCGAAAGGCCAAGAGAGACATGAAGAGCAAAATTTACTCTCCAGGTGAGTTATATTTTCTTCTAGATTTCGGATTCAAGTCATAGGCAAGATTCAGAAAGATTTTGCACGCTGTGAGTCGCAGGAGGCGTGGCGCTTGATGGCGCTCAGGTCAAAGGGCAAGTCCCAGGAAAGGTAGTCCGGGCCGGCGGATACATAGCGAAAAAAGTCTTTCCCACGTACACAAAAACAGAACCGTTAGGGATGCATAGGGAAATTTGCGCGGAATCCATCGCCTAGGCCTACCATATTCTCGTTATTCTCTGTCAATTCTCGGGCTTCGTACACTTCAAAGTTCGCCTTCAGCCTTTCGTTACGATCGTTCCGGCGGCTTCAAGTTCTTATCACGGTGGGACGTTTCTACGGTAAACGCGCCCTCTGCCCATTGTCAATACTGGCAGGTGCGACTTTTTGCCTTCGTTCTCGTGAGTGACTACATAATCTGATCGTTTAGTGTTGCGCCACAATGATATGATATATCACAAGTACGCGATCTTACTTCCGCTCTACACTCCTGCAGAGGTTGTTTGGACTCAAAATATCAGCTTTACCGTAATGTTAGTGGAGGATTCGTATTACAAGCGGTTTTCCAGGCACTGGGAGGTACCGGGCCATCGCATCGTCTGTGTATGTGACGGTATTTTTGTGTTCCTGTTACAGCGATTACGTTCCCAATTCAAGCGCACTGCAAATATCAAAGGTCCGGGCCCATTATACATACGATTGAATGTCACTCTGAATCTGACGCCAATGTCTCATTATAGAATCTGTATCAAGTCTATATTAATTCCCAGAGCAATATACACAATGGCCTTCAAGGTCGGGACGGAAAGGCGATTGTCACGTAAGCGTCCCCCATCACTTTTGTACATGGAATTGCTAGAATTTTTCTGTCAGCGTCAAGAATGTCGCCCCCGGAAAGCTCCCTACTCCAGCTGAGGCTTCTAAATCCTAAGTGCTATTGATATGAATCACCTGATGTGTTCCTTTGTAGTAGGCACTGTATACTAAACACTGACAGTATATCACTACCAGTGATATGGCGCGTTGAGGTGGCGCAAGCACTCTTTCAATCGTCGTCTTCAGTTCATGCGGTATGCATCTGCTCATATATATTCTTCAAATCGTCAGGCAATAAACTGGACTGAAGACCTGTGACTCAGTTGACTTTCTGGAATTCTGCCGCCGCTACTACGTTATGACGGAGGCAATTGGGGTAGGAAGAGGACTATCGGTAGAGGATCTTCTCTGTCGTTCGAGGATATTTTATTCTTAATTCAAAGGGTTCAATCGTTACGACGTAACTGTCTCCGCTTGTGTTCGAAACGGTACAATTACTCAAACCGTAGGATTCGACGAAGCTACATGGGTTCTTGCGGTCATACACCCTACGGTTCCTTATCTTGGGCTGTTCTGCGCCTTTTCGTATGCCAGGTGCTACGGTCTCGAAGGGGCTACCTACGTCACGTTCAAACAGATGGTCAGTGCTTTGGGGCCATAACATCGATATATTCGTGACAATTCAGGATATTCAGGATATCCCGTCATGATTAAGGGCATATATTGTCGGTAATTACAGGGAGCGATCCGTGCTCCGAATCAGTGCCAAGTCAACGTACTTGGATATGAACAGCTGTCTATATTCGAAACCTGTCTCCCCGGTCTTTCGGCGGTGACGCCTTCCCGGGAATCAATTCTGTCATAGCAATGAAACACTTTTCAATGAATGTAAGCAACCACAGAGGGTATGATCATATTCAAGCCATCCTGAACAGATGCTGACGAAACCAAGTACGGTGACCTTTCTACTCCACCGAAATGCAGTGTGTGGGCGAGGAACAATCACACCGAAATTCTCGGAGTGACTCAAAGGTGAGGGTGGCGACGGCTTCTATCTCTATGGTGCCTCCGTGCATGTGAGTAGGCAGAGAGTAATTCTCTCAGCCAGTGAGAGAGTCGCAAGAAGGGCATAGGGAAGATCCTCCGTAAGGATCACATCATGTCCAAAACCACGCGCCTAGGAATGACGAGAACGCTCCATGAGCCGACGTATGGCAGAGAAGGGCTTCTTGTTGCATGAAAGATATTGATACAAACAAATGTCTATAAAAGAATTAAATGCGTGTACAGCGCCGTCGCGACGAGGTGTTGCTACGTTATTAGCGTTATTGGTTCACCAGTATCGAAGCCGTCAAGAGATTTAAGCACTGGTGATCTCGAATATTCAAAAGGTCGAACAAGGTCAAAATTGTATTCGGTCCGGTCCTCGCACGATAAGTCACCGGTTTGGAGGTTTTGACATGAGGCGTCTCTGGATGACCGGTCCGCAATGAGAGGTAGCCTTGTACGTACTGGTGCCAAAGAAGAGAGGTGAGTTCGAAGGTACTGACGACCTCAAACGGGCGAAGCTTGGAACGAGGCCGAGTCTTCAAATTCTCCTGGCCTTCGATCTTTTTAGTATCTGTCTACCTAAAGCAGCGAATTAGGGCACATCCAATCAGAGAACGGAAGACAGACAAACTGGGCCAGATCCGAGAATCTCTGAGGGAACGGAGAGATGCAGATTTCGGTTGCGTCTCGCAAAGCAATAGATAATCGATGGTCGCCAACCGGATTGACAACGCGTGCTATGACTTGATTTTGTGTCGTCATTATGAATGTCGATCAACAGATGATTGGCCGAGTACCAACTGCGGTCCCAGATGTCGCACGTAGCATTTCTCACCGAAGTTGGAATCTGTGATGAGCGAGTTGATAAATAACCGCAGCACCGGAGAGAACGCCACTAACCTCATTTAATTGGAACATAGCGCCTCTTTGCTGGCCGGAGTTGAATAACAACGATTGCGTGGAGGTTGTCTTGAAAGTAACTTTGAGAAATGGGAGCTAGAGAGCATCATTAAGAATAAGCCAAGGCAAGACGTCGAAGGGAGATAAGGAGACCTCACTCACGTACCGTCCCTGACAGTGGAACCGGATCAACGAGTCATATAAGTACTATGAGCGTTGACTACAGTTATCCGGGATCTCAGCTGGAGAGCGAGACTTCATACATTGGGCAGAAAATTAATGAACGCCTCAAGATGAACATAGAGACACGACGAATTTTCACGAACCAATGAATTACGAGAAATGTGTGCCGCTTCTATAAGGGCGGGTCATAGACTATCATACGAGGTCAAATTGGAAGTGCGTTAATGTGTTATCCTGCTCCGAGTTGGATGTCGATAACGAAAATTCGAATATGTTCATGTCTTGTACTGGGACAAGTTGACGGGTGTGGGGGAGGCCATGCCAATGGTACCTAAAATGTAGGAAAAGCGTTCAGGCCTAGTCTGCGTCAAAGAGTTGATCATTACCCTAAAACTTGAAGAGAGTGCCATGGGATTAATCGGGTGATTTGTGGCTTTGGACACTCCACCGTCCTAGCATATTTGATGCTACGAAAGAAAGAAGTGGCGCGGGACGACCCTGGGAATTTCCTCATACGGTCGTAGAAGTCTATCGCTACGGCTAGATCAGTCTGTCAACCTTGTGACGACGATGAACACCGGCATTTATCTAACCTTGGAGTCGGGTCCGAGCACAATGAAAGCTTTCAGAAGATGTTAGCACTAATGCTCTTGTAATGTGCATAACACGGAACCTTCTGAAACTTCTCCCACATCAAGAGCGCCAGACGCACGAAAGGTCAGCTCAAGGCAGTTCGTTTTTCTCTCATCAACGACAGGTTCACGCTTAATTAATGGCGGGGGCAGCTCACTATCAATCCTCATTGTCTCCGAGATCGACGCCACGGCAACCTAATGACATGCGTCTATCATCCAAGTGGCTTACCCCCGACCGATACAAGACAGTAGGGAGGGTAGACAAGTCGATGGATGCATCAAATGGTTGGAATTATTGGTGAATTTCCTGAGAACAAAGACTGTTTTATCCTGTTTGTGTATTCGACTCGGAGCCTTCAGTGAACAAGGACCAAACAAGGACGCAGTACGTTCGCTTGTAAACTGTGAGAGATCACACGACGTACTGCTCCACCGGGAATCCACCGCGGGGAATAGAACATTTCCAGTAGGCTTTAGATCTAGTGAGTGTCAGATAGGTTAGAGATGATGTGATGTCAAACGACCGGCTCACTTTCGGGTCTTATCGTTGCATCATTCCGAGTCGCGAGTCCAGTCCCTATCTACGACTAGCCGAAAAAACTTCAATTTTTGAGGGTTGTGGCTCACGCGGAAGCTCTCTTCTGTGACTTTAAGGGTTGCGCCCGAGCAAATATAGAGTTGTCGCGCCGTCGCTGAACAGCGAGGTCAGACAGGGATGTGCATTACGGAAGGGGGTCTTCCAGGGAGCCGTAGGGCGTAGCTAGAAGCAACGCCTCGAGGGCACTGGCGAATTTTGATTCGGTTTACGACATTTTCTGGCCGACCCCTCATGGCGAAAATTCTGGCGGCTGTAAGAAAGAGTCCCGTAAACGAGTCATTGAAGGCTGGTAGGCACAAGTGCTCGCAGTCTAGAAAGACAGCCCAAGTCACGTACGGATGAATCAGACCTTAAGAATTCAGCTACAAAGAAGTACAAGGAAATGACGTGGTCGACTTGGAAACCGATAGAACCTTGATAACGCCCTGTTCGATAAGCTTGATAGTGTTTATCTCAATATACAGAAATGCATTCCAGAGATAACAAAAAGACCATGCACGATCCTGGAAATGCAAGGGAAGCAACGAGCTCCAAGATGCAAGGCAGGAGACTGTTATTCCGTTCAATTGCGAATTCCCTGAGAGTGATGATGAATTCGAGAGAGGAGGATTTACGGAGGGGATACTGCTTTGCCGCCATGGCATATGCTCCCGCAGGTTAGGAATCAGCAAGGAAAGGCCCTGGCAAGGAATCAGGATCAAAAATGCAACTTGATCACGTGCCAGATGACATCATAGTCCTGAATAAAAATTCGAAATTCAGACCTTCGAACAACCCTCGAAGATACTGCGTCACTTCGACAGTTCAGGCAGCTCAGTCATGCGTCTGGGTGGTAGGACTTATAATATGATTTTTTCCACGCGCCGCTGCTCATAGGAGAATCCGATGTCCTAGTCGTGCGGAATGGTTCTTGTTCTTGCGCCTTTCTCGGGGTGACCCTCTTTTTGGTTACCGTCTAAAGCGCTGTAGATTCATTACCTAGTGACGGCATCTGTGGAGGGACCGCGCGCACACGCCCATATCACGGCGAACTCGCAAGGGATTACGGTTGTACTTACTTGAGACCGTACGTTATCGTCACTGTTCGTTCTCGGCATCAGTGGAGCTGGCTTCTATTAGCTACTGGTTCCGTTGGTGAAAGAGTGGCGGGAAGGAAGCTGTAGCTCAAGTGCTGAGTTCGACTTGGGACATCGCCCCCTCAGGGATTGCCCTTTCTGCCGGCTTTGTTCGTCAATTACCCTGATTGTCGACGGATGCTCCCCCCCGCCTGGGGCCTACTTTGTACGTGTGCGCAACTCAGTTTTATATTCCAAATCAACGTTAAGCGAGCCCAGTAACATATGATGATATTTGAGGGAGGTCGCCTCTGGAGGGTAACGTCACTGGCCGAGAACTTCCTCGACTTGAACAAAAAGCATCATAACCTCTCGATTGAAGTCTCCCTCCGCGAGGGTTGAACCTAGTTTTCAACTTCTCAATTCATAAACGGGAATCAGCTTGATGAATAACTAAGTATCATTACTTGATTTATACCACAGCATGACAAATGACGCTTTTCAATCCGCCGACGAATTCCAGAAGATGGCAGCTGAGAAATTCGGCGGTGGAGTTGTTACGGTTCCTGTGGACCAGAAGGAAAGCGCTCAGAGGGCGCTTGTACGGATACAGGAAACGGGTATCACGAATCACGAGATGGAGGCAGTCCAGAATTCAAATTAGCCCTGCACAACGCATGGCTGCTTGGAAGTTTTAAATACAACTGAAGTCGTTCGCGATGTATTCTCGCAAATGCTAAATAGAATTGTGCGAGGAGATTCGAATAAACCATAGTTTCACTGATGAAGTGTGTAAGTGTACAATAGCAAAGGACAAACAGATCCATATGAAAGCGGAGCACAGGGAAATTGTCTCCCTGAGAGTGGTGCTCTAGGGAGTCAGGGACAGCGACGAGAAACAAGATACTACTTGTAAATACGTATATTAAACAGATCGACGAAACTCGCACGTTAAACCCTCTTTAATCCAGCCGCTAATATCATGAGCTTCATTGGTCATGTGTGAATACTGTTCAAGAAAATCGTAGTCGGTGTCTATCTTTACCGACTTCAAACGTGAGATTGGGTTTGAAGAACCTTCTTTGAGAATCCACCGTGAACGAATCATATCGACCAGAAGACATACCCCCGCTTTTGCAACACCACTGAGATGGAGAATGCGCAGTCGCGGGACATTTATGACACCGGAAGTGGGATGTAACATAAATGCTTTAACGACCTCGGTCGTAATGGTATCTTCATCCAACGCGGTAAGCTGGAAATCTTCCAGCGTACGAAGCGAGCAGATGACATGGCACAGGTCCCCCACAGCAATGTCCTTGCCACAGAAATGGAGGACAGTGAGAAGAGGAAGGGAACGGTCAATGAGGCGGCGGATGGCAGCGAACGCGCCCTCATTAAAGCTGTAAGTACTACTCTCTGGGCAGGCAACTTTTAGTTGCAGAAGTTCAGGCAATGTCAGCCTGTCCATGACCTGCCGAAGTGCAATCTGGCCTCCGTCATCGCAGTCGGCTCGTAAGTCTAAAAGACGATGCTCCCGACGAAGGGAAGGGACCATCGCTCTGTTCGTAGACGGGATGATCGGGGACGGTAAGCCGCATTGTAAAATGCAATCCCGGAGGTGTATCATCTGTTCGAGGCTTGAAACATGCACAGATGTATCTGGACCTGCGTTGCGATAGTACCAGCACCTGTAATCGGTAACTTGTTTCCAGGGGAGAGAAAAGTAATGGGTTGGATTGTTAACGTCCACAAACTCGAGTTCTCGTAGTTGGGGACAAAATGGGAACAATTCTAATGGTTCGTTGATACTTCCCGCGTCTGTAGAAAGGATGAAAAGAGTCTGTAAGGATGGGAGGGAAAGCCCGAGAGAAGGAATAGTCTTCAGCATTCTCGATGGAAGATATAATCGAAGATATCGAATACTGTCGGAAAAGGTGTAAAGCATCATGGTCAACTCAGGCGGCATATCATCAAACCAGGATGTCGTATCCGGGCAAGAAATGATGATTGACACTGGACGCTTTCCTGAGCGACCCAGTTGTTGCCCGAGCCTCCGGACGTATCGGTGGGCGTTAGGACCAAAATTCGAGTCGGTAATAACAATGTTGATAGAAGACCACAACTGAGGGGAGTCCAGAACCACGCCTTTCCATTTCCTGCATACGCCTTCGATAGCCCAGAGGGGGTTCTCTACAGCAGGGAAATTCCAACGAAACCTAGGCATTGCGCCAGGACGGAGATCCGGCGTCCAGCTTGCACTTGGGAATGTGGGAAATTCGACGGTGTCATCAAATATGCACGACCATATTTCGGGGGGAATGCACCGGATGGGGTTAAGAAGCGGTTTCCATTCGTGGATTCGCGCGTCAACCTGATGCTGCTCTTTCTGCAAAGCGGTTATTCTCTCCTTGCTCGAAGAGATACGCAGTTCGAGGTCCACGATGAGTCTTCTCAAAGAAGATTCTTCCTCATCGAGTTCCTCTCTACGCCTTTGGCATGAGGACATGATACGCCTCAAGGCGTCTCCTTCGGCTTCAGATGGTGCCTCGTTGGATCTTTTCAAATGTGCGAGATTGACTGTGGCGGAGGTGTCCACAATTGGATGAGTCGATGTATCGCAACTAAAAGAGGTGGCCTTGAAGTGATTGGGGCAATCGCATCCCGTACATGGAAGCGATGAGGAGGGCAGAGCCATGGCTGGAACTTGGAAGCAGGCCAGGATAAGACTAACTTTTTTGCAGAGGATAAGAAATCACTTACAGAATGCTAAGTGGTTCGACTCTGGAGGCCAGTAAAGATGGGACAATGGTGGTCGAGGGAAAGAAGAAACGGCCACAGCTTTAGCGCTTCGCGCTTAGCCTTCCAGTGACTCGGAGCCTGATCAATCATCAGATGACCTTAAAACAAGACCTTAAACCTAATTTATGTAAGAGTCCTTGGGAAATTAGGAGAGAAAATTCACCGCGAAGGGACGATGGAAAGATCTCGTCCTCAACATCGTCAGCCAAGCGAGAGTTAAAGCTTAAAGGCCAAACTTTGTTGGTTGATCCTCTTAAGATGCTAGAGCGAGCGGCCCGCCATATCCGGATCCGGACCGTAGTTCGCTGAGCAGTCTCTCAAGCTGACCTTCGCCTTCGCACATCGTTCATCAGGAAACTTTTTCCCACCTCCAAGATAATACGGACTGCTTTCCGCCTAACGCCGCCGGCGGGGCTGTCGTGGAAAGTAATACATAGTTAATTTCCACTTTAATTCTAAGTCTGGCCAGTGGCGGCATTGGACAGATGGTCCATATATTGGAGCCTTCTTATTATCCATATGCCAACGGACGTAAGGGCACGGTATAAGTATTTACTTACTATCGGCTGCCTGCGAGAAAAGAGATAAATGAGCAATACATGGGAGTCGCGTATGTGGCGTGGGAACCTTTGGCTCTGTTTTTCAACCATGTTTATCCTGCGGCGGCTTCGCGTCCGTCACTTTCCTCGTACCGTCACCGCATTACGGTCCTTCTCAGAATTACAGAGTCAAGCTGGATCTTGACGCACAGTTCTCGTTCGAAATCTTCCTCAATAATACAATATCAGCAATGTCATTGGCACGATTAAAGCAAATCCTGTTGAAGCAATCATACCAGGCGATGACCAGCTTACCGTTAGGTTTCTTAGTGAACAACTGGCGAGAAAATGTGTCACTAGTGGCGGCGGCACTGCCCTTGGGTGGCCGTTGACGTTGGATGAAGAAACTTCGCCAAAGCTCAGTGCCTATGCCGTCGCCGCTATTGGATACTCTCGCCTGTCACGCTGGATGGCGCTGAGAAATTTGCCCCATGACCTTCGTGAAGAAGACTTGAGAACGTATATAATCCCTCGAGAAGTCGAGTACTCCCGGTTTGACCCGATAGAGCGCCAGGCCCAAATTGGGTTCCTTGATTTACGACAAGCATTGCGGGTAATGTCGTATAATTTACTCTACCATTTCTTCTGTATTCATTCTTTGCATCAGGTTCGTCAGGAAATCTTCAGTCATTCCTACTTCGAAGAAGTGGGACTATCTTTTGATCAACGAGACGAGAACCAATACTTGTTTCCTGACTGGTACCCCCAGGAGGACGCCAACCAGAGGAACGTGGAGCGTGCAGTTCGGATATCCAATGTCACTAGTTTTGACATGGATCGTACGATTCGAGCTGGGTCCGTGAACTTGAGGAGAGCGGAGCGCACCATGCTCTCTTCTACAGCCTTTATCTGAAAAAGAACGTACGTTCTTTCTGTTCTTTGCCGCGTTCTTCTTGACGAATCGGTGTACAGTTGATCAAAATCGTGCTTGCTGCTTCGCTCTCCGCACGGGAGTTCATTGAGAAATACATGTCTGCGGCGGAGGGACTCGATGTCCAGTTGCTGCTAAGGCCTCAGAGGGGACCACTCTCTCTCAGTAAAATTACCGCGGCCGACCTCGGCGCCTCTGTAGCACTCGGCATTCGCTTGCATCGCAACCAGAGACGCAGTCTTCCGGAATACCACGATGCCTTTAACTATAGCGGCGATCTGAAAATATCGGAATAATTTAGGTGCGTGCCGCGTTGCTTGACACTGTGCTTCAGTGACATTGACAATCATCGTAAGAGAGGACCTCTCCCACGGATGGGTATTCCTGACATTCAATAGCATCAATAATGCAATGGATGAAAAACACACCGAGTTTGAGGGTGCGGAGATGAATTTCATTGGCGTACGGCACTTGGCCCCATTCGTCAAGACATATAAAGGACGGGGTTTGTAAGTGTGTTGGAGATGGTGCGAGATGCGAGCAGAGGGGTCATCTTTCACCTTAAATGAAACATGGCGTATGGTCGCCTGCCGCATTTCGCCTTATAAAAATTTCCCCCGTTCTTCATCATCTTCAACGGTCGACCTAGAACTAGGCTTCGCAAAATACCAAGCGCGAAGCTTGGCTAGGGTCTGTACCTACATGAAGACTCCCTCTGTGATTTCTGTTTCGATAGGTAAATTACCAAATCAATTCGACTAAAATCATAGCGCTGAACATTTCTGTTATTTCTTAGGAAACATTGTTGTACAATGGTACTGTGTACTTCATGACGGTCGATCCCTTAGCAAGTTCCCTCATTGGGGTCAGCGGTGTACTCGATACCGTTGACGGTCTTCTTCCCTCCCTGTTTATTCATTCATCAGCTATCATTCCAGGGGTACCATAAGAATTGAAACGCACATTGTCACAATTCACATTGACGAACATCGCCCCAGCACAGTCTGACTCTGTGATCGTCCTCGTCGAGCTCTTCGTATTCAGCGCCCGCAGATCACATTTATATCCCCTCGAGGTGTCATAGCAGCGTTGGCGTCGCTCGCTGCCATCGAGCTACTCTCCGTGTCAGTGTTCCGACAATAAGATAATGGCGACGTTATGACACTCACTTGACCGCCATTAATGGTGATCATCTCCTTGCAGAACAGGTATGCGGCGTCATCGCAGCTTCCTGGCTGGCCACCGCTGAAGCATCCTTCTGCGGCGACGGATGAAATGGCGGCGAGCGCGATGATGACGAGAGAGGCAATCTGGTGACAAGAGTGAGTGAACGGGTTCATAGCGAGGATGTGATGAGGCTACTCACAAACTTCATATCTGGATAGACTTTCTGGGAGGTTATCAGGTTGAGACTTGATGAAGACTGCTGCTCACTTTTCACTTTTCATACTGGCGAAGGCCCGCTATGAAACGCGGGCGCGAGAGCTGGGCTTTCCCCCAAAGCACATGACCTCAAGCCCTGCTCAACGGGTTTCATACATTCCATAAATTCATCATTCGAATGTACGTGTGCCTGTTGTGACGGAGCACGGTGCCGTACTGACAAATCTCTTCGTAGACACGTGTAGAATGGAACCCATGTTCAGCTCATATACTACAGGCATATTTTCACATTTTAATCTTTGAGGTCGACGTAAACCCTCTTCTTTTCCTTCTGCTCTTTCGAGACCCTGAGGTTGAAAGCCCGACCGTTTATTCAGGCTTCAAATGTAGTATGTGGCACGTCCGCTGATGTTTCTTACACACAGAACAGCCGAGTCTCGAACATACGCGGTTTCATCTCCAGGACAAAGTCGTTGTCCTTGGGCCCTGCTACGGCTGGGTTCCATTTGCCACATGACGATATCAAAGAACCCTCGACGCGTTTGATTCGAAATTAAGTTCGAGGAGTCCGAGCCATCGTGACTCAAACGCCCGTTACTTTTCCCCTAATAATCTCTGCTTTTCCTTTGATTAACGATTCTGGGCCCGTCAGTGTCGGACACTGTGACCTTCCAAGTCCCAATTGTAGTGTCATCTAACTGTAGTTTGTAGGGTTCGCCTCGCCGGCCTAGAGCCTTGGCATCCTCCTACAGAATTTCCCTCTACACAGCGGCGAGCTTATTATTCGGGTTCCTAGGCGAATGATTTGTCTCCTGCTGTTTTTTGTTTGAATTCTATCAAGTTTGACTACCGTTGGGATTCGTAGCTGTTGTACGCTGCGACTTTTGCAGTCTTCCACCTTCGCGGTCACTGACTTGCCGCTTTCGCAGTGCGTTTGATGCAAATGAAATAGATCAGGCAAACTGGCGTATAGCCGCCGTCCACGGTTTTCATGTAGCTGTGCCGTGGCGAGTGCCACGACTTGGCACTCACGGTCGACACTGTCCCTAGAATGTGGAATTTCGTCTAGAGTGTGAAATCTTGCTCTGTTGCTGCTCTCATCCAGGTATAAAGAGGGCAGTTCCCACCGCCCAGATACATTCACATCCACATCCTTAAGTTTGAACAAAAATTAAGTTGCGAGTATTTCGCTACGGCTGTTATTTCGTAAAGTTGCCCAATCTCGTCACATATATTCTCTTCATCACCCTCGCCGCCGTTTCTTCCGTCGCTGCGGAGGGCTGCTACAACAGTGGTCAAGCCGGGAGTTGCGATGACGCTGCGTACCTGTTCTGCAAGGAGATGCTCACTATCAACGGCGGTCAAGTGAGTGTCATGACGTTGCCATTATCTTACTGTCGGAATACTGACACGGTGAGTAGCTCGGTGACTGTGAGCGGCGCCAACGCTGCTATGACACCTCGAGAGGATATAAATGTGATATGCGGGCACTGAATAAGAAGAGCTCGGCGAGGACGATCACAGGGTCGGATTGTGCTGGGGCGATGTTCATTAATGGGAATTGTGACAATGTGAGTGTCCTCGCGCTACGTCCGGAGGATAAACATCAACTCATTTCTTCGTCTAAGGAGGGAAGAAGGCGATTGATGGGATCGAGTATACCGCCGACCCTAACGAGGGGGTCTGCTAAACATAGAATATGTTACCTATCCATCTCTCCGGGGTGTATGATTATTTATGAATCTTATAAGTATTGTCGCGTCACATGCCGTTTTTCTTTTGATTTTCCGCAAACGGTAGTGCTGGACACCACTGCTGTGGTCAATCCTGTGTATGCTAGTAAGGGCATCGCAACAACCAAAATACACGCTGCTGGTTTGCAAAGCTGCTTTTGTTAGGCACCGTCTACGTACCTGCTCTACTCTCCAAAAGCGAAGCTAACTTCCATGCTCAGTGGGGCTTGTTGGTATCTCCGTTGTACCTCTTCAACGTTGAAGAGATCAATAGATGTGCTTAGGTATCATTAGACATACTTAGGTAGCTCGAAATGATATGTAATTTTTCTCCTTTGATATGAGTTGATATAGTCTGGGCCGAAGAAATTTGGGATAATATATGCCAGTCGAAGCAAATATATTCATTTGAAGTGCTTAGACATCCTTCGATCACCTATATAGCCCAGTAATGTATGGTAATTAACACGGTCGAGATGACCGGATCAAACCTATAACAGCCATGAAAGTCGGCAAAAAAGCGGTACTTCAATAAAACTTGAATAAAGGCCCAACAAAACACCTGTCCCGCACCCGTTGCTGTGCGGGATAACATAAGCTACTACCTCTGACATATGTCGGGGACTGTCCCCACCTAAGCAACGTGCGCCCCACCTCCCGTACTGTTCTCATCCAAATTCGGCAAACCCTAGCGGGTTTCGGAGTAAATATTCCGGCAAGGCACGGGTTCCATGAGTGATGTCACTAAGATGTCATCCCGTGTTCCGAAGCCATCTGCCGACATGCCGCTTTCATCGGCATCACCTGTCCCGCCCTCTTTCATGCTGTCCCCGCCGTTTCCGTGTTTCTTAGCTAAATAAAATCGTAAAAAATGCAAATAAAATCGAGTTAAATTCCTGAGACTCAATACAAGCCAAAAATATCAGTCTAATCTGAGAACGCTGTCATGATACTCTCAATATCCTGTTGTTTCTGAGTTTCTGTCACCTCCTCACCCTCTTCTTCATCATCATCACTGATGTTAGTATCACCTTCATGGTAATCAGTAGCATCATCCAAGGCCGATAACCCTAGCTCCTCCTGCTGATGATTATCAGCCACCTTGCCTGGTTTAAGGCTTCCAGAAAAGGAAGGATGCCAGGCAAGAGCGCAAAAACGCCTCATATGAATATCATCGAACCGGGCTCATTCAAGATGGTACTTCTTGACCTGGTATGACAGAGAAGGATCGTTCACCTTGAGTTCATCTACTGCTCATCAAAGGTATTTTTCTTCAGCTTTGATTTTTGTTATGACCCGGCAGATTTCGATATTTAGCCGGTGAACTTCCTCTTGAGCACATATGATCTGGTAATAGGCATCACTCGCTTCTTGGACAGCACTATTGGCCCATGGCTTTTCGCAAATATCCTCCCTAGTATCCTGCAGTAGGTCGAACTCCGATAGGAAGGTGTATTTGACAACATCCTCCCATTTTAGCATCGGTTGAGGTGGCTCCAGTGCTTTTGCTGCGGCATTATAGCGATCAACAAGGCCTCAAATAGTGTGAGACCGGGCTTTAAGAGCTTTTCCGATGTGCCTGCATGCCTTGTACCCTAGAATCTGGTCACTGGGGTGGCCCTGAAAACAAGTAATCCTGCTTACCTGTGCCCGATCTATTCATTTTAGTCAATTCGAAAAGTCAAGATACCAAGGCACCTTCCAAGTGATCAAGACATTGTCGATATACCTTGGTTGCGACCAATTTCTCAACCTTGGCCCACTTCTCAGATCCAATAGTCCAACGTGTTGTTATGTTCATGACACATTCCATATCCTGAACACGCTCGAGAGCCTTGTCCTGTTTCTTGAGAAGCTGACGTCGAGCCGTTTCAATCCGTGCTGTGTTGTCTCGCTCGTTAATATTTGAGGCATTGTTGTTGATCCATATATCTCTCATCTTGTGGATATTATCTCTATACAAAGTGTTAATAAAATATTGATATCACACCTGAAAAATATTATATACTCAATATGATAGTATGCCACTAGTCGGGAGTAATATTCCATCTCCAATGTCTCTTCTGGTGGATCTTGGTTCCGGCTTTTCAGATAGGCCAGCTCTTCAGCGAGCCACTGAGGAAAACATTTGATACTTGGAATATTCAATTTGATCATGGTGTCTCGTAATGCCAGGATTGTTGCCACAATTGATAGGGCTTGTCGATAGTTGTCACATAGAAATTTACCTAATTAAAATAATGAAAGTCAGTCATTAAAAGACAGATAGACCTGAGATAATTACTGAGCCTTGAATAGGTATCAACACGATCTTTGCGCTTCATCCACTGGACAATAGCCTGCATGCGGTGAAAGGGGCTGGCATAACGGGTACTGGATGCTAGTGCATTTGACTCTGAAAAGTAACACTCGCACTCCTCATGATCAGTCAAGCCTTGCCCATCTGTATACAATGGCAGTTTGCATATTTGGCAGACCCGACAGTGGGCATGCCCATGAAATGCACCAACAACGGTAGTGTGATTTTGCTCGGTGGCCAGAACACCTAATGGAGACTTTGCAATTGTCATGCCAAATTTGCACCCAATGTCATAGCCACATGTCAAATCTCGGCCAAGCCCTTTAATGATCTTATCTGTGATTGCCAGCGGATACTTGGCTCTAAAAAGTCTTCAATAAAATACATGAAAGCTGAGATCAAAGACTTACAGCTCTCCACTTTGTACCATATCTGTAGCCAGTAAAAGGAAACCATGCCTGCACAGAGACACAAAAATCCCGGTCTCATCAAACACCCCCCACATGCTTGAGTTCATGTCATTCTTCATGTTTTCCCATCGGTCCGCACATGGATTTCCTTCCGTATCCTTCACATCTGTCACGATCGTATTCCCAATAGCTTCCTTCGACCATGCATTTACCTCATCTTGGGATAGGAAATAATCCTCATGCCCATCACGGTCGTCCATCCTTTCTCGAGAGCTCTCCTGATTTTCATTGTCTAGCCTTTTGAGTCTCTTAAGGGAATTATTTCCATCCATGCAATAATGTGGGTGGATTGGCGTTCCTGGCTCATCCCTGAGAGAGAGGGTGCATGCTGTGCAGGCATTCCAAAGGCAATAATCTGCAGCATCACGACATAACACTTGATTGATATGGCATTCCACTCTCTTGAGAATTGCAACATAAAGATTGTAGCATATCGTGAATTGTTGATGCATGTATGGCTGATATGCAATACTATTCAAATCGCACAGTATGTGAAGAAAAGCCTGGAGAGACAACCGGGGACATCGGAGGTGGGCGTTATGAAATACTTCCATTGTTTGGACTGATATCAAGAGCTCGGGATAGTATGGGGCGCACAGAATAACACCCTGCCTCATAAGAACAGCAGGGATGCAATCAGCATCAGTGAATTGCTGCACAGTAGTATAAAAACAGCCTAGAACTCAAATGAAAATATGGAATAGAAATGATAAAGAGAGATGAATGGAATAAGTCTAAGACACGCATGACCCTCTTGTCTCTGGTCTTCCTGCTCAATGGAGCTGGCCCTTGCTCAACAATAATGTGGCCTTCCTCAGGCCTTTCCAGATCCCACGCCATGTAGGCACTTGTCAGAGGCTCCATGATTGCATCAAATGCATCACTTCGATTCTGAGTGCGATTCCTCCTGGTTCAGGTATCATGATATCTGACAGTAGTTTGTCAGCTAAAGAATCAATGTGATTGAACCCATGTACGAAATGTTTTCAGGTGCAAGCTCCAATCGTGTCATACCATCGTAGAGTTGCTGCCAGATGTCCTTCAACTCTCCACCAGCATGGCTAATTTCCAGAGCTTCCTTTCCAGCTAAGACAGCCTCAAGATGCCCACGATCCATTTCAATTTGGCTTTCCATTATTTGATTTTGTGTTTCCCAGTTGGGATCATCGTCATCAGGATCGAAAAGCTGGGTATGAATATCATGCAGGCACTGAGCTTGCTCCTGAGTGAGATCTTTGAGCAAAAATCAGCAAAGGTTCATAAACCTAACATGCATGTTTGAACCTTACCTTGCTGATGGTTCCGATGGCTCTGCAAATTTGCAGCTTTTTGTTTCAGAATTGTATGATGGCTGTGAGCCTTGGAATTCACTGAGGGTTGGGGTGAATCAATGCTCATTCAAACACAAGATGAGGAAGAAGTTGTTCGTATAGAATGCATATTATTGTATGTTCGGGAAGTACGTGCTGGAGGCATAGTGATCGCAATGAATGTATTGAACTTCAACAAAGTCCACAGATGGTGTCAGAGCCATGTGATCATATGTAACTCGGCCCGGGTCCATGCCTGGCAATGACATGGCTTTCCATCACTCCACCTGCTCCTTCCGTTGGCCACCCATGCTCCACCATGTCCCATCGAAGCCCAGTATTAAACGACGGACTTATGTAGGACGGTTGTGACACTTATGGATGGGTATGGTGAGTACTACACTTCCACTCGCATGATTGGCCTTCCCGACCCTGGGGCAGCCGTGCATCGCATGGCCCGCATCTCCAACTTTGGAGCAGTGAGCAATGCACCCAATGCTGATTCTATGCTTGATTTAGGTACCACACGTTCTGGCTCGGTCTTCAAGCGGTGGGACGATATCGAGGAATACATGGTTGATGTAGACCTCAATGACCTCGCCCTTTCACTACCGCAGCCCACTGCCAAATGTGCATCAGATGTTGAACTCCAACCAGTTCCACTCTCAGGTCCGAATCCTTTGAAGCCATCACCACAGCCCATGTCAAGCTCTAATGCCACCCCCATCCCGGAGCATCTCCACGGTCGACAGCGCAAGAGTTTCAAATCTCACCAGAAGTTTCGTATTCGACGCTGCAAAGCTCGCTGCCAAGTCCAAGAAAGTACGGGTCTTCCGGTGAAGCAGGTTGCCCTCAAATGTGTAGCAGCCTCCTCAATTCTAGCCACACAGTTTGAGCCCGCATGATGACGAGGATATGCAGGCCCACACGATCCAAGAAGGCGGGAGGTTCGGGATTATATGTTGGAGGAGTTGCTTCAAGATCATGGCATGAAATTGATTGACTGTGGCAGGTGGTGCATATGCTTACTACTCTTCTAAATGCTATGCTAACTGTTCATAGAAAACCACTGCGCATCATCGACAACCAAGGCTGAGTCATCGTGTATGTTGTAGGACACCCCGAGGAGTTCGATGAAGTCAGCAAGGAAATGATTGAGGCATTTGAGAGAGCGGAGAAGTCGCTCTCTTTGAATGCAGCGCATACCCACCACAGACGTGGCAACTACGGATTTGTGTCTACCAGCATTTCTTTTGGTGGGGGTCAAACGAGGCCTGGCAACTTGCGTAACACTGTGAACAATGAGTCCATAATGGAAGAACTTCTCTCGAACTGGGCGGTGCAGCACATTGTCCAGTTCATCAACAGTGAGTTTTCATATTTGTCTTATATTTGCTTTGTATCCTAACTATGTATAGAGGCATTTGCTGCCGTCCATCCAGAGCTTTGGAAATGTTACCAGCATTTGCTCGATGATCTCACTAATGTGCACCCGTATCTCTCCCGGATCTTTGATCATGTGCACAGCATCTTTGCTTCATGTACCCTCAACGTCGGAGGCATGACAACCCGTCGCCATTGTGACCATCTTAACTTGGGCCCGGGTGCATGCCCTATCTTTGCAATCAGGGACTTCGATCACACCAAGGGCAGCCACCTTGTTCTCTGGGACTTGAAGCTGGTTATCAAGTTCCCTTCAGGAACTCTCATCATCATTCCATCTGCGCTCCTCGAGCATTCCAATGTCCCTATTCATGAAGGTATGCCCTCATTATCCTCGTTATTTCTTTCTATTAACCAACTCATTTTAGGTGAAACTCGCTACTCATTCACCCAATTCTCTGTGGTGGGCCTTTTTCGATGGGTAGACAACGGTTATCGCTCGGACAAGGATTTGGAGAAGTGGGGTTCATGGGTGGAAGGCATTGCAGGTGAGCACAGGAGAGAGAAAATATGGGAGGAAGGGCTCGCATCTTTAGGGCACATTTAAAAATATATGGATTTTATCGTATTCTTGTACAGTTTTCTGGGTTTAATTATAGTTTTACTTCTTTCACTTCTTTGGAAAATGATATTATAAACGAGTGATAGCACAATGTACATGGTATGGGTTGGAGGCGTGATTGACTTTTGTGATCGAAGTGAGTATTCCATCAAGTCAGTATTCCCTTACCTTCATCGATCTATAGCATGGGTTCTCTTGTGGAGAAAAATCCGAAAAAAAAAGTTCATGTTTCAGATAGTAGATAGAATGTTCTTAAGTAGATTGTAGCTAGGAAACACCCTCCCTCAAGGTTTCAAGATATTGTACTGGGGAACTCGCTATGTAAGCCAATTTGCAAAATTCACCTTGATTATTTGCATACTGGCTGATGATCCGGACATGCAGATAAATAACTCTAGCTAGTAACCACCATCTGAAGATGCCTGGTACGTACAAAATTCATTCTAACTTTTGAAGTTTAAATCTATTTGGACCGATGTGGTTGCAGGGAACTCTTCTGAAGCTCAGGAGCAGGTATGGCAAGTTCCACATGAGTTACAGCACAAGTACGAATGGAGATATGATGCCTCACATTGCGAGGTGAGGCGAAAAAAAGCCGTTGAATGGATGTGAGTGTGAGTTGCTTATTTCTCTGTTCTACTCATTAATGCTCAGTAGCTGTTAGAAAACGCGAAGCAATAAAGTCCTTGCCACCAGAAGAGCAGGATGCTATCCGCACAAAGAATAAGGTAGCACAGGCTACTTACCGCAAAAAGTATGCTCATTTATTTTAATATTGTATACGATGCTGACTATGCTTAAGACATTGGGCACAGCTACAACACAAGGCTGAAATTCAGCGCTCCCTGTGAGTACATATCCACTTGTCACCTCATGAGACCATGACTCATGCTTGTCAGAAATTTCATGGACTTATATGCCGATGACATTGATGCCATGCCTGAATGACCGCAGTGAAGAGGTCATCTCTGCCACCCTGAGGATTATCCACTAGATAGCGAGTGGCTCATAGCCGAAAAGTTGAAGCTCAGTCATGCTAGTACTACATAGCCTGTGTACTTCAATAAATATGTGACAGTGTTTCATGTACTCCAATAAATATACTGCATGAACCATCGACACTTCAATAAAAACTCACAAATGAGTAATGCCACTTCTAGCCCCCATGTACCGCAATAAATACGCCATGGAACAGGCCCAAATTCCGGTGCTTACTAGCTCCACATATACCTCAAAATATGTCTTAATTATTATGGAAAAATGGTGGTCTCAAACTTTAACAGCACAGAAATTTCATTCAAGAAAAAATCAAACATGGTAGGGAAGTTTCTATTTTCAAAGACAGGGTCTTCGGCAACTGCTCACCGGCCTCACCCATCACAACAGTGGAAAAAGAGTGGGGAACCTATGTGGTGAGTCTAGAAATCAGCCCTCAGAACCTCATCATCATGAAGCTTGTCTGATAAGAATTTCAGGGCAGTGAGCTCATCTCTGACGATGAAGACTTCATGGTAGGGATGGTTTCCTGCATCAGCAATAGCATCATCACTGTAAGAGGGAGCATGAGACAATGAAATAATACGATGAGATGATAACTTACAGGAAGGAGGTGACATGGGGGACCTTTCCCTTAACAATGATATAATAAAACATAGGGACAACCTCCCGTCTCATACCCTTTACTCCCCCTCTTCCCATGCGGCCCGACTCATTGTTATCGCCAATTTGGTCCAACATCCAGCATTCATTCCACCTCTGCAGGGCTGCTTCAAGTGTTGGAGAGAGGGCATCCTGGGCATATGAAGGGAATTTGTCAACCGACTCATGAACAAGATTCCTAGCAAACGGATGAACTCACATCAATATCAATACCATCTTCCAAAAATTGAGCATATCACTGAGTGAATACACCCATAGTTCGACCGTTTGTAATGACATAGAATTTTTGCTTGCGGTTTGGAGTAACTCTGGGACCTCCCAAAGTAGCGGGTGTTGCTTCCCGCAGCCCAGGCCATGTGGATTTATCAGATGACAGAGGGGCATTGATGGGGGGGGATGATGAGAGGATGCAGCGGGTGTATGGTGAGATGCTGGGGATGGCGACTGATAGGAGCTATTAGCTGCCGAGCAATGGTAATGAGCCTCGGAGGAAGAATTTCCTTGCTGAGACGGCGGAAATGACTGGGTGTCATGCTGTTTTCATGGGGAAAGAGGGGGGGGATGACAGCCAGTGTTTGCATGCCAGCTGTGGGCCTCTGCATCTGAAAAAATCTCGGGCTCGCCATCGCTGATGAGCCTAGACTTCTGTGGCAACGGCAACACCAACTCAGGAATGAGATTGGGTAATTAACGTGGTAACACGGCAATCAAGGCGATCGTGTGTGCGAGTGGGTTCGGGGCACCTCCATGCAGTCAATCAATTCCTCTATACACAAGTATACACTGCGACTTTTCAGTCAGCGAAGTAGTACTGCTTGGTAGTCGAGTACTAGAAGCTTTGGCTGTAAGCCGGTAGGGATCTCTCGAAATGAGAGGAGACGGAATCAGGTATGACGTGAATACCACAAATCCGTAAGCGAAAACATGAGAAGAGACTTGAAAATGTCGCTAGATGGCAATCTTAGCGAAGCGAGAGAAAGGGAATGGAAATAAACATGTAAAACTGGGTCTGGGAGTGGGGAATCGATGCGAAAATGTGTAACAGAGGCTGGGTGTGTCGAGCGAAAACATGAAATGAAGTACTGAGGGCACGGGGTCAAGAATAAACATGGAAATACGGAAACTGGGCGATGATACTGAGAAAGAGAACGGAAATATACTGGTGATGGCGAGGTACTGATCCTAAACGATACGGAAATACTGATGTCGATGTCGAGACTGGTCTGGTGCTGAAGCGATCCTATCCTATGTCAAAACTAACCTTCAAGTCCACTCTTGGGACTGTCCTATATGAAAACTATGCTGAAACTGGTCCTATACTGATGCAAAAACGATCCTAAGTCTGCTCGGAGACTACTCAAGTGGGCAACGATACAATGGTGAAAGTGAAAACGTGAAACGATCCTATGCTGGTGAAGTTGAAACGATAACAGCCGATAAAAGATAAACGGGGACGAGATATGGTGTGGCAATCACGTATTGGTACAATATGAGCATGTACCAATAGTGTCAAGAGCGAAGAGTGAGTGTCAAGCGACTCTTCACAGTCAAAAACTGTGGAATCACTCTGGTGAGCTTAAGAATTGACGTGCACTCAAGAATATGCTGGGTAAACGGTATATTGCCGTGAAACGGTAATAAACGTAGCGTAGACTCGATGTGTGGTGTAAACTCAATGCATAGGGGTAAGCTAACGGTAGGCTCGAGGTAAGCTAAACAATATTTTTCTAGCTAGTTTTTTATACTACAAGTATGAATTTATAAATAGAGTAAACATGCGCGACTTAGTCAGGCTGTAAGGCTGTGGCTTAGTAGATTTTGTAGCAAACATATGATTTCTTGACTTCGAAAGTAACAGCAACTCGTCAATGTTGCCGCGTATGGACAGAAACTGTATGGTTTCTTGGAGCAATGAATGGATCATTGATGTGCTCGGTAACGGTGAGTGGCAAAAGACTAGTGGGTGGAAATGAGCTCCAACCAACACTAAACCTCTCTACACTCTACACTATCACCAATGTATTGAATTCAGGTGTTTCGAGTATGATAGAAGCACTCTGCAGACTCGATAATCAAGGTAGGTTGTTCAAAAAGACGTTTTATTCGTTACTAGTGAGTTTTACAAGCGTACCACTCACACTAGTGGGGTGGGTAAGACACAATTGAATGAATGTGACTTGGTTTTGAGCTACTGCGCTCGCTGGGACTCCGACTGTTTGGATTATTGGCTCTCTTGGCCCTGTAATACTTCCTACAAGTGATCAACACTTGACTAGTTCGCACTCTTGGCTTACTAGTGGCACTCTTGGCCTAGAAACTGCTCCTTACAAGTGATAACACTTGACTAGTTCGCACTCTAGCTTACTAGTGGCACTCTTGGCCTAAGAATAATACTTTAACTTTGAGAAACTGCAAGAACTAACTTCAGAGCACTCTTGGCCTTTGCAGGACACAATAGTAGACTCAAAGGGACTTCAATTCACTCAATACTATAGGTAACTTAGTGACTAGTAGCCGCTTCGTTCGAGGTTATGCACAAAAGCCTTTAATTGGGGGCACTAGATACTACTAGTCTGTCACAATCGCAGGGATGGCGTCGCCTGTGTTGCGAGTGACTATTCTACTACTTATATACTGTAAGGAACGGTACAAAGCGACACAAACAGCTACACTAGTGGGGTATTTTCGGTACTGATTTCTTGGCTAGGCCCGAAATATCGCGCATAAACACGCAATAGTCGGTCTAGAAATTGCTATTGGACGACTAGTGAGCCACGGAGCTCAGCTAGCGGTTTAATCTCGCGTTCTTGACCCAGCAACGCGCCACTAGCGCCGGAGATGAACGACTAGCCACGCTTCCGCATCCGCAATGCAGTTGGCCGTGATCGAACGCGCAGCCTGGCTAGCCTCGTGTCCGATCATAACAGATCTGATCGCACTAGTTGGATCTAGATGCGAGGTTAATCCGTTGCTAATTCATTTCTAAGTCCTGCTTCGAGATTGCTGCGCAACTAGTTATCCTGACTTAGGCGTTTATGCCCTGATCGGCCTGCTAGTGACCGGACTTCACGAGATCTGTGTATCCTGCTTCTTGTTTGGTGCGCTAGTCGCGTTACTTGTCTACTAGTGGCCTTATATTAATTAGTCCAGCTAGTATTCAAGTCACTAGTACAGCCGGCTGGTAGATTTAACCCACTAGTGGTATCACATCTAAGTCCTGGCTTCACTAGTCGCATACTGCTGTAACTATCAGCTCGAAGCCTCAGCTATAGTCCTTTTACTATCACTAGTATCGGATAGATATGCAATTGTATTGTTACAAATTTGCAAAATCTAGGTGTGAACACATAGACGGCGTATCATCGTGAGGTGCTGTTTTAGCTGCGGACTGGGGAGGTATGTCTTTTGTACTGAGGTGCACACTTGGGTCTACGTCTTCTCCAAGTCTTGGCGAAGTAACAGCCTTAGTAAAACGCGGTCTGTAGTGGCCATGTGCTCGAAATATCATAGATGGATGAGTGGCCATGGCAATCACGTCATTTCATTAAGTGATTGATTGACATGTCCATGAGGCTATGAGAAGTGATGCAGTAGTTCCGTTTTAGGATGATTTGTGATTGAAGGTGCCTTGCCGTGATGGAATACGGTAATTATGATGCGTAACGAGATGGGATGGATAACGAAGCATGTGAGGAGTCGTTGCCATAGCATGAAAGTAGTATGAACTTGTGTGCAATCTTTGGTTTACTGAAAGTCCGCTGGGTGGACAGGAGCGGCAATTAGTGCATAAAATCCATGAATTCTGAGCATACAGAGCCTGGAGGCTCATCATCGCTGTCTGTCAGAACAATAGAGGCCGTTCTAGCCATGCTGTCCTCAAGATCAGAGAGGGACAGCATTGACTCAGAAGTGACGGAGACAGATTGCGCTAAGGTGAATACTTAGAAAAATGAGATTGAGAGATAAAATAAGCACTCACAGCGAGAAATTGGTTTGTTGTTCATTTTGGATTGTTTCATGCCTGGGGAACTGTGAGCAGTTGGACTCACTAAAGCAGCATCAGCAAAGCTATAACTTATAAGACGAAGAATGTGAGAACATACAGTAGACACAGCGGGAAGACATAGTCAGAGGGAGAAACATTAGCTATTAGATGATGGGTGAAGAAAAGGAAGAATCGCATGACTGGCCTTTTCATAATGTTCATGCGTTGACTGGTCTGTCTCCATGTAGAATTTTTGAGCCTAGAAATTGCTCCCAATTTCATGCCATAATTTATCTAAATGTTGCCGATGTCAGTGTCTGTTGGTCATTTAAGGAAAGCTGGATTTACTTTACAGCCTTGTTGTCAGGTTAAAGACAGGGAAGTCTTGATTTTGGCGTAAAAAAGAATCCTCAATGGTGTTTGATGCGTGTATGTCAGTCGCAACAAGATATTTTGCGTATATTTTCCTGTCCAGGAATTGTTTAACGCATTGAAGACATGCTGTACTACCTTCCACTGCCCTGCTGCTAAAAATGACTGTGGAATCCTGTTCCTCGACTCAAATCCCTTCAAAAAATACTCACCTACCATTTACAACACCTACACGCCAAAGAGTGCCTTTTGCAGATGCCACAAACACCAACATGGCACAGCTAGCGGTAGAAACATGCTCTCCACGCTTTTCTGCTAGTCCCGTCTCTCTCACCAGCCTGTTAAATGGAAAAGACGATCCCTGCTTTCCAGTACCCCCACAGACAGGTGCACTTCCCTTTGGTTATGGCCTCGACACTCTGGATGACTTTCTCAACACTATCGCCAATAATGAGCCCAAGTTGGGCTCACATTCTCTAGCTACTCACCGTTCCCTTGCGGGTGTCGATCCTGGGGATTGCGTTCTCGGCACCACATTGCCTAACTCACCATCGCCTCCATCCCAAAGGTCGCCAACCCCAGACTTGGACAGCGAGCATTCCATCACACCCGCTGCTTTGCATGCCACATCAGGCAATGCTATTGAGCCCACATCTTGGGCAGCCAAGAATCCGACACATCCAGTAGCTCCCATGAGAGTGCACCATGAAGTAGCCAGTCGGCACTTTCCAGTCACCGAGGTCTCAAGTGCGGCGGTAAAGAAAAGGCTAGTGAGGGAAAAGCAGGAAGCGTTTACCAGTGATCTAACCCAAAGCATGGAAGAGCACCTAGATAGGCTCAAAGAGATTGCCTCAAAGCATGGGAAGAAGTTCAAGGATGTTTTATGCATCACTAGGAGTGCTGGAAGGTATAAGAATCACCGGGCAGTCTCTGATTTACAAGCGAAGATCTTGTATCAGACTAAGGAGAACAACAAAGGTAGGCTGTTTATTATATCTGAGAGCCCAGATTGTACTGATACCACCAATGTTCAGGAAAACCAGTGGGAGCGAAACTTAGGCTTGAGGAGCTTCAGGAATTAGTGAAGACAGACCCAAGATGTGATGAGTTAACTGAGGAAGAAATACAGAGTCTCAAGGAAGAGATATATGCGAAGCATCTTGACAAGCAGCAAGGAGCTCGGATATCACACAAGAGCGCCGCAAACGATTACTGTCATACAGCAGACTTGATCAAATCCGCGGTAAGTCTTCATGTGGTCTTGCGACATGGATCTTAAGTAATATCTATTTATAGCTCATTGGTCTAGGCCATTGGACCAGTGCTCGTGGTTTTGCCATTCTTTCTCGAGGATCCATAGATGATGTCATGCCACCTTCCTTGCTCCAAATCCCTGGATCGACTGCTTTTCTATCAACCATTGTCAAGGTTGACCCAACGGATTTTGTTCGACAGTTTGAACAATTCAGCTGTACTGTAGATCACAGTGAGTATCATTTTGAATTCGAGTATTCCTTTTATCATCTCAATTTTAGAGGCACGTGAGGATCAAAGTAGCATCAGAAAGGATATAACTCGACTAATTTCTGAAGGACTTGGTATGTTTCATATTATCAATATTCAGCCATTTTTAATTGATATCCAGAGGCAATAACACATGTCAAAGGCATGAACATGAACTATCAAAATTATGAGAAGAGCGTCGTGATCTGTTACGGTGTTAAATTGATCGGATGGCCAGAACAAATTCCATTTGGAACTCCATCAAATATCCGCACTGTCCCCCAACTGAGATCACTTCGACGTGTGCTCCAGACTACTGCATGCCGATGGACGAGGCTTGATGAAACCGAGATTGAAGAGCTTACCGAATCTATCCTTGGCCATGAGGGAAATGGCGAGATTGTGGGGAAGAAGAGAAAGGAGCGGTCTGATAAAGGAGGCTCCCATAAGCCGAAGAAGTGCAAGAACAAAGATGATCATGCATGAGGTCAAAAGCGCACAAAAAAGGGAGCAAAGCTCCCTGATATCAGTAGAAGCCACTCTGCCGAGGATTCCGATGACAGTGACAACAGTGCAGAGAATGAGGACGACATTGAGTAGATTCAGGGACAATGTCGCAATTATCTTGGTATGTTCTTGGACGATATATGGCTCTAAAATGTAAATATATATACCATCACTCTATATCTGTCAATATAAATGATATACACATCTTATTTTGGAAGTGAGATATGCCAGACATTAACCCTGGATTCAAACAATTTAACTCGATTTTATTTAGCTAAGAAACACAGAAACGGTGGGGACAGCATGAAAGAGGGCGGGACAGGTGATGCCGATGAAAGCGGCATGTCGGCAGATGGCTTCGGAACACGGGATGACATCTTAGTGACATCACTCATGGAACCCGTGCCTTGCCGGAATATTTACTCCGAAACCCGCTAGGGTTTGCCGAATTTGGATGAGAACAGTACGGGAGGTGGGGCGCACGTTGCTTAGGTGGGGACAGTCCCCGACATATGTCAGAGGTAGTAGCTTATGTTATCCCGCACAGCAACGGGTGCGGGACAGGTGTTTTGTTGGGCCTTTATTCAAGTTTTATTGAAGTACCGCTTTTTTGCCGACTTTCATGGCTGTTATAGGTTTGATCCGGTCATCTCAACCGTGTTAATTACCATACATTACTGGGCTATATAGGTGCCTTCGATGTGATTACAAAACAGCAATACAAATGGCAGAATGGTCAAGGCACGTCGAAGTAGATGCGTCCAATTGATTAGCTTCGATCTCCTTTGAGGCATTTTTCGATGGGCTTCAACCCTTCTCCCGGTGATATTTCCCAACTTTATTGAATCAAAAGTAGAAGTATGGCCCGAGAATAAAGTGGCGCTTAGCCGTCAATCAATCCATAGATTCGGACCTGTGGCTGCACGTACTCTGAAGTGCCAAACTTACACTTGAACCTCGTCACGAGCCCGCCCTTCTGGAAGGCAAGTTCCTGAATACCAATAGCTTCCCTCCGGGTCTACAGTGCGCTCTCCTGCTACAGTGTGACGAGGATAGCGGTATGAACACAAACTGGAAAACTGGTGTTCCATGCAGCAAGAGATTTCAGAGCGATACTTACTTGCTGCACCTACCCACCACTATGTGAAAGCTTGTCAGAAACTTACCGACGACCTTCATGCCCTTCATAATACGCACTGACGAAAGCAACAACATTGATAAATTCAGTACTGCACAACGCAATACGTCGCATTTTTATGGCTAAACAAATATGATACTAATGATAATTCTGCTAGGAAAGTAACAAACATAGAGAAGTACTAATTGTCATACGCAATGAACGTCTTGTAGATTTCGCAGCGTAGACCATCGCTTATCCACTGCCCTAGATCAGCAAATGTTGACAGGGCTTTGATACCGGTGTAATACCCGAGACGCTGAGAGTCACCAATTATCTCCACCGACCTCAGACGTGACACATCTGAACGCCCTTCCTCAAGAATCCACCGTGACCGAATCATATTGACCAGGGAAGGTAACCCCACTTGTTCAGCATTGCTCATCCTGATAGTGTGCAAACGCGGCACATTCATATTGCCGGAAGGATGATTCCAAGTGAGCGCTTGGATGATTTCCGGCGTAATGGCATTCTTATTCAGTTGGGAAAGTTTGAGTTCCTCTAGAGTGGGAGTTATCTGAATGATGTGCAATAAATCGTCTGAATCAATGTAGCCGTGCATAAAACATAGATGAGTGAGTGGCGGCATGGAGCGATGGATAAGACCGCGGACCGCGGAGAATGTATCCAACTCTGCCGTCGGCAATGGGCATACTACGTCGAGCTTCCGCAGCTGGGGTAAGGTCAATCTGTTCATGATCTGTGGCATCACTGTCACATCCCCATCACCCCTAGCATTTGGCCAAAGATGCAGACCACGATAGTTCCGGCAAATGGAAGGGAGCGCGACATCATGGGAAAACGGCGCAGGGAACCGCGAGTGACAGTCTAACACGCAGAACTTTAAGTTCACGAGCCGTTCCAGCATTCGAATGTGAATTGATGCTTCAGAGTGGCGAATGCGAAAGTATCTGCACATATAATCATTGATCTGGTGCCAGGGGAGCGAAAAGACACTTGGATCTATGATATCGACACATGCAAAATTGCGCAGGCTTGGGCAAAACGCAAAGGAGTCTGAGTGCCGGGCGATCCCGTTTCCGTCAGTGGAGAGGAGGAAAAGGGTATGCAATGATGGAAGAGAAAGCCGCAGAGATGGGACAGATTGAAGCTGCCTTGAAGGAAGGTTGAATCGAAGATATTGAATTCTGCTTGAGAACGAATGAAGCAGCATAACGAGCTGAGAAGGGATTGCGCCGATGCTGGCAAACGCTGGTACATTTGGGGTAGAAATAGTAATCGTCAACGGATGATTCCCTGAGCGATCCATTTGCCGTCCAAGCTTCCGGACATAGTTGTTAGCGTTCACTCCGAAATTCGAGCTAGTTATGAAAATTTCTATATTCGACCACAGGCTTGGGGAGTTGAGTAGTATGTTCCTCCATTTGGAGCATACACCTTCAATGGCCCAAAGGAAATCTTCTGTCGGCTTAAAGTCCCAACTATGGTTGGAAAACGTGCCAGCGCGTGGGCACCAACTTGCCCACAGGGACTTCGGTGGTTCGACAGTATGACGAAATATTCGCATCCATATCTCGTCCGGCACACGCCGGATAGGACTAAGAAGGGATTTCCATATATGGGTCTCCGCTTCAAGCCGCAGTTGCTCTTGTCGCAAAGCGAGCATCCTCTGTTCAGACGTGTCGATCCAGCGTTTCATATCGAGAATGACTTCCGCCAGTACTGATCCCTCTTCGTCAATGAGATCCATCCGGTTTTCGCTTGAGAATATCATGTCCCTCAATGCGTCTGCTTCCTTTTCGGTTGGCGCGTGATTGGAAATTTTCAAATGCGCAAGATCGCTTTTGGCGGAAGTGGAGTCAAATGAGGGAGATGTATCGTGAAGGAAGAAGTGATTAGGACAATCGCAACCTCCACAAGGGAGAGGCCCGAGGATGGAGGCCATGGCGACTGGAAATTAGGCTGGGGTCAGGCAAATCGTACAGATGAGAATTCTAACATGTTACTTACAGGAGCGCTCCAAGAGAATGATTTGGAGAGCTGTACTTTTGAACTATGATGACAGGGAGAGAAAGACGACGGCCGTGGGAAGAAACGGAACAGATGATCTGATAGTAGTAGTAGTAGTAGTCGTCGCACTGGCAAGCGGTCCCTAAAAAGGAAACCGTAGCCAATGTTTTCTGCGCCGTTGTTATGGATATCGGTCTCTGCCGATATGCCTGAGTCAACACACGCCTTCACTGAGACTCGGTCTTCTCGGCCTCGGCAGTGCTCGCACTTTCTCTTACTTTCTCTCATATTCTTGCTGCTACCAGAATACGCTAGAACATTGTAGACTAAGGATGTCTGGGCTCTGTAGTATATAAACACTATCTGTACTATTGTATCTTCAGCTATCAACTCACCTTTCAACCTCCACCGTCCCTGTGTGAACCTAAGCGATCAAGATCAGTTACGCTTAGCACTTGCCGTTCCACTCGCTTACCGACTACGTTTAGCGCTTGTCGGAAACCCAGTCAGTTACGCTTACCGCTTGCTGACGCCCCGTTAACTACGCTTAGCGCTCGTTAACAAACTAACGGATCCCTCTTGGTAATCGGAACTCAGTTTACGAACATCCTCACTTCAGATCAGGCTTTCTTCGAGTATTCACCGACTCGTATATTAGCTTGACTACCCATATTCTTAACAGCCGTTGCTACCAAGCCATCAATATACTTTATAGTAGCATCGCAGGCTGCGCAGGGCCCTGCTGCTGTGACTGACATCATAGCGTCGGGAACTATGAAGCGTCTCACGGGATCGGACCCATACGAGGGGACTAGAGTGTAAACGAAAGGTAGATATATTGAATATCTGCGACCTGTATAAGTATCATCATGCCAGCGTCATGAAACTGACAAAACTGAAACTATATGAGACGATCTCTCCTCAATGCAGGGTAGTAGGCGGGGTATGTTCAAACACAAATGCCATTTCCAGCGTACATTGAGGAAATGCAACCTTCATGGGCATCGAGGCACGGTCCCAGGAAATTTAAAGCGCCGATGACACATGTCGCAACCGTGCAGAACAGTGCAGCGAAAGAAATTACGGCGTAACAATGTAGATGCAGACATCCTCCTGATGGCTCGGCATAAACACGAGCAAGGGGAAGTCCGCAATTGACAGCAGTCGTCTTTGTATAGTGTATTATGCAATAAAAGCGAATGCATGGGGCAGAGTGTGATCCAGGCGCAGGGCAGCGAACGAACATTCAGAGACCTTTTCAGTAAGAGCGAAAAAGGGGTGTAAAATGTTGCGCCAGCCCAAAATGCACCCTTCCAGTGATTAGCAAAGGGTGCCAGCCAAGCCTCGTGTACATATCGCAAACATATGTGCGGGTGGAAGGCGAAAAAGGGACAAACAGGAAATCGATGGTGGAGGTACAGTATCAAGATAGATAGAATCATCGAAGCACGTTTTAGTAAGTTCGAGTGGCAAACCTCTATGGGGTTGTTCATTGCAAGTCCTCGGGTACTCAATTGCAGTGTACGAACGGCTGACGCGTTGTATTGTTGCCTTCCACGGTTCTATTCGGGGCACCAGCAGCTATAGGCGCGAGTTGGGGGTTTGTTGATATCCTGTCAGGCTGGCAGTGTCCTGGAAGCCGACAAATGGCATTGGGATCGTGACAAGCAGATACGGCGCCGCATCAATAAATAAGTCCTGGTTCCTAAGAGCTTGATTATTGGTCCCAGGACCTAACCATCGATTGCTCAAACTGGTGCATTGGGTCACTCGGAACTACATGGAGTACAAGGGTATAAGCGCGCGCTGATCATGGAAACAATCGTTCGTCTCAAGCATAAGGGTCGCGCCGCAAAGCCGAACCCAACGAGTGTTTTGTGAAGACAGGCCGACATCTTCCAACAACGGCAAGAGAGAAATGGTGATCGGTAAAAGCCACAATAGCCACATAGCTCTCGTTCAATCCCTCACACGAAAAAGTATCAAATCCAACTTGGACGTATTAAGAGATAATATTGACGAGAGAAAGGGCTTTCACTTATACGGCGTTGCGGGCACAAGGTCACCGAGTTCCGTCGATGTTTGGCAAATATGAGGAACCTTCGTGGTTTTGAGACGATAGTGGTGAAAAGAAAGTTATGCATCATGAGATTTGCCAGGAACATGGCAACCTGTATGCCAATCTTGACCTCCCGAATGTCAATTCCATCTTTTGATCAACAGGCACCTGCGTTACAGGGGAACGACGACAGTGAAACTATCGTGCTGCAGATAACAAGTGAGGAGCAGTGTGCTGATACCATTTGTCTTGGAGGCGGAGCAGGGATCGCGACTGGTGGACAAGGGCGCATGCGCAGTAGGGCAGCATCAATGAACCGGTTCTGATTACGAAAAGCTGGATTTCCATATTGACCGCTCCCATCGCTATTCGGCAGCATCGCAGATCAACAGCAATCAAGGCGGGAGGTGGCCATGAAACTAGGGCATCAACATCGTCTCAGGAAAAACTTTGAACGGCACAAAGTCAATCAATGACTAGGTGGTAAGCCGAATGAGAGATTTGAAGAGATGAGCCGATGTCTCTACACTGGCTTCCAGCAAAAAGCGAAGATGCCATGGCGACAAGTTCCCCTGGGCGCGGGAAACGAGGCCAATAGTTCCGATTCGAGGAAGGACGATCGCTGGAGGAGATGGAGAACGACTGCCCCTTGTACTGTATCACGAATGATTAGGCATAGCATTTCTATCAACGTCTGGCGCGCACGGAGAATGTCCTCGATTCCGTAACGAGAGACCGTTATCAATGATGAAATGAAAGATAGTACGAATTATCGGAGTCGTTGGGAGAGACAGCGGTGAACTGATACTGAATGGAATTGCGCTTGGCGTGTCTTGTCATAGAATGAAGACGGCATGTTATTTGACGGATTGACGGATGAATACCGCGGGTACCAGGCAAAGACGAAACAAGTCTTCTGACAGGGTAGGCGTAAGCTCCACCTAAAACGAAAGATAGCATGCACAATTTCTCACATCAAAACCAATGTAAAGGACATTGCAGAAAGATCGCCACGTATCACCCAGAGTGGTCTGGCTTCAAAGATTAGATGGCAGGTAGAAACATTGGAACGAGTACACTCACTTGCTGCGAACCCACGTTGCTATCGCCCGGGGACCTTCTTGTCACGTTTGCCCTGCAGAGTTTGATCAGTCTTGCGTCTAACGTTCGCATCTCCTGCAGCGCTCCAGGGTGCCACCGTAGCCTATCTAGCTGACGAGGAGAACAAGGGTCGCAGGACGGAACATCGCTCGCTCGAAAAAATCCCGTCGCCGAGTGACGCTGTTCCACAACGCAGGCACTTGCCTCAGAAAAGCCACCTTGCTCATCGGCATAGATGGGATCGCGAATGAAGAAGAAGAGGCATAACGCTGAGAAATATTAGTCATACGGGGCGACAAAACGGAAAGAGAACTCACTGAATATTGATACATCTTCTCTCCCTCGTCGAGGTTCAGATGGAATCATCCTTTGCTCGCTCTTGTGACGTGTCCTTCCTATTCAATGGCAGGCCTTTTTAGATAGCATGGAAGAAGGCCGGGTGAAAGACGCTGTTATCTCGAACGACGGCGATTTGACTGTTTTGTCTAGCGCTAGCGTCTAACACTTGTTTTAGGTTACGGCTATCACAGGATGGAAGGGTAAGAGGATGCGACGCCAAAGCCGGCACCTGGATTGCCGCCAAGAGGGCTCATAGTGCTCGGTCTCTGATAGGTGAAGAATGGAGAAAGAACCCTTAAACCGGTGTTCATCTGGCAGTTCTGGGCCTGCTCATATCCAGTGAAGAATGCCGGAGGATATTGATCAACGCAATCCTGCCACTACTGGAACAAGGTCAGATTGCGGGTAAGAACATTGGAAGGAGCATATTTACTTCGAATAACCCCGCTATCCATTCCTGACTTGGTCACTGGAGAAAGTAGAAAATGTGCTGTGCGGGTAGTAGCGCTAGAAAACTGATGAACACGACGACCACGGCGCAATACTAGGTTCGCTCACCAAGAAATCAATTTTGTGAATTGCGCACTTTTCGCCTCTTTATCGTTGTCCGAGGTTCAGTCATCGTATCTGAACACGCATGTAGCCACCTTCATCCGTCGGTAAGCATGTTCTTCCTCGCCTCAAGTAACGTCATCCAGTCCTTGTACATTGTATAACAGTGTGATATTGGAGGCTGATAGCAAGTCGGTAGGTGCTGGGCGTCCCGCGAGAATGGCTGTGGAGACTGAATGACTGCTCATTGTGATACTAACATTGCGGCACTGAGCGACTCGACATACGCTTATTTTGTCGCATTAGGGGAGTGGGGCTACTAGACAAATGAGCGCAAACGATGTGAAAGGGAGCAAAGTACGTACGACAATCGTTTTCACTGGCCAAGTCGCCCATCTCATGCGCATATGGCGACCTTCACCGGTCAGCTTCAGCCTCAAACCTCGCCATCCAGTACTCCCCATCTCCAGTCGGTCTCGACAAAGTATAGCTGTGATGCGGAGATGCTGGACGAACTAGCTGCAAGGGTTGTTTCTTTCGCATTTTCTTGAAAACGACGAAGAGAAGACAAGTTATCGTTACCGGTCGGTCACGGTGGTGGAAGGTTAACAAATGGTCGCGCGAGTGCCACTTCTGGACTGTAGAGCATCATAGGTACAAAAGCCACTGTCAAATAATTGCGCCGTTTACGCAGAAGGAGGAAGTGCACTAGCGGAGTTGCCGGGAGCTCGGAGTCGAAGCGAAAGTTTTGCCTTCGTACAGCCACCACGTGCGTCCCAAAGAGGAAGTCCTCAAACAGGGGCACAAGACCACGACTTAGCTCAACTCGACAGTTTACCGTGTATGTGTCCCCACCAATCAGGTCCACCACCATCACCATCCACTGACGACGACGCGGCAACCTCCTTCCCATCAACTGCATGTCGCTGAAGCTATCGCCCCACCACTGGTGACTTGACTTCGACATCATATATCGCGACACGGAGATCAGAAATCAGGACTATCGACAGCGGGGCACGCGCGAATATCGCCTGACCGATGCGCCGGCCATTACTGGTGTCAGGCTGCTGGCACCACTGCTCTGGGACCGATGTTCGTCATGGGAGAATGTAAGTAACGATATTTACTGGCTTACTACTAATTAGAGTGGTGCGACATATTCTTAACTTTGTTCTTTGAATAAATACAGATCATCACTCCTTTTTCTCCTTGTCAGCATGAAAGATAACAGGTAAGTAAGCTCTGTAGAACGTGTTAAAATTTCTCTTCGATGCCATCCAACCCACCGGACTTCCACGCAAGTATCACGGAACACCGGCGGCCGTTTCATATATCAAATTCGCAAATTCGCATCGCAGTCTGGGTGAGAGGACGATACAATAGGCAGCAAGCGGGAAGCGTGGATTATACGAAGACACAGTGTCTTCCATTCAACATGTCTACACATCATGCTTCTTCGCGGCATGGCGAATGCAACATCTCGTGCGGTCGTTGTCGTCAACGGACAACGGGGAGAAAACTGCTATAAAGTTTTGCTTTTGTCTAGTGATCTTCATTATCCCACGTTCCTTGGCTCACTCCCGTATTCCAAGTATCATGTCTGACGAGGAAATGGCCAGCCCTCAAAGCCCATCGAAAGTTTTTCATTGCTTGATCTTCTCTCTCTCATTCGTCGTCATTGTTCCAATCTTATGCATTACACTCGCTGTGGGGTTACCCCCCGGTGGTGAGCTTTCGTATATTAGGGATTCAGAATTGAAGGACATAAACCGAACTGTAAGACCAATCCTCCTTCATTAATGAACAGTGGGCACTCATACTATTCAAAGATTTATCTCGTGGCTGACCTGATCTCAGTCGATATTCGGAATGCTGCCATGGTCGTGGATTGGTTGATCGGCCTGGATACATGCAAAGTTAATTGTACGGACGTAAATATATTCTTTGACACGTAAGTCTCTTTATTCATGGCTCCCAAAAAACACCTTGTATAAATAGTGCCTTTTTCAGAAACCTTTTCTCGTCAGACCACAGTGATGATCACAGTCCCTCTAATAGCAACATACCGACCGACCCTATCTTCAAATGGAATGCATCTTCTCTGATTAATCCTGACAGTCGGCGCAACATTCCCATATTCAGCACCAACCTCATTATTCTCCCAGATGACGACGATAGCTTCGCACACAGGAGCATTGTCTATTATCCTTTCGACAGGTACGTTCTCCAAAGTGTGGCCATCCTTCATCTAATGTAATTCACCTGGGGCATCTCAGTTATGGTGCTTTTATATTTGCATTTGCTCAGGAAGCAGCAACAAACGAGTCAGTATCTCTATCCATTATTTCAGCAACTGGACGGGTCGTGTGAGTTTCCTCTCGCCTCCTACTTGGCCACATGACAGAAACTCTTTCAGTGGCCTCAACGTTATAACTGAGATTATCGAGAAAGACCTCGCCCACTGGGAGGCCGGGACCTTCTTGCAGGAATACATCCTGGTAATTCTGACCTTCAAACGCAGCACACTCGTTATCGTGTATTGTCTCATAGTCACTCTCACATTTTGTCCGTGTTCTCCTCTTACACTTTCATACGCTCATTTACCTTCGATGTTTGGATAGGGCTAGTCACTCTCATGATCTGCCTCGTCATGATTGCCACAGTCGTCTTCGGCTTCCGACAACGAAATGAGATTTTTGTGGTCCCTATTGGCACCGTGTTTGCGTTCACCCAACTACGATCCACCATGCCTGGAGCTCCCGAAGGTTTTGGTATGTTGTTTATCTTGCTCTACAGGACATTAACTCCAACCCAGATACTAACCCAGGCGATATTCTCGGTACGTCCGTGCTTCATACTTAACAATGGACCGTGAGCCGATTTATCTCTTCTCAATACAGATTTTGCGGGGTTACTACCGTGCCTCATCCTTCTATTGATCTCGGTATGTGAATCACATCACTCATGCCCAAACTCTTAGCTCGATCATATTATAGGCTGTGTCAATGGTTGGCGTCTACTTATTTGCTAACCCAGATGACCCGTCTCGTAGGTCCCTCACTTGGAGCGAATTACGTACGTTTTCATCAGTCACATGGCTTGAGGGAATAATACCTGATGAGCTCTCAGAGAATGTCTTGCATCATTATATCCAGCATGTTTGGATTACTGTCGAAGAATGGATACTGCGTGTTCGTTTTCGCATCATGATAGCGAAACGAATTCTGAGGGCACCTTACAATGCTGAGATTCCCTTGACAGATAGTGCTCAGGAAAATCCAGCTTGAGCTTCAATGTGCTGCGGGACTGGACCTATTAAGAATGTATGAAGTAGATACTAAACTAAAGCCTAAACGGTTCGAGACCATCCAAGAATGCGAGTGAGTAGGGACACCAAAAATGGTGGCTGGTATTTACTATTAACACAATCAAGCTCCAACTCTCAGCGGTTACCGGTTACCGCTCGTCGTGGTACTAACATTGCGGCACTGAACGACTCGGAATCCGCATATTTTTTTCATCAGAGGAATGGGGCTACTCGACCAATGAGCGCAACTAGTGTAACAGGAAGAGAAGCACACAGGACAATAGTTTCCATCGGCAAAGTCGTCCATCTCATGCGTATACAAGGACCTTCACTCGTAAGCTTCGGCCCTAACCTCGCCATCCAGCACTCCCTCTTTCCAGTCGGTCTCGACGAAGTATAGCTGTGTGGTAGAGACACCGAACAAGGTAGCTACAAGCGTCGTTTCTTTCGCACTCTCTTGAAACCCGGGAAGGTTGGTAGCGAAGACTTCAAAAGAGGACAAGTTGCGGCTTAGTTGTAGCTCCCGGTCGGTGGTGAAAGGTAAAGAAATAGCCCGCCGAGTGCCATCGTCTGGCCTGTAGAGCATCATATGTACGAAAGGCATTTTCTAAAATTACGCCGAGGAGATGCACTGTGACCAGGACCAGGAGGAGCTTGAAGCAGACTTGAAGCGCAACCTTCGGAGCCACGTGTCCCGGCTATTCCCGCATGAAATAGAAACCATTTCCCATTGATTTCCCATCACTGCCTCCTTCGACGCGAATCTCAGGCGCAGGTATCCCGAGGTTCCATTCCTGAGGAGAGCTCTTTGAGTCGTGAAACCTCGTTCCTCTCCTCCCGTCAGCTGAAGATATACCAGTAGGATCGCTATGATTTCAGTGGCCCAACAGTGGCCCTGGGGTGTGTTTTGCTCAGCAATGAAAGGAAATCGACAATGATGTCTACCCAACGCCTGCCTGCAGCTCAAATTGGTGTATTATTTGCCTCTACGGTACGTTGATATTACCGCATGACCGGTACAAATTAACAATGATCCAGAAGATCCTGGGCCGATTCTTAATTGAACCATAAGCTAGTTGAGACTGACAGTGGACGCAGTGAACGAACGGTCGGTAGCAGATTGTTTACGCAACGATTAGAAGAAGACTTTCAGCTATGTCAGTACGTTCTCTGCCGGTTTACTTCATTTTGGCTTGTATATAACCCGTTTCTAGTGAATGATATCTTTTGATGCTCAAAGCTCAAAAAAAATCCACTCGTCAAGCAGGGATGCATGACGACTCACGGTCTGCCACTAGCAAATCTCAAAATTGAATGTAGTATATGCATGCGTCGCCATTCGCCATCAGGCCTATGCAATGAATTTGACCTCCGAGTTCACACTTGTAGAGGAAGAGAAGACGTCGTCGTCAAGGCCTAGGAAATCGATCTCGCCGGCTCTTCCAGCCATCGGACGGCGGTCTTGCAGGTCATAGACCTTCCCTGCCTCCGGTGAATACAGTTAGGGATTCAGATCAGGGCACCAACGTCATGGTTATATCTTCATACCCTTCGAGTCCTTTGCTATGTTCTCGTCTGCTCCAATCCCACAGAGATTCGATTATCATCTCTCAAATTTTGACCAACTATGGTTGCTCAAGGTATTCAGTTGCGACCGTTATCCTTAACTTGTCATCATTGAGGTTGAGTGATGCGCTCCGTGTCCGGCTCACTGGCATACGGACCTACGGTGCCGGAGCGTATGCCTGCATTATCGGGGATCGCAATGGATATCCCCAATACGTGAGTACCAGCGCGGTCATTTCATTCCTAAAGATCGTCGTCAATGAAACCGAACAGAATTTTTCATGAAAACCTCTGGTGATTGGTCCGTTTGTAAAAATGAATACTGAAGGACACACATCTCACGCTCCTGGCAGATGACTAGTTCTCGGCGGGCACTAGCCGTGATAGACGGACAACGGTTGGTATCGAGATAACACATCCAGGCGTTCATCAACATAACTCCCCTGTTATTGCAAAGCTGACATATTCTGTCATCGTCAGGACTCAAAGTTGAGGGACGCAGAAACATCATTTATCTGTTACCAGCGCATTTTTGCTTGAAGGCACTGGCCCAAAATAGTTTCTTATCAGGAAGGCATCACGAAAAATGGAAACCCGGCACAGAAGCATAAGGCTGAGAAGCAGCATGAAGGGGGTAGCGATCCCTTCGCGATAACATATAATTATAGTACTTAATAGGCAGGCAAATCAAGCGGCATTACGGGAGCTGGCTTCTGAGACGGCTTTAGCCCCGTCCCATAAGCGCTTACATGCGACGTGCCGCCCAGTGATATCTGGTCTACAGATGGACTAAAGGGCAAGATAACCTTGGTTCCTTGGAAAGTGATACTCGTGCTGGACGTGTTAGCCCAGCAACTCCAGCAACGGAATTAATCTTGACTGATCATTAGATCTAACTCGCAGGCAGCACGGCGGGATCTGTGCGGTCAAGCTCGGGCTTGACGGCCTGAGTCCCACGACCCCTGGCCCGGGCTCGAGTTCGAACCTTTTAGTCCAAGAAGTTGTCAATTATTCATGCCGTGAAGAAGTTTATCAGGCAGCTAGAAAATTTCCAGTGCGCGGAGAATTTTGCTTCCATTTCCTAGTACACGCAAAGGGAAATATGTGTCCAACTTCTCAGTTCTCCGTTGATTTCTCTGTGCCTAGTACATTTCTGTACCGCAGATTGTGGTTTTAGGAGGATCCCTGACTCGAGGTGGCCCTGTGAGCTGCCAATGTGACCAGGCGTTCCTTGAAATCCGGGGTTCAGATGATAATCACAAAATACTTACAATCGATTGTGATGGTAGTACGGGATATGGACGGCGAGGAATCTCCTCTCCTCAAAGTTGAAGCTGAAAGGAAAGACGAGTCATCCTGTAGCGTATGACGGCAAAAGACTGTACCAATTATTCAAGCGCTACCGGTGCCGGACTCGGAAAAGTTCGACGCTCCAAAGGTGCAAGAATTTGGGAGCGAGACCAGATCTTCGTATAGACTCCGCGTCACCGGCGGAGGCCTGGAGGCAATCCCGTGAACATGAACTTTCCTGACTTCGAGAAGTACCCTTCGTAACCAAATAATCATGTCCAAGAGCTGACCCCAAATTTCGCCTTCTCCCAATGTAATTTTATACCGTATCCCGGCCTCAGATTGGTGGATTGGCAGTCCCTGTGACATATTCGCGCGTGTAGTACGGGCACGCAGGGTTCAGTCTAAATGAAATGCCCAAATACAGCTGTATCGTGGTAAAACCTGCGAACAAGAAATAATAAGTACAATTAAGCACTGTGCAGAGCAGGCAACCCCCCGACAAAGCTCACTGCTTACCATAAACAACTAGACTTTTCAATGGAATCAGATCTACCAACCCGCGACCAACCCCGGAGTATGATGATAGTAACGTTCACCTCGGCGGTCTTGCAAGCCGTAGGGGCCGGAACGAAGGAGTACACAATCGTTTATGGCGTCCTCTTTTATTTTTTCTTTATCCACCCCCTCGTCTCTCCCAGCAACATCATAGCCCGTCTCAATATCACCGTTGACAATACTAGCGCGCTTTTCAACGACCACCGCGATATTTTAATCGCGGAAGAGATGAGACTGACAGAGTAAGCATGACTATCCATGATTATGATATCCCTCCTCATTGAGCTCCAGATTGCGAGCCGACGTACTCACACTTATAAGAGAAGATCGTGAAGCATCGCAACAGGGTTCTGTTACAAGCGCACAGTCGTTAATGATCTATGCATCCGAAAAAAAGAATACCTGGAAGAAGGCGCTTCAATACGACAAAGATATCAACGAGTTGAAGGCGAGAATGGAGGTACGTCCGTGGGTAATGAGATGCAGTATACTCACATTTCACGGTTTACAGATCATGTTGCTCAAAGATGCTGAAGAACATGGGCGGCTCTTAGTTGAACGCCACAGGGTCTCTAGGCAAGGTATATTCGCGCGCGCAGGGCAGTTTTTTTCTGTTATGTGAAGGTGATTGAGGGAATGAATCTATGACCTGATTCGACACTAACAAGTATCCCATCCCGGCTACAAACAGTCGAAACATGTTGTCAATGTAAGTACTAAACGGCAGGACCCATGCTAGTACTTCCTCTTCGACACGATCCTGGTACTTGTTCAGCTCGCATCTTGATCGCCCTTTCCTACGTACTTAGTGGTCTCTAGATACTCGTGTTAGCCTCAATTCTTTCATGTATGATGCAGATCGTACCTTTCAGATATTTGTGCACCGGCAGAATGGTCACCCTCCTCCCTAATCCACCCCTCCCCGTCGATTCATGCACGGCGGAGCTATATTGCATAAGACACATCAAAATAGGTCCCTTAGGGAGAGCAGGAATTATAATACAGACAATTGCACTGACGCCGTCCAACGTCGGCCTCTTCCTTCTGGAGGTAGAGACAATTCTATGACACAGGGTACGCCTGTATTAGTCAAGGACAGGCCCTCATGCGGCGCTAGTACTTGAAAATGGTTTGATAAGACAAACTTGAAGACAAAAGTTGATACAGCCGCGGCGACATCGTTCGTCACTCTGTACCAGTCTGGACTCTGATGTTTCTAGTTAATGGCAGTGAGTCAATGATGGGAAAGCGAATCTTAGCAATAGACGGTACAGCCGGTACTGGAGCAAGTCGTGTGTTGTGAAAAACGTTCAAAATCAGATTGAAGCGGCGCGTTGACACGTGACTCGGCTGCCCGAATTGTGGATCCAAATGGGTCCTTCCTTCCACTTTGACAGTCCCCAGCAAGAACATAGGGCTACCTCATGGGGCTTGTTTCCTACCTTCTTTCACTGTGCTAGGCTGGTCTCTTCTCGCTTCCTCGAATCGTTGGACACCGGCTTTTCAAATCGCTGGCAGTTCAAGCCTGTTCAAGCACCACCAGCAATCTAGTCTATTACCTCGCTGCTTGCCGGCAGAATGTCCCGACTTCAGAAGATCTCTTGAAATGACAAGGAAGAGTCTATCATGCTGGCCTAGATGACCCCACGGCCTAGGTGTGTACCATCACTCCGTCCTTGTTTCGCTCTAAGTTGGCCGGCCAGATATCGTAGGAGAGCAGCAACAGGTGCAATATATCGACGGCCGGTTCCAGAAACAACGAATACTTCAATGGCTACTCTACCCGACCACCATAGGATCTGCCTTGGTCCCACAAAGGCCAATGTTTGTCGAGGCGAAATACGAAGATTTACCTGCGGCATTGACATGGGAGGGTAGAATTTCTGGCTGTTGACACATTAGGTGGGCTCCGCTTTTCTGTGACCTTTATCCATGTATGAAGATTTGGACTTCACATAGAGCTCACCTCGCTATCGTACCAACATGAGATTGCGACACCTCCGAGTCTCATCAAAGACAGAATTGCGATGAAAAAACCATCCTCAGTGAGCTGCTGAGGATTTAACACTGCAGGTCGCAGAACGATACTGCAATGACGGGTCATCTCATCTGGTCCTCATCACCAGGTACCCGTGGTTGTTGGTATGAGCGTGTGGTCGCTTACTTGACCAGATCATAGAAAACGGCGCAGTTCTGCATTGGGTACAAGATGCGCCTCTATAGTATCTGTGATTGGTATCCAATGGGATGATAGCGAAGCGTCCTCGCCAGCGCTTAGTTGGATCCCGCAAAAGATTCGATGAGTTACGTTGGCGGCGCGTCTGGAAGGAATCTGGAAACATGCTTTGGAAATAGTGAGTTATCATTTTATATTTATGTCATTATCATTCTTATTGGCATCCCTAGGTATTCAGCTTTGGAGTTCGGATGATTCGGAATTCTTTCTTGGAGCGCTATGAAAATGGCTAGCATTGTGTCGACACTGGCGTAGAAAAAGAGTCTTTGAGAGGAGACGAAGTGACGCCTAGCGAACTCCGGTGGTCTGTGGCTGCACTGAAGCATCAAAAGGAGCGAAGGTACATATGTTTTCCTGTCCAAACTCTCCTTCCTTCGCCATCATTGACATACATGGCTTAGGGCTAACTGTTACCATGGATGCTGAATAAATCAAACTGGTCGCCGTGAAGTCGTTTCAACGTGCATCACCTGTCTATGTGCTATGCCTATTTGGCCGAGCTGGGTACACACATACTGGGTTGGGATCCCGGGAGTAGCCTAATAGACATTTACATTCCTACGTTTTTTTCGTGGTCAGCTCGCGAAGTAGTAATACTTCACGACTACCTAATCACGACGCATAATCCGGGCGGCAAGATTGGACATACCCAGCGGACGCCGGCATGCAAACTTCGGACGCGGCTGGACCTCGAGGTCAGTGGGCGCGTCCACGCGTCAGCCCGACCGCTTTTAGATTTGTATTCGTTCGCAATCCGCAACTGCGATGATCCCTGTATGCCGCCACCAGAAATACCGCGATAGCTTAGGTACGGCTCGTTCCGATATCATCACTATTCACTAATAGAGTCAATGATGTGCAGTTTATGCTGCGCTCTTGGCGACATCTTGAAGCCGAGAGACATCCCGACAAAAGACTGGCCATAATACAAAGACGATCAACCTTCGCCTCCATGAATGAATCATACATCTGTTGCGCCGTTGGTCGTCGCAACGACATGATTGCCCTGCATCTTTGAATGTAATGACCGGGAAGGTGCTCGTGGTTTTATCCCTATTCCCTTCGTGCCTAATACAGTATATCGTGCAGAAGTAATGGGCGACGAGCGTCGACAACGTTCTACCGACAATTCGGTCGAGCCAGGGACATTTGCCCGTCACCGCCGATGCAACCTATGCTCCCGGCCTGCTATCTCGTCTTGAGCAGGGTCATATATAAATACCCTGACCTCTCCTGCCGTGCGGCGAGCCGTTATCAATCCTTTTCTCTTCCTGGCGCATGGAAATCAATCAAGTAGCGGAGGTTCATCTTAGTCCTCTCTCCACTGTAATGACACTAATCTACATCGCCGCCCAGTGTGATGGTGAACTGCGTCGCAGCCTTCCCACTTGAACTGTTGCGATCACATCTCGGGATCAATCGAGGTGGATGGTGAAGTCCATCTGAAGTTCCAGCAGAGAGAGCGGCAACATCATTGTTCTCGTGATTAGCTTCTAAAAAGCACCCGACAGAGCTGTTGATATGCGATCGGCGTACAGCCCGCTGGTACAACAAGCAGCGACATTATCAAGAAATGTCTTGAAATGGTTGCTCCAGACTGATGGACCGTGTCTATTTGAAAGCTGGAGCTTAGTTTGAAGACGTGTAGCCGTCCCATCATACCATCATCGGGCGAAATCCAAAGTCAAACGAAGCAGATATGATGTGCCGTGATGCCCGAGGGAGCTTGAACGGCGTGGCGCAGGCCGATGGCCAGGAGAAAGCTCCGAGTACCCAAAATAATGACGCACACGAAGCTTTGAGCCTGTCCCGTGTTACGTTTGGACACGTGCTGGTAAGTATTTAACGGTAGCGCGCGCTTAAGCCTTAATTAAGTGCTCCGTTCTTCTCCCGCAACCTACTACCAGCATTCAGCGATGGCGCCTCGACGCACTCGTGTAGGCAAGCTCCAAGGGATCTTATCCATGCCTGTTGAGATGTGGCTCGAGGTGAGTCTACATGTCGTCAATCCATTTTCATTCGGCGCTAACTCTCTCGCTTGTAGATTTTGAGCTTCCTCAGCCCCCAAGACGTTCTACAGCTCGCTCGATCCTCGAAGGATCTTCGCTCGATATTCATGAGTCGCTCGTCGATGGCTATTTGGAAGGCCGCTCGCAGAACGGTGGAATGTCCGTCCCCGATATCAGGCTTCTCGGAGCCAGCATGGGCGAACCTGCTGTTCATGAATATGTGCCATGTACGTTCATATTTCTCTGGCAGCCAGCTACAACAAGGCGCTTAATGTATTGCTAGTTTTGTTGGAAGAGCGTCGTGCGCCAGATCGATTTTGTGTTTCGAACGCGAATATGCTCAAAATGTGTGAGCAAGCAGTGAAGTATTCGGTTCACTTCTTTTTGGCATAGTACTCATACGTCCACATAGTGTTGTGACTAACCCAGTGATAGCTGCCAATGAAGACCAGCTCACTTTGATCACGACGCTCTTACCTACTAAAACGCTGCCAAGTAAGTTTAGAGTCTTCCCTCACCAAGAGAACCGATGTTAAACCGACGATGATCAGGTCGACGGAGTGGATGCCTACCCCTTCAATATCTACGAGAAGAATACGAAGCCGTCGAGGCCCAGTTTCTTTTCCTTCCACAAGAAATGGAGGATTACTGTCAAGGGAGGCAAAGATACGTTGAGGAAGTGACCAATGTACGTATTCTTCTCTCTCTAGTTCATCTTTGTATGACCATATCCAAGTTTGTATCCGTCGGTAAAGCTTGGAGTCAAAAAATGGAAGACGAGCGCCAAGCAGAGCTTGAGCGGCTGAAAGCGGACAGGGCCTCCAAGTAGGTGCTTTATGCAATTCACTCACTACTCTCCCGACAAAGAGTTTAATTTCAGCATAAAGGAGAGGCTGAAAGCTCTCGGTTACGGAAAGGCTTTCGATTATCCCGGTTTTACATTCCGCTTTCGCCGCCACAATCTCGTCAAGCAGCCGAGAGCCCTCACACATCAAGGTGAGGATCTCTTGACATTGCCTCAGCGAATAACTTTTGTTAGTATGTGCACAGGTTGGTCCAAGATATCTGACACCCTCATTCGGTTTGCAAAAGAAGCAAGCGATAAACAGATACACGAAGAGCGCGTATCTCAAGTTCGTCAGCGTATCCGTATGTCTCGAGATTGTGCACGTCAGGGCTGCTGCCGTTCTGCGCAGAGTGCTCTTAAACACGCTTCGGTCGTTAAACCCCGCTTAGCCCTAGCCGGTTCCGTCTTTGAATCATTTTTCCCATCTGGATCACCTCACGCCACCACCATTCCTTCCCCTATGGATTTCTGCACCTTCCGCCTAGTCGAAAATATCCTCGACCTCCCTGACGATGTCACCGTCGACAACCAGAGTTTTGTTCCGCTTCTGGGATTATTCCACCAACAATGGATGGAGCGTACGCACAATGAGCTCATCAGAATCTCGACGGATTCTATCGACTCGAAGATCCTAGAATCTATGGAACAAAAGACTGCCGTTCTCCAGCTGGCTCGTAATGTGTTTGTTTGCAAAGTATGCGGGACTCGCGAGTTGTTCTACCCGGAGGTGTTGGCACACGATTGCTGTACGCGCCCACCATCATATCCTCCGCGAAAGGTCCTTTCTGACTTGGAGCGGAGATGTGCGTGGAATTCGAATTGCCTGGCTCGACACGAAAAACTCACGACTTTTATGTCGACCTTGACAACGGCGGTCGGTCTTGACGTAGAAACAGCGACAGTACGAGATATTGATACTTTGGAGCACTACTACCACTGTCTCATATGCCAGAGGGCGAATATTGGTTCTGGAGGGTTCAAGAATATATACGGATGGCGCTCATTTGTGATTATTCCCCTTATTTCGTTCACCGCATGGCTAATATTCACATTATCAGATTCGACACATGGATATTCATTACTACGCCGAGATAGGAAACGCCCCTTCTTACCCTGTAGATTTCGAGATCCTGTCGTCAGAGAGTGTTGAGTCCGACATCTCTAATGGCGTGCAGCTTGACCCGCTCCGTTGGCGATGCGTTCATTGTCGCGAACTTCTTGAACCAATGTCCTTTGGCGTAATTCGAGATCATCTGCTACATAAGTAGGTCGCTTTTCTTGGAATCACGCTGTTGTATCTAAAAGATTACTAGACATTCGGTCGTCGAACCGATTATCAAAGTGGATTATTATGAGGACTTTGGGATTTGTCACTCGAGTTTCAGAGCCACGGCCAGGATAGGGATGGTGTGGTGGTAAATCATATTTCTCCATTTCACGTTGTTTATAATAAATAAAAGATCGCCCAATCTTTCATTGGAATTTACTTGAAAGCAATGGTGTTATTAGCACGGTCTGATTACTCGATACAGCTTGATCTGATAGTCAATCGTTAACATTCTTTGGCTTCGCCGTGTTATCTGCAGTCCGCACTGTTGCCATTTACACGATCTTCCCTTCGTTCCTTGTTTTTCTCACCTGACGGCGGATCCTCAGGCTCTGACTGGCAGCTGGCCAAGAAGCCAGCATAGACGTCGCACCAATAAAAAGACATGACTGGCGTGGGGGTTGAACTCGAGGTCTCTCCAGTGCAACCTCTCGAGTATTTTCCACCAGCACCGTCGCAGTTCCAAACAGTGAACTTCCATTTTCCTTGACTAAAATTCTAAAATCAAAGTAAGAAAAACTTCTGTGATGAAAGATTGATCTACCCTTTCGTATTTGCACCGACTTCGCAGGGTAGTTTTTACCGTTACACTAAACGGTCTGTGGTAGCGAGAGATATGCCGTCATTTAAGAAGGGAAATGTGACTATCTCCCGGAGGAACCTTTTGAGAGAACGAAAACGCATTTGATTTTACCAAGGGTCAAGAATGAGACATATTGTTGGACACTCATAAAGACACAGTCGTACACTCGAGCCGGCCTTACTCACTCGGTGACAAATCTGCGGGAGGAGACCCCACAACGATTCTCCCCGACCAAGAGCCGCCTATCTTGGGGTGTGATCCATCGTACGAGCTAAATCTGCGTGTAATCCTGCTGCAAACGTGAGTGGACACCGGAACAACCAGCCTGGTCAATAAAAATGGATCGTTATTGCATTACTCTAGTACGGACCTTCTCGGATTCGAACCAAGACCAAGACACGGCGGCTACGGTTAAGCCAAAGGGTCTCTTCCAGATGCTGGGGACAACGTTGGATCGAGGGACCGCGCTTAGGGTCTACAACCTGAGGGAACCAAAATCTGGCGTAGTGAAGATGTCTTCACAAAAAGACGACTCTCGGCGCTCGTCTGGACCATATATATGTTCAAATGACTTTACTGAAACAAAGAAAAATCTACGATATTTTCTCATGGACTCCCTCGGATTCGAACCGACTGAACCATATGGCGTCGCAAGTCCCAAGGTGCCAGGATGTCTGACGTCTCTTGATGCTTTTTGCCTCTCGTTAAGCAAACACTAATCCGTACGAGGATATGGAAGAACTAAGGACGAGCACCTCAGATCTACAGGTTTAATGCACTTGGAATTCGTATCAGTAGTACAGTGTTTCCATCGAAAAGAACCCCCCGGAGGATAGCGAGTATCTAGTCGGTAGATTTCTCCGGCAACGAAGGGGACTGAAAAAAAAGACCCGGAGAGCTATACAGTGAACACCCCCGGAACCGAACAGAGATTGTAAGCTCGCTTTTACGATTGTGCCAAGACATCCATGGATGGCAACCCAACTGATTCTTTCCTTCCCAGGTAGACGGCGCAAAAGTCAGTCTGCCGGGCGCGTCATGGATTTTGTTGATAGTCACAATGGCGACATAGCAATACGAGTGCTGGAAACAGATAAAGACCACCAAGCTGGTAGTCTAATGCGGGTTTCTCCAAATCCGAGGCACCGATGCCGCCGAAATCATCCTGGGAGTAGGGTAAACTCCGAAGAAAGACTTTGATGCGCGGACTTTTGCCGAGTACAAGGAATCCTGCGGGAGATGTCGAAGACGGACGCGACAGCCCCCTGGTACTGGACCGTTAGGGTACTTGGAGTATATCACCAACACCCGCTCTCGCTTCAATCCCGCGTTGGACCTCGATTTCCACATCGGGTAACAAGACCGGTGGTGAAGGGGACAAGATTACCCGAGAAAAGATACTCGGAAAAGGAAACTTGAAACCAGCTAGCGGCGAAATGAATTCATGCGCATATCTGAGTCTGTGGTAAAAGATGGCGCCACGAGGAGCTGAGGAGGTGGATGAAGAAGGCTAATACACCTTCTCTCTCTCGCGGGCTATCACGCGCATGCAGCGACCCTCTGCCCGCCCCGATCCTAGGGTAAGACTCCGTACAGAGTGTGATACGGAATACAAAGGAAGAACTCTCTTTCAGATTTCTTCTCGAACGCGCCTTTCGTACCGGCGAGTGCTCTATCCACTGACATAGCTTATGCTCCTCGGACGCTTATCGCATAAGAATATGGGCAGGCCTTCATCCGACTGACGCGTTTAGGAGCAGGGACTTGAAAAGGGGATACACCCATCACTGGGGATGTATGCTGATCCGGCTCCGAGCTGCGTGACTGAGATCTGAGAGAATGTCGAAGAGTTAATCAACGCTACTGGAACAAGTCAGATTGCAAGCTAGGAGGAGCATTCGAAAGAGTTTAATTACCTCGGCTGCGCTTTTCCCCTTCTCAAAGTTACAGTTCCTGCGCAAATGCCTTTTCAGCATTGGTATTTCTTGTCCTTCAAGGTTCTCAGGGGCTCATCCGTAAGGCCTAGACAGTCTTCCAGGGAAGATACCTCGAGGTCACTGCCGCCAGATGGGAAACGAGAAGGCGACATGGACCCTGAATTACGTGCACCGAGTACGCTGACCTTTGAAGGTTCCTCGCAATCGGTTCTTGTCTCGCGTGAGATGGAAATATGCTGGACGCCAGTGATGAATGAACATGAAGAACATGAGAGAACGAAGGATCGCTCACAGCAACGTTGACACGATAGCTGCGTCATTCGTTTCTTCGTCGTCTGCTATTGGTCTTTCGATCAGGGTGCTCAGACACGCCCTTTCCCGCCTCCAAGCCACGCTTCTGATGTGAAGACTTTCTGGACGCTCTTTTGTTCAGACCAGCGTGGCGCTGCACACAGAGCATGGTCAGAATGTCGCAAAAAACGTCTCGTCATCTTGAGCCATGTGGTCCTTTTCCCGTACATCGCGCTCACTACATCCGTCGTCCTGATCCTATGATGGCACTCGCATATTCGCCACGGGACGATACCTGCACTGGGAAGATGGTGTAGAGTCGGAGTCATCTGGCGCTGTTGCCCAGGAGGGAGCGAGCATTGAGGGTTATCGGTTGCTCGTCGTCCAATACTATGGAATGCCCCTGCGCCAGGCTCCATGACATCGGCTGCAGAGAACGAAATGATGGCGAGAGCGCAAGAAATTGTCACTGGCTGGTGGCAGTCGAAAATCGAACGAGGTCACAGAAAGTGACACGAACTGGGTTACTCGCTATTCAGTCGCGATTTTTTCCGACGAGATCGATGTAGGACGCGCTCGCTATGGAACTAATGAACACGACAAAAAGGATGAGAATGGCATTTAACTCACAGTGAGGGCCATACTACTATTGGGTGCGTCGCGCGTCTCTTCGTCGTCCAATACCCTTACCATCACGCATATAACCACCCTCCAGCCCCTACTCTTCTTGGAGTGTGTGTTGCGAAGAAAACACGCTTCGTCCTCCAGAAGTGTCGCCCTGCCATGGGCCCTGGCGCCGGTACCGCCACCATCATTAATCGTGCTCGCTGGTGTATTCTGGTTTTCTTGCACGGGATCGCACCGTCGCCCCAGGACGATACAGACACGAATGTAACTCGGCAACGCTGGGGCTGGCGACCACTGGGCGGGCCGCATGGGGGTGCAAGCGAGTGTCGAGCGGGCTATCGTCAACGCCCCAATGCTATGAAGCGATTCGTTCTGCGCCGAGCTACACAACAACGGGAGTTCCTGACATATGGTAGCATTACTGGAGAATCGAGCCAAATACTGGAACTGCAAAGCCAATGAGCACGAGGATGAGAGATCGAGCGAAAGCTAACGCACGGATTATCTGCAATTTCTTCGTTATCTCAACCTTGTATATTGCGCGCAACCAGCAATCTCTCTTCTACCTCTTCGACAGTAGGCAAATTCTTCTCCTCGTTCAAGGCGACTGCCATGAAATCCACATGGATAAGGTGCTGGATGACTGAGGGACATGCAGACGCTGAATGAGGCGGCATGGCAACCAATGGCAGCCGGTGAACTTGAATCTGTTTCTTTCCAACGATGTGCGCTCTGCCAAAATCGTGGAAGGCCGACAGCGAAAAGGCAAAAAAATGGCGCTGGTCCATGAAGGTGAAGTTATCGCTGATTGTTGTCGAAGAAGTGTCGGGGTACCAAAAGGCCAGGTGTATATCGTTATCGGGCCTATGCGGATGTGTGAGCGATGAGAATTATTCCCATGGATGATCTACAGACAGTACTGGAACTCCGGTCGTACATGATAAAGCAGGAAGCAAAGAGGAATGCGTAACCACGTGGCTCGGTTGGGCTTAGTAATTGTGGATCCAAATGGGACCTTCCTTCCATTTTATCAGTCACTGGCATAGGGCTGCTTCCCGGGCCTGAGGCTTGTCCTTCTCTTGTCTTCTCTTTCATTTCTCTACCTTGCGATGATAGTCTCTTTCTCATTGATGTCCTCAAAATGTTGGATGTTCACTTTTTGAGCGCCGGTGGCTGCACCACCGAATCCCGATACTCCACTGGCCTACTTCTCGCTGTCCGTCAATAATTTGAGTACTCGCGCTAATAGGATCTCTTGCAATGACAGGGAAAATTCTACTATGCTAGCCAAGATGAGGTGTGTATTATCAATTCGTCCTTATTTTGCCTTCCCCTCTAATCTGGCTGGCCAGATATCCTTGATGAGCGGCAAGAACAATATATCTAACGATTTGTGCCGGAAAACACATAGTAGAATTCGATGACCCCTTCTGCCAAACGCCTTCGCGTCTGCATAGGCCTAGTACAAAATACTTGTTCCTCACCATGCCCGACGAGGATTACGCTGCAGCACGATCCTGGGAGCGTACAATTGCTGAATGTTGGAGAGTATGTGTACTTCTATACATATATTGCTTGCGTCTGATGATTTGGACATCGCATAGTGTTCACCTTACTATTCTACACCCCGCTCTGCCATGTATGTGGGGGTGCGAAGCTTCGATGTTTTTACAAGGGGTACACGACGATAATACGACGACCAGTCACCTTGTATGACCCTCGCCTCGATGGAATCTGCCTGTCCTGATATCCTCCGATAGACATTTCACATATCCAGACTCTGCTCGAAGGGCCGATCTGTCGAGAGATAGGGAACGGTCCCAGCATTGCCGCAGCTATGGAGAATACCGAAAGAGTTCAAAAGACTGAAGGTATGTACCAACGTCAAGGGTCCAGAGAGACGGCTACGAGTCTACCTAAGACCGTGGCCGTTCGTTGTTCCCATCCCCGTGTCTCGTTGTTTCATGGGCCCGAGCTCCGCTGCACTGTTTCTCGAAATGGTGTGCTGCAATGTTCGGTGCTTGTGTTTTGTTGCTTTCATGGACCCAGGTTCTGCTGCCGCGCTTTGTCTTGGAAAGCGGCGTGCATGACTCGGTGTTTGCGTTTCGTTGATTCCGTTCCTGCGCGTCCTCGGTGCTTGTGTTTGGTTTCGGTCGTTCCTGCCCTGCCATCTTTTCGGTGCTCTACATCGTTCGTGGTCTGTGCGCATGACTGTACGTTTCACACTGTCTCGCCTTACATCCACCTACACCAAACCACTCCAACGAGCCTCTTCTTTCACCGCAAACCGGTTTTCAAAACTCTAAACTCTTTCGTCTTCGGCTCGGTATTGAATGACACGCATGTACTATTATTTCTATCAATACTACATCACTGACCTTTTCAAAGTGCCTCGCAAAGTGTCTCTACTCCGCGGGATGCACGCAACCGTGCGGCGATCAAAACGGTATGAGCCACGGCGCATGGCTTGCCATGTCAGGGCTGTGAACCCGGCCGTTCCTGGCGCCGGCACACACACCGAACCACAATCGTGCGCTTCCTTCTACTTGTATTCTAATTCACTGAGCTTTTTATTCCCTGTACCATTCCGGATGTTCGTTGTTCCCATTCCTGTGTGTCGTTGTTTCATGCCGCTGCTGATGCCGCACTGTTTCTCGAAATGGTGTGCTGCAATGTTGCATTTGCTCGGTGTTTGCGTTTTGTTGTTTCCATGGGCTCAAGTTCTGCTGCTCCTGTTGCCGCGCTTTTTCTTGGATGGCGGTGTGCTGCAAACGGCGTGCTTGACTCGGTGTTTGCGTTTTGTTGATTCCGCCCCATAGGCCCTGCTGTTCCTGCCGCCGCGCTGTTCTTCGAAATCGTGTGCTGCAACATTGCGCGTCCTTGGTGCTTGCGTTTGGTTTCGGTCGTTCCCGCCCTGCCAGTTTTTTGGTGCTCTATGTTGCTCGTGGTCTGTGCGTATGACTGTATGTTTCACAGTGTCTCACCTTACATGACAACATCCACTTCCGTCCCCAACGACATTCGTGCTTCTTCTTTCCGCTTCGGCTCGGTCGCCGCATATACTATTATTTCTACCAATATTACATTACTAACCTTTTCAAAGTGCCCTGCAAAGTGTCTCTACTCCGCGAGACGTACGCATCCGTGCGATCACAGCGGTATGAGCCTTTGCGGCCACGGCGCATGGCTTGCCATGTCAGGGCTGTGGACCCGACCGTTCCTGATTGGGACCTGGTGCCAGTACACACACCGCACCATCCGCTGAAGCTGCTGAGGTCCAACGGTGGCTGTAAAAAGCATTGTCTGTATCAGCTTTCTTTAGCTCGAACGATGGTGGTGTGAAATGTCTAGTCATTATTCTTCTTCCCCGATGTTTTCCCTCGCATACGCCTATAACACGATGAGCCACGCAACGCGAACAGGATTGCTGGCTGATGGTATAATCATACACCTTCCCCATTAACCCTTCGCTCACGAAAAAAAACCGAACTGAATCGCATATCTGGTAATCCGAGAGCCATCATCCTTCTTCAGACACTATCACCGCGGTCTGGGGGGAAACGTCGCAATACCGGTGTAATGGTTGAAGATGAATCATAGCTTTGCTCTCCACGGACCACCATCGAAAATGCCTGCCGGTGAAGAAGGTTAGAAAGCATGCGTCTCCTAGCTGCTGGACAATCCAGACCATCATCATCATCATCCTAGCTGCTGGTACTGGCGCCGGCATAGCCGTCCTTCACACGTGCTCGCACCGTGTTAGATATATCATATTAGCGACAACGTGACCATGGTCCTCTCTCTTGTAACTGCCATGTACGAGTCTCTACTGAAGGGCGGCCTTAAACCCGTATTTCTCATTTGACAAGCAAAAGAGGAGAGTACGGTTCACCGTGGGACATGCGATGTGTACGACCTACCGTCCACCGTTCAGGCCTAGGTTTATATTTACCAAGACGTCAGAAGGGACAAACATTCGCGCTTTGGGCTTTACTGCGGTATTACCCCGCATAAAGCGTTTGGGCTTACGGTTCTTCTCGTCAAAGGATCTGATCATTGGGAGAAGGTTGGAGTGTGGTTCATGGCTTTCGTGTATCCTGACAACACAACTACAACGGCTATCAGGTTTTCTCTAGTTCTGATCACGGACTCGCGTACACATGCTATTGTTTTCCTTGATTCCTGCGGCGCTGTTTCTGTCAGTGACTGTACCTACGCGATAATAAAACCAAGCGTCAACTATTCTCGATGTCTCGGCCTCAAGTAATTGGGATAACAATTCGAAAATGATGCCTTTTGGTGCCACCATCACATATATTTAGCATCGTCTCCCAGACTGCGCGCCAGCCATCCTGAACATGTTACTCCCCCGGGGGAACCAGAGGAAGTTGTTTCAGTCACTGTACTATCAGTGCTGTTCCTTCGCCCTCTCCCAACGCCGGCCGGTTTGTGCACTCGATGCGTGAGGCGAGAAAGAGAATAGAATAATTGTATTGTTATACTAAGTAATTAAGCAAGCGTCCTGCTACAAGACTAGGAGATTGTATTTGAACTAATGTAATTAGTCTTTGACAACAGAGAAAGTAAGATACAGTGCAAAAGCAAAAACAAGTCCAAGAAGCTGCGACCCATGAGAGCAGCTCGCAGGCCACCATCAAACCATACCATCGGTAACTACTATTTGTCTAAGTGCGGTCTGCTCACTAACCTCCGCGTCTTCAAGTAATTTAACCTGTCAACCATAAGATATAGGTGCAACGCACATTTCTCGGAGTGCACCTCTATCTTCGTCTTCAAGTTGGTAATACCTGTGCGGTACTCATGACCTTTCTTCCAGGTGTCCTTCACTTTAGATGCATATGCCATCCAAGAACGAACATCGGTAATCAAGACGTGTCAATAGGCATCGAGATGACCTGCAGTGAGCATGTATGTCTCAGCTCTCAATCTAACAAGGATTTAATAAGCTAGATATCTACAGCCAGGGGAATGGACATGCTTACTCTCTCAGTGTCTTCTCCGCCGTAACCAACAATGTGTTGTGTTCATTGAAGAGGACGGTAGTCTCATCAATGATGGCCTGAAGCCGACCAAGGACCATGAAAGGTGAGACATGAGGATGGATAAAGTGTACGTAGAAGAGGAACATGTAAACCGCTGTGTATTGTGCTGTTCCTGCGCCGACCAACTGCAGCACAACTGACATGAATACCACTACAGCTGTACTCTTGGAATGTCCGGACAGTGGAAGGCTAGTGTCCATCCTAGATATCAGTGGACAATGAATTGTTGACATTCTTCAGAATGGACACCTTTATACTACGATACAACGTCCGAAGAAATGGGTGCTGGCTTCTTCGAAGTGTACAGGATGCATTGCTTCTGATGCCATCAAGTCATGTATCACCGTAGTTGATGGTGTCTCTCGGTCATACCTCCCAAATGCCTCTGAAGCGAGTCCCTTTGCAGAGCATGAATGAGACTTTTCTTCACTTGCTTGCCAAGCCGAATCCTTTTTGCAGAACAATGTATAGTGCTCTGATTGAATTATAAGGCGGGTTCGAGTAGGCATGTACTGATGAGTCGATATGAGTAAGTGACATCACAAACCCGCACAGTATGTCATCTTGAAGATCAGCGTGATTTGAGGGCCGAGGCCTTCCGTGGTGCACAGATTGCCTTTTGGGGAACCCACCATGTGGTGAGTTTAGAACACTGGCCCAATCAGGAACACCGAGGTTCTGTGCGCACCACGAAACATGTTACGTCGCTTGGCTTTCGACGGTCCCACCAACTTCCAAGTTGCTTTGTAACACTCCTTTTTCCACTGTCCCTCCACTATTCTAGTATAATCGCACACCTGACAAGCGCCCTGTGGCCCTGCATTGGCTGTGCGTCGTTCCTCGTCGCTGCCCTACACTCCGAACTCAATATCAAGAATGTGGTTCATACTAGATGCATGGCATCGCAGTCTTGGGAAACTTTGTGGTACAAATCTAGCCAACCTCTCTTGGCCCTATATCTGGTCAGGCTTGTCCATATCCATCAAGAGTACTCTGCTTAAGCCTTAGCTTCAGGAATCACGTCGGCGGCGTACAATGAATCATCAGGGCTCTTTTACTTCATCTCGAACCACTCTGTCTAGAATCCTCGTGCACCCTCATCGGTGGTACCCTTTTGAACCAACCCATAAAGACACCGAGTCGTCAGCATCTCTCTTGTGCTGTGCACAAATGATTTACTGCTCAAAAAATTGGGCTCTCATAATTATGATCATGAAACTCCTCTTCTTGTCTATAAACTCTTTTCGGTGGATCTTTCTTTTTTTCCTTCTTGATCTGCGCAGTGTTCGAAAGCACTGGGCGCCACTTTGATGCTATTACTCCAAAGCCGCCATGAAGCATAATGAAACAACAAGTAAGCATCGCATTGAGTGACTCATCAAGAAACAAATTATTATGAATGGGTTTCTTTCCAATCTCTTTCCCTGGTTTCGACTCATCTTTATAGGCACCCAGATTCCAGATTGGAAAATCCTACCCCAGGCTGGTTTTAACCAAGCCTAAATGAACATGACTCAAGTCACTTCCTGTATGGAAGCGACCTTCGAAAGTTATCGTCTTTGAACCATCTGGTCAGGCTCTGTTGGTTTGATACGTGGATTACCAAACCCGCTTTCCCAACCCTTCCTGTCTGTGCCAGCTACGTGACCTTCTACCTCACGTCGTTTAACCCTTCAGTGCTGAATTACACCAACAATGTCCTTACTTCACCTTTATCATGGACCCAAATTATACTGTGCTTAAAGATGGAGCACCGCCCTGGTTGAGTGGCAATCACACCCACTGGTCGAACTACGTGGGGTTATATCAAAGCACAAGGCCAGAGACTGGCTGCGACTATCCCAGGATAAAGTGTCCATATTTTTATTCCTAAGATCTCTTGCCGAACACTGATTATTGTCACCATACACCAATGGACATATGTGGCACCCGCTACTTGTGGATTCCGCAAGAGCAATACATTAATGCAGTTTCTTTGACTATTAATGGTGAAGATGTTATGGTCTGTGTAGCTTTATTCGAGTGGGTCGTCTCCACGTCTACTACTTGTGAGGATCTGCCACGGACATGTAACCATCGTGCCAGACATAGTCGCAGAGGCTATGCAGCTCGGCCTACTCGATGCAGCTATCATTGCTACCATGCTCCTACAGTATGCACAGAATATTGATTCAACTTAGTATATTTTATGGACAAAGCAGACGGTTCTTTTCGTTTCGTTTTCTGGACAGAGTTAGTACTGTATAGCTTTCTCATAGGGAGTGCATCTAGAACACTAGAGCGACTTAGCAACAGACCTACACTTCTTGTATATACCCACCTGGTATATTTGTACTGCAGTCTTATTTTTTTAACTGTTTTTACTACAAATGGGACATCGGTACTATCTTATGAGAGGAGATGCGTGGATTCTGCGCCCCAAGCAGGGTTAATGTTCCTTGCAATCCGCTCTTGTTTCGTGTGGGATGAAGATGAGCTGGGCACTAGCAATGAATGAACACAATGAACATGATAAGATGAGGAATTACTCGCAGTGACATTGATGGATTCATCTCTTTGTCATCTGGTATTGGTATTTTGACCAGACGCTCCAACATGCATGTCACATATAACAACCCTTTCCCACCTCCGAGTCACGCTCCTGATGTGAAGAATCCCTGGATACTCCCTCTTCCAGGTGGTGCTGCATCGCCAAAATGGTGTCATTATCTTGAGCAATGACATCTGTTTCCTGTACATCATGGTCACTACATCTGCTGTCCTGATGCTATTATAGGGCTCGCATATTCACCACGGGATGGTACCTGCAGGAACGTGATACATGATAGTGCGAAGTCAGAGTCAGCTGGCGCTAATGTCCAGGTGAGAGCAAGCATTGAAAGTTATTGATTGCTCATCATCCGACCCCATGGAATATTTTGGTCCTGCGCCAAGCTCCACAATATACATTTAGAGCTGCATAGAACGAAATGATGGCAAGAGCCCACAAAATTGTCACTGGCTGGCGGTGATGAGCCTAGACTTCCGTGGCAACGGCAACACCAACTCAGGAATGAGATTGGGTAATTAACGTGGTAACACGGCAATCAAGGCGATCGTGTGTGCGAGTGGGTTCGGGGCACCTCCGTGCAGTCAATCAATTCCTCTATATGCAAGTATACACTGCGACTTTTCAGTCAGCGAAGTAGTACTGCTTGGTAGTCGAGTACTAGAAGCTTTGGCTGTAAGCCGGTAGGGATCTCTTGAAATGAGAGGGAACGGAAACGGGTATGACGTGAATACCACGAATCCGTAAGCGAAAACGTGAGAAGAGACTAGAAAACATCGCTAGACGGCAATCCTAGCGAAGCGAGCAAAGGAAACGGAAATAAACGTGTGAAACTGGGTCTGAACGCGGGGGAAACGATGCAGAGACGTGGAACTAGAGCTGAGAACGGCTGGTAGAAAGAGGAAACGTGGAACGAGGTACTGAGGGCGGAGCGTCGAGAATAAACGTGGAAATACGGAAATTGGCGATGGTACTGAGGGCGAGAACGGAAATATACTGGCGGTGGTGGGGTACTGATCCTAAACGATACGGAAATACTGATGTTGATGTCGAAAACTGGTCTTGTGCTGAAGCGATCCTATCCTATGTCAAAACTAACCCTCAAGTCCACTCGGGGGACTGTCCTATACGAAAACTATGCTGAAACTGGTCCTATACTGGTGCGAAAACGATCCTAAGTCTGCTCGGAGACTACCCAAGTGGGCGACGATACGATGGTGAAAGTGAAAACGTGAAAAGATCCTATGCTGGTGAAGTTGAAACGATAACGGCCGATAAAAGATAAACGGGGACGAGATATGGCACGGCAATCACGTATCGGTACAATATGAGTGTGTACCAATAGTGTCAAGAGCGAAGAGCGAGTGTCAAGCGACTCTTCACAGTCAAAAACTGTAGAATAACTCTGGTGAGCTTAAGAATTGACGTGCACTCGAGAATGTGCTGGGGTAAACGGTATATTGCCGTGAAACGGTAATAAACGTAGGTAGACTCGATGTGTGGTGTAAACTTGATGCATGGGGGTAAGCTGCGATCTTATGCTCGAGGTAAGCTAAGCTAAACGACGTTTTCTAGCTAGTTTTTATACTACAAGTACGAAATTATAAATAGAGTAAGTATGCGCGACTTAGTCAGGCTGCAAGGCCGTGGCTTAGTAGATTTCGTAGCAAACATATGGTTTCTTGGCTTCAAAAGTAACAGCAACTTGTCGACGTTGCCGTGTATGGACAAAACCGTATGGTTTCTTGGAGCGATGAACGGATCGTGAGGTGCTGTTTTAGCTGCGGACTGGGGAGGTATGTCTTTTGTACTGAGGTGCACACTTGGGTCTATGTCTTCTCCAAGTCTTGGTGAAGTAACAGCCTTAGTAAAACGTGGTCTGTAGTGGCCGTGTGCTCGAAATATCGTGGATGGATGAGTGGCCGCGGCAATCACGTCATTTCATTAAGTGATTGATTGATGCGTCCATGAGGCTATGAGAAGTGATACGGTAGTTCCGTTTTAGGATGATTTGTGATCGAAGGTGCCTTGCCATGATGGAACACGGCAATTATGATGCGTAACCAGATGAGATGGATAACAAAGCGTGTGAGGAGTCGTTGCTGTAGCATGAAAGTAGTATGAACTTGTGTGCAATCTTTGGTTTACTGAAAGTCCGCTGGGTGGACAGGAGCAGCAATTAGTGCTTAAAATCCGCGAATTCTGAGCGTACAGAGCCTGGAGGCTCATCAGCGGCGGTCAGGACGAGGTTGCAGAAAGTGACATTTCCTGAAATTGCTAGTTGGACTTCGAAGGTTACTCAGTGTCCAGTCATAATTCCTCTGTGGCAAGATAAATGTCAGACACGCGCGCTACGAAATGGATGAGAATGGAATTCTGCTCACAGCGAGGATCCATACCGTCGGCCTTTCATCACCTAATATTCCGACCATCATGCATATAGCCACCCTAAGCCCTGCTCTTCTCATCCAAGGTACTTTGTGCAGAGAGAATGTTATGAAAACAGGTCTCGTCCATGGCCTTGCTGGTGTGTTCTGGTATCCTTGTACGAACTCAGGATGATACAGATATGAATGTGATTTTGCGAAGCTGGAGCTGGCTACCGTTGGGCATTGGGGTGAGAGCAAGCGTCGAGAGGGTTAATGCATAATAGTCTATCATCAGCGCCCCAACACTTATATGGATGGTTTCGCTCTATGCCGATCTACACAGCAATATGCATTCCTAGCATATAGCGACCTTTCTGGGGAGTTGAGCTAAATACTGGGGGTGTAAAACTAATGAGCATGAGGACAAGAGACACAGTGAAAAGGACACACGAATCACCTGCAGTTTCTTCACTGGCTCAATAGTATTCATCATGCACATCTAGTGATCTCTCTTCTGTATCAGATGACTGAGTGATATGCAGATGCCAAATGAGGTGGCAGCCAAGGGGCAGCTGGTGAGCTTGAATTTGTTTCTTTCCAACGATGTACACTCCACCAAAGTTGTGGAAGGCTGGCAGCAAAAAGGCAAAAAATGGCACTGGCCCATGAAGTTGAAGTGCCGTTGGTTGTTGTCAAAGAAGCGCCGGTGTACCAAAAAGCCATGTATGTATCATTATCGGGCCTATGCGAATGTGTGAGCGAAGAAAAGGATTTTCATCCACAGACAGTACTGGGGTGAAAATAAGGAACATTTAACCATGTGGCTCGGTTAGGCTTAGTAATTGTAGATCCAAGTGGGTCCTTTCTTCCATTTTATCAGTCACTGGCATAAGGCTGCTTCCTGCGGCTTGTCCGTCTCTTCTCTTCTCTTTTGTTTATCTACCTGGCAACAAGAATCTCTTCTCATTGATATCCTCAAAAGGTTGGACTGTTTGAGCATCAGTGGCTGCACTACCGGCGATAATCTACTGGCCTACTCCTCGCTGCCTGTCAACAATTTGAATACTCGCACCGATAGGATCTCTCGCAATATTGGCAGGGAAAATTCTACCATGCTGGCCAAGATGAAGTGTGTATTATCAATTCGTCTTTATTTCGCCTTCCCCTCTAAAGACTAAGAGGTATCTACCTGCAGCATAGTCCTGGGAGCATGGAATTGCTGGTTGCTGACTCACTCATGTACATGTTCTTCTCCGTGTCTTTCGCTAGTGTCTGATGATTTGAGCATCACACAGCACTTATCTTGCTATTCTTGTTAGGCCTAGCCTAACACGTGACCTTATTAACGTAAGGACTATGAGCTGTCTCGCGTTCGGACAATCACTCGGCTAGTCGCTTGTGCTAATTGGTGCTAATCGTGCAGTTGGCAAGGTGAGATAAACTTTAGTTCGAATCTAAGGATATACAAAGGATATCCATGCTACTTATATACTAAGTCCAGAACACTATATTTAGATGATGATGCGTGTCGAGCGTTCTGTAACCATGCGTGAAACAATGAATGTCGTGCGGTATACGTGCGAGAGTTGCTCGCCGCAGTACCGGGTCTGAAGTCGTTCGATATGTCCGTGATGACCGCGTGTAGATGCGGTCTGATGTCCGTGATAAGCGCCGTAGATAAGATAGGCACTGGGAGATAAGATAAGGAAAATGGAAAAATCGTAACAATTCTGCACCGCGCTACGAACAACATATTTGAGACATAACTGCAGTCATCAATGACATACAGGGGATGGGATGTGGTGCTCATCACAATGACTGGTTGTCTCGTAGGCTATCCTTTGCCTCAAATGGGATCTACCTGCTCCTATGGAGTTTCCTGACACTCCGTATACCCCATCCTGGCATTTCATGTATCAAGGTTCCGCTCGAAGCGCTGAAACAAGACTATCTGTCGAGGGATACGGTGTGGTTCCAAGCTGAGGGTAATATGTTTAGATGCACATCAAAGGATATAGGATATACATGGGTGAAGGTATGTATCATCTGGCGACTCAAAGCTGAAGCTGCTGAGGGCTAACGGTTTCTGCAATAGAAATTGCCTGTATCATGTTTCTTTAGCTCGAATGATGGTGGTGTGATACGTTCGGCCATGATTCTTCTTCCCTGGTACTTTCCCTCGCAGTCAGCCGCTGCCATCTATAACATGATGTCCCACACAACATAAACAGAATTGCTTGTTGATGGTTTGATCGTGTGCCTTCCCCCTAGCTCTTCGCTCACCGGATTGAGTCACATGTCTGGTAATCTGAGAGCTATCGTTCTTCTTCAGATGCTATCACCGCAATCTGCGCTTTCCTGCTATGGTATTACCCCACATAATGTGCATGGGCTTATGGTTCTTATCGTCAAAGGACCTGATCTTGGAGACCAGTGGTAGAAGGTTGGAGGGCGACCCATGGTTTTCATGTATGAACATTATGATTTGCCGCATCCTGATATCACAATCACAACAGCTATCCAGTTTTCTCTGACACTGATCATGGGTTCATGCGTACACGCTATTGGTTTCTTGGTTCCTGCAAGGTGCCGTTTCTGCAAGTGGCAGCCCCTACGCAATAACAAAAGCGAGCATCAAATACCTAGTATATCTGTCATCGGATTATTGGTGGATTCCTTCTGGTGCCGCCATTAAACCATATGGATATATATATATAGCTGGCATCGTTTCCCAGGCTATGAACTTGCTAGTGCACGTAGACTAGCGCCCTGCACGCCAGTCATCCTGACCATGTTACTCCGTCCGGGGGAGCTGGGAAAAGTCATTTCAGTCACTGTACTGTCGGTGCTGTTGTTTCACCCTCTTCCAGAGACCGGATAATCAATTAAGGGAAGGGAGGGGGAGAGTGACATGGCACAGCTTTGTTTGATTTACCAACACAGATACACGCCTTGGACCGCTTGGCACTCAGACATTCTGCTACATAACTGTTGCATTGAGTACTGTTGAATACTCGCCTGGGCTGTTCACTGGTGCACAAATGTATCTATTTTAGATATGTGTCTTGCTACAATACTAGGAGATTATGTTTGAACTAATGTAAATATCAATTGATGATAGAGAAAGCCAGATAAGCAAAAGCAAGTCCAAAAAGCTGTACCTATGAGAGAAGCTCCCTGACTATTGTTAAACCATGTCATTGATATGTACTATTTGTCTAAGCACAGCCTGTTCATTAACTTCTGCGTCTTCAAGCAATTTAACCTGTCAATCATAAGATCAAAATGCAACACACATTTCTCGGAGCACACCTCTATCTTTGTCTTCAAGTCAGTGATTCCTTTCTAGCATACCTGAGCCTTCTTCCAGGTGTCCTTCACTTTAGATGCATATGCCATCCAAGAATGCACATCGGTAATCGAGATGTGTCGATAGGAATCGAGATGACCTGCGGTGAGCACACATGTCACAGCTCGCAATCTACCAAGGAATTAATAAAATAAATATAAACAAGGGGAAAGGATACACTTACTCTCTCAGCGACCTCTCCACCATAACCAACAATGTGTGGTGTTTGTTGAAGAGGACAGTAGTCTCGTCAATGGTGGCCTGGAGCTGACCAAGTACCATAAAAGGCGAGATGTGCGGATGGACAAAGAGCAGATAGAAAAGGAAGGTGTAGACCGCCATGTGTTGTGCCATTCCTGCACCAACAGACTGCAGCACAACTGACATGAATACCACTGCAGCTGTACTCTTGGAATGCTTGGACAGTGCAAGGCTGGAATCCATAGATATCAGTGGACGATGAATTGCTGATATTGCTTCGGAATTCGTGCTCTTATACCATGATACAGCATCTTGAAGAGAGACACACAAGCTACAAAGGAGTGTATGGGGTCTTCAATCATCATGAATTCATTGACTTAGACCCTTCAAGTGATCTGGGCAGTGGGCACAACTTCTCAGTTATATCAATCTCCCTGAGTCCACGACAAAGACTGCAGTACTTATGATCCAAGTGGTTTACGCATGGGGTAAATTCATGTGGGTCATAGCAGTCAATCATTTTCCTCTTCAAGCTGACATCAACACTCTAATGCTCATATTTGATTACAAATAGTATGCTTCATAAAAAGCTCTATGGTAGTATGGAAGGTTTGTATGCTTTGTGGGGGAACATATCTGGCAACATCTGGCATAGCTTCATCTTCGTGAAGGGCATGCATGCTTTTTGCCTTGATTAATGATTGCACATCGACATGGAGACTATGAGGGCAACAGAGACAACGTCTTACAGATGGTGAATTATTGACTTGGGTTTGGAAGGTCACAGGTGTGCAAGTATACAATTTTAACCATCGAGGGAGTGTTCTGCACAGATGGCTGAGATACTTCCCAAAACCCATGTATGTCCAATTGACTCTGGAGTCACAACTGTCACTCAAGCACTTGATCTGAGTCATGCCCAACTTTAATTGCAGTTGTGGCATGGCTTGTTAGGGCTGTAGACCTGACCTGCTATTCCTGATTGCGACCTGTCAAGTTGTGCATCGATGATCGGCGTGCCGGTATCAATATCAGCACCACCGAGACACAATTTATGGTCTCTATCACTTCATCAAGTTGATGGCAATAATTAACTAGTTATGGAAGCACTGGGACTTACGGTACTCCAAGGACATGTACGTACTCTGGTGGCTAAATCTGACAAGAGTCTTCCCAGGCTGCGGATAAATAACTGCAGTCTGATGAGGTTTGAGCAGTGCAACACTTGCACCCTTCGTCTGATGTAGCCGTTTTCATACAGCTTGACAGTCAGCAGTGTTTTCATGGATGATGAGGACTTCGTCGTGAACTGTGTTTTGGGGACTTCAAGCGCACGAGAGGGCCTCCGAGATCGCTGAAATAGCCATAAACTAGCCATAAAAGTGTCATCAAGTCCGTCTAGATCAAGGCACAATCTTCACTGGTTCTGAAAAATAGATTCTTCCATAAGGTGTTACAATTTTTCCATTTTCTTATCTTATCACACATCGATCTTATCTCATCAAAACGCACAGTCATGAATCCACAAACACTGAACTCCGGAGCGCTCTCTCACACATCACTCGAGTCTCCAACGGAGTTGACCACAGACACCGAGACCCCGAGACTATTATTAACCCATACCAAACCAGTATATAAGTAGAGTAGCTCTCGCTGTATATTCTCCAGCTTCGAGCTAAAGTTTCAATACACTAAACTTACTCTCAGACTCACTCCTCGCTTAGCACTAAGTGTTTGACCACGAGACTACCATTGGCAGACTTTGACACTCATTGGGTGACTGTATGAACATGATACAGCCCTCTGTTTAGTCTTGTTTGTTTTACTGGAGTTCGGGTCTAACAATTAGCTCAAAGCTGTCTACATTCCCTTTCTTCTCAACGCTCATACGTTGAACTAAACTGAATGCAAATCACCGTCAATTTCTCTACCCATACCCTTATCGCCCTCACCGCCACCATCCTTGGCATTACCGGCATCCTCACCATCTTTCTCCTATACCGAACGTATAAATACGAGATCGGGCAACTTTGTAGCTGACTCTTTTCATACGTTCCCTGTTTCCTGACCCTAATCTTCCCTTCCCCCTCCACTCTTGTCTATTACGAGCACCCAGGAGGTGCCTTCTTTGACCGACCCTATAACCACCTCTCCACTCCTTATGTAGAGCCCTATGTCGAGCTCACAGCACCACCAATGGATGGCTGGAACACAACCGTCACCGACTGGGACACCCTCCCCTCAGCGGCGTTCAGAAGCAGGACCCTCGCGCACCGCCCAGTCATCTACGAGTCAGGATCCCTACCCACAACGACCTCCCTCTCGCACGTCCCAGACATCGTATGAGAGCACAACATTTCTAGCGAGGGCACGAGTGACGGGGAGGAATCTGTTTCAACGACGCGCGCTTCCAGCCCACCCTGAGAACGATCCTCCCTCGGTACATACTCCAGTCCCTCAGTTGCCATGGACCAATTTGCCAGACAGAGAGTGGGCATCCAGGGTTGAAGCAGAACTCCCTACCCTCGACAGGAGTCGTCTAGCAAGTTCCCTCCTAGGCATGGACCCTCAGAGGGATCTAGCGCCTCACGTCCCCCACTTTGAAGAGGAACGCCTCTCCCCTATCACCTTAGAGTCGACCCCGAAGTCTACTCCTAGGAGCCCAGTCCATCTGCCACTGACTACACCCACGAGCCCAGCCCCACCCCTAGCACCGTCCCCACGACACATACCTGGTGCGTCACCAATGGAGTCCCAGGAGGAGCTTCCCCTCCCTCCATCCATCCCGGTTCCAACCATGGATCTGGATGAGGCGATCTAGAGATACCTCACAAGGAGGGTCGAAAATCCGCCCCGCATCCTACAGAATGCCTCCATTGACGACCTTTTTCATCACTACGTCTGCGCCCTTCGAGAAGATCCTACCTGGCTTCTTACAAGAGCCGGGCGGGATTATATGCATTTCACCTATCAAATAAACATAAATGTCGCCTATATATTACAAGAGGAAGCAGCACTACACGCTGCCACCACGTGGAACAGAGTTCACCCCTAGACGGAACACATGGTAATTCCCCTGGGATACCAACCCCCTGAATGAGATATGCCAAAACCAATGCAGCCCGACCCTGAGACTCCACTGAAACATGCCGCCGTGCCAGATTATCAACTAAAACCCAGCACTAAAACAAACAAGCCAGTTGGAAGGCACCCAATGAGTGGCCGATATGCCGGAGGAGCCGATCCTGGAGGAGATGGTGGAGGACATGACGATTTAGATAACGACGACAACCCCGTTGATACGCCATCTATGCGTTCACACCTAGATTTTGCGAATTTGTAACAATACAATTGCATATCTATCCTATACTAGTGATAGTAAAAGGACTATAGCTGAGGCTTCGAGCTGATAGTTACAGCAGTATGCGACTAGTGAAGCCAGGACTTAGATGCAATACCACTAGTGGGTTAAATCTACCAGCCGGCCGTACTAGTGACTTGAATACTAGCTGGACTAATTAATATAAGGCCACTAGTAGACAAGTAACGTGACTAGCGCACCAAACAAGAAGCAGGATACACAGATCTTGTGAAGTCCAGTCACTAGCAGGCCGATCAGGGCATAAACGCCTAAGTCAGGTTAACTAGTTGCGCAGCAATCTCGAAGCAGGACTTAGAAATGAATTAGCAACGGATTAACCTCGCATCTAGATCCAACTAGTGAGATCAGATCTGTTACGATCAGACATGAGGCTAGCCAGGCTGCGCGTTCGATCACGGCCAACTGCGTTGCGGATGCGGAAGCGTGACTAGTCGTTCATCTCCGGCACTAGTGGCACGTTGCTGGGTCAAGAATGCGAGATTAAACCGTTAGCTGAGCTCCGTGGCTCACTAGTCATCCAATAGCACTTTCTAGACCGACTATTGTGTGTTTATGCGCGATGTTTCAGGCCTAGCCAAGAAATCCGTACCGAAAATACCCCACTAGTATAGCTGTTTGTGTCGCTTTATACATTTCTTTACAGTATATAAGTAGTAGAATAGCCACTCGCAATGGCAGGCAATGCCATCCCTGCGATTGTGACAGACTAGTAGTATCTAGTGCCCCAATTAAAGGCTTTTGTGCTTAACCTCGAACGAAGCGGCTACTAGTCGCTAAGTTACCTATAGTATTGAGTGAATTGAAGTCCCTTTGAGTCTACTATTGTGTCCTGCAAAGGCCAAGAGTGCTCCGAAGTTAGTTCTTGCAGTTTCTCAAAGTTAAAGTATTATTCTTAGGCCAAGAGTGCCACTAGTAAGCTAGAGTGCGAACTAGTCAAGTGTTGATCACTTGTAAGGAGCAGTTTCTAGGCCAAGAGTGCCACTAGTAAGCCAAGAGTGCGAACTAGTCAAGTGTTGATCACTTGTAGGAAGTATTACAGGGCCAAGAGAGCCAATAGTCCGAACAGTCGGAGTCCCAGCAAGCGCAGTAGCTCAAAACCAAGTCACATCCATTCAATTGTGTCTTACCCACCCCACTAGTGCGAGTAGTACGCTTGTAAAACTCACTAGTAACGAATAAAATGTCTTTTTGAACAACCTACCTTGATTATCGAGTCTGCAGAGTGCTTCTATCGTACTTGAAACACCCGAATTCAATACATTGGTGATAGTGTAGAGTGTAGAGAGGTTTAGTGTTGGTTGGAGCTCATTTCCGCCCACTAGTCTTTTGCCACTCGCCGTTACCGAGCACATCACCGTCCAGCCACCAGACCCTGCAGATCCAAATCTATGATCGCTACCCTGGGGACCAGCCGCACCCATGCCACCTGATCCCCCCACCGCTTGGGTCATAGCTGATGCCCAGAATAACCCCTGGAATGATCTAAAACCCAAGATCGTCAGGGAACCCGCCCCTTTTAAAGGAGAATCAACCGATATTAGGCGATTCTTCAACCATTGCGAAATGTACTTCGAGTTACATCAGCATTGGCTCACTAGCTCTCCCCATTGCGTAGTCTTTTGCGCCAGCCGATTCGAAGGGGAAGCACAAATCTGGTGGGACCTACAACAAAGGTGATACTACAGCGACGAGATTGGCCATTGGAGATACCCAAGTTACGCCAACTTTAAAAAGGTGGTCTACGACCGTTTCCATAAAGACACCGACTCCAAGCTGAAGTATCAGGCGCTCAAGAGACTTCGCCAAACCGACTTCAAGTTGGGCAAACTCTTCTTCCAGAAGTTCAAAGAACTCGCGCTGGAAGCAGAAGTAATTGGCAATGAGGGGCAGATGGCCACAATGATTGAGGAGGCAGTATGAAAAACTGCCAAAGACACCATTTACGCCCAGCCCAATGCGCCGCCCAACACCTACGACGAATGGAAACGCCGCGTCCTACAAATCGACTACAACTGGCGCCTTAACAGAGTGACAGGAAGCCAGTCGACTGGTAAACCCAACAATGCCGGGACCTCAAAGGGAGGTTCCGGCGCGACAACTTCGCCAGACAAAAAGACAGCTACCGGCACTACTTATGGCGGTCGAGGGCATGCCATGGACATAGATGCCATCAACAATGGTGAATGCTTCCGATGTCATGAAAAGGGACACATCAGCAAGAACTGCCCGCTTCAATCATGGAACAAAGGAAAGAAACAAGAGGTCAGAGCCTCAACGACTGAGCCCTTGACAGACTCCAAGGTCGAAGAGGTAAAAGACACCGCCGGGAAGTAAGTGATTCTACTTACTCGGCGAAAGAGGGATCTGGTACGCATTCTAGTCATAGTGGCTGGACTTATAAAACACCTGTAGTTACGAATTGTATTCCGTCTATGCCGCATTCAATACTATTCGCTGAAAGACGTTCAAACCAACCCCACATGGAATCACACAACCGATGATACGCCGTCTACGTGTTCACACCTAGATTTTGCGATTTTGTAACAATACAATTGCATATTGTTACGATTTTTCCATTTTCCTTATCTTATCTTCAGCGCCTATCTTATCACGGCGCTTATCTCATCTTATCAGCACGGACATCGGACCGCATCTACACGCGGTCACCACGACTATACCGAACGACCTCAGACCCGTTACTATGGCGAGCGACTCTCGCACGTCTAACGCACGACATTCATTGTTTCACGCATGGTTACAGAACGCTTGACATGTACCCGTATCTAAATATAGCATTCTAGACACAGTATATAAGTAGCACGGATATCCTTTGTATATCCCTAGATTCGAACTAAAGTTTATCTTTACCTTGCCAACTGCACGATTAGCACCGATTAGCTCTGCGACTAAACGAGTGATTGTCCAAACGTGAGACAGCTCATAGTCCTTACGTTAATAAGGTCATGTGTTAGGCTAGGCCTAACAATTAGTTCGAATCTTCCCTTCTCTCTCTCCAACGCTCAGCCGCGAGACAGAGACCCATGAACAATGACGACAAGTACACCATCAGCATCGTAACCGCCATCGGAGGAGCAGCCCTCCTCTCCCTTCTAGTAGGCCTCCTCATCTTAGCGAACGAGGAGCGCATCCGACGATTCCTCGGAATCCAACGCTACCCTGCCCCCCGGACGTACCAAGACTTTTCTAGGTATGTCACCCCATACGAACAAAGACACCCAGCGCGGCCGATACGGCGTGCCATGGGATTTGAGCCCGGACGAGAACACGCTCGTCGACGCTCGTTCCCAACTCCCGCCCCTGCCCCTCCCTCCTCGACCGAGTTTCCTTCGCGTCGGGAGGAACAGACAGCCCGCCACCGCCCTAGGACGCCTCCTAGCACCCCCACCGACGACCTCGAGGAGTCCGCGGAAATCATCCGCTACCTCCTCGTCTCACAGCCAACACCCTGCACCCGCACCCCCGACGAAGTCGACCCCTCCCCAGACTACAACTATGGAGAGGAGCTCCGACGACACTTTGTCGCTCCCTCTCCCCCCTTCTCGCCCGACCAGAGAGGATTCTGGTCGCCGCGGCCCCACGACCACGCCTTGGGCAGGCACCATTCCCAACTCCCCCTCGAGTC